>JAAWXA010000007.1:15679478-16231356 GCA_038090715.1 Florisuga fusca
TTTTTTTTTCCCCCCCCCCCCCTTTTTTTTTTTTGTTGTTGTTGTTTTTTTAGTTGGTGTATATATATATATATATATCAGAATGTCAGACTACTTCAGATCTTCTGACAAGATCTGCTCCTTGCTCAGGGTCAGAGAGGAAGTGAACAGAAGACCTGAAAACTGAACATCAGTGTTTATAATCATAGGGTGATGGGGCCTTTTTTTCACTTTATCGAGATAGTGGCCTTTTATACCTGTAATTTTAAACGAGCTAAAGTGAATGCTAGTTTAGTAGTGCTTTGTGAAGAATGTTTTGAGGGCTTAAATGACATTAATGGATCAAAAATGGAATCCCAAAAACTGGTCTTCTGTGCTGCAAAGATGTACCTAACATTCTGACATCTAGTAACTGATTTTTTAAAAAAATATAGATGAGGTTGGAAGTGTTTCAGTTGAATTCAGTTCCCTTTGCAGACTATTTTCCTATGCAAGCAAATGGAATGCAATTGAATTTACCTGTTTGTACTCCTCACCTTGGTATGTTGGTCACTTTCAACCAAATTTGGTGGAAATACTCTCCTTTAAGAGAGGATACAATTCTTGTGGATTTTGTGAAAGTCATCTATCAGATGGAAGTCGTGGGGTCAAATTAGTGAGAAAAAAGCAGGCAGAGGTCAGCGGACAAATATTCTGTTTGGTAACCCTTCATGCACACATGAAGAACTCCCAACTAACCTTACTGTCATGTCATTGTTAGTCTGCTGCTCACATGAAGGGGCTATCTGAGGTACACAGGGCAGAGCTGAGGTTGTTGTTCTTTGAGGCAAGGCAGGCATAGAGAAAAAGGTACAATGGGGTCTGTTGGAAACAGGGTTTCATTAGCTCTACTGCTCACAGAACTGCTTGTTCTTAATAAGAAGAAATTTCCCACACTTCAGAGTGTGACTCAGTGAGAAATAAAAACCAGTACTCCTTATGAGAGCACCAAGGTGTGCTAATTATGTCATGGCTGGAATAATTAGCCACCCTGGTATTAAAGACCCTCCTAGGTAGAATTCACCCTATGAAGATATTCTTTGATTTAGAGCCAGAAGAATAAGATATACCGTATATAACAATGTAGAGCATATATATAGGATATAAAACAATAGAGCTATAAAATAGCTTAGGTTAATGTTTATAGTAAACAACAGTTTATAAAAAATGACAATCATGCAGAAAATTGTGAAAAATATGCCAAAAGGTAGGAGATAAATAGGATTTTCCTAAAAACATAATAATTCCCTCTAAATATAACTTTTATTCTGAAACTGCATAAAATATTGCCTGGAATAAGTGTGGTTTTGGTAATCTTGAAATTGCTAATGCATTACTCAAAGTTTCTCTATATATTAGATGGAAATCAGAAGACTCAGTGATTCCTTGTAAAACCAGAAGAAAAGGGGATATCCTGTCTCAGGAAACTTCCATAAACACCAAGAAGACCCTGTCAGGCTGGGACTTTTCACTTCCTCCTATTGAGACTGCTCCATTTTGCCCTGAACAATGAATTAATCCATGAACATCATCTGGAGCACAGGTGTGCAATGACTTGAATGGTAATCCAAACCACCATACGCTAGATGTCCTGATCATGCTTATTAACATCTTGAAGGATTGTGTATGTATTTATTTTTTTTAGTGTGATGTGAACAGGTTGGTGTTTCTAAGGAGAATTTTCTAGCTGGTGGCAGTAATGGACCACTTGAGGCGGGAGAAAAAAGAGAGGAGGAATATGGTCCAAAGTATGTCATGTACTGGGATGAGATTACAATCACTGAGTTGCTAGGCTTGAATAGACCTTCCGTTTGCCAGCTTCTCCACAAAACTTTGTGAATCTTAACATTTCATTTCCTATTTCCTTTTCTGTTACACAAAAACAAAATATATCCTCTGAAGCCAAAGAGAAAGTTTCATATGCCACTGACTTTTAACGTTTTGCTTAGGGAAAACAACAAAACAAATTTCAGTCTGGATCAAACCAGTTATTTTATTTTATTTTTTTCCTAGTTTGACTGTGGAGAGGAGTAATCAATTATTTATATCCTTATCCACTATATACACAGCTCTCTCTCCAGGGAGAAGATGAGACAAAGAACAAACCACCTACGATAGATGTTGCTCATATTCTTTCAAACATTATGGGAAGGTGTTCAAATTTTGCCATGGTGAAAGTGGCATGTGAAAATGCATAGAGTGGAAACTATAATGGTGTTCTGAGGAGGGGAGATCGTTTATGTAAAATATTCTGCCTCTAAGAAATCATCCAAGAAGCAGTCTCATCAAGGTCGGGAAACCACTGGGACACAACTCTACATGTTACTTCTTGCTTCCTGATTGTCCCCCCTCCCTATTCTACAGCTGAAAATTTAGTTTGCAAGTTCCTAGATGAATGCTGCACAAATTCACTACAGGAACCTGCTGTTCACAATACCTGGATTCAAAATACATGGAGCAGAAGCAATGCAGGCCTTAAAATAAGGAATTATCAGAAGACAGTAAGGAAAAAATGTATTTACCTTAAAACAGAACACAATGCAATTAATTATAGAGAGGAAAATGAAGTAAAGTCAGTTAGTGCGAGTAAGACAGTAATACTACCTTGTACATATATCTATGTTAAAATAGTTTTTGAATAACTGTAATTTGCCAGCTGGCAACTATATGTGTAAGTATGATTCTGTGCTCTTTTGTAAAGTGAAAGTCTGTACTCCCTTCAGTGCAGACCTGCAGTATATTTTCTTTTAGTAACAGCTAGGAAATTTGTCAGCCACTCTCATAAGAAAACTCCATTTTCTCAAAAATGAAACTGTCTACAGGAAAGGTTCATTTTTCATGAGTGCCTTTAATGAAATATGTTTTAAAATATTTGACATTGGATATATATTTTATCTGGGTGTTTTCAAGAAAAAAGAAAGATGAAAATATGACTTCCAATGGCTGCACTAGATTGTGCTAACTTGCAATAGGAAAAAAAAAAAAAAAAAAAAAAAAAAAAAAAGGATGGTTAAAATAAAGGTAAATGTTGCTATACTGAAACTCTTAAGAAATAAACAATTCCACTGATCCACTGTGTAGTTTCATGAAAGTAAGTTCAAATCATACCATCATCATCATCATCATCAAAATTTAGCTCAGCTTTGGACAGGAAAAGTCCTTGGAAACCTAAAAATGATCATGTAAGTTGATAGTTTGTAATTTTCAAGATCAAGGTCTGCCATGAATAAAGCTGATCTGAAAAGTGTGCAGATGAGGACAGACAAACAGGTAATACAAGGCACTAAGAAATTCATTACACATTTACTTCAAATAAACTCAGTTGAATCATTTGGGGAAAAAAGCAGGAGAAATTGAATTGTCAGCAGGGGAAGTTACATCTGCATCTACCTACAATCATATCTACAAGCACAGGTGTAGCATTATGGAAGGCAATAACCCTGTGTCAAAAGTTCTTAGTTTCTTCAAAACTTTGTTGTATAATGCTTAGTAATATAAATTAGTTCCATTTCTGTAATTATTGCAAAATCCTGTTATAAGTAAGACATTACTCACTGTGATGTGAGTAGGGTTTTCTAGGTAGTAACATCAGCTAGGCAATTACCAAGCCACTGGGCTGTTCTGTATGTTGCCTGTTCCTTGGAATATAAACCACAATTTAGTACCAATTTAAATTATGGAATACGATACTCATAATAAAATGCTGACCATGGCAACAAACCCCTGTGTTTTGGGGCAATGAAAGTGAGGATGCACCGAGGAATGCACACCAGGAGTAGTATTTGCAAAAACTGCCTTTTTCTCTTGAAGATGATGGCCAAATTTAGGCTGAATGCATGGGAACAGACAGCTCAGTCCACAGCATTTTGATTGCTGTGAGGATTAAAATTGGATCCATGAAACAAAGTCCAACCATAGAAGGGTCAGGTACAAGCAGATTTTATTTGACAATTGACACAGGCAGAAATATAGAGCCAGGCGAAAGAGGGAGAGGAAAAGAAGATATAAGAGAGAGAGAAAGTGATAAGAAAGTGGTAAGAAAGAATGAGAGAGAAAAGGGGTGAAAAAGGGTGAGAAAGTGGGAAGAATGAGAGAGAAAAAGAGAGAGTCACCACCAGGGATCCACCTGTCCAGTGAGTTTCTTCAAGACAGCGTGCTGGTTCTGGACAGGGTCCGATGCAGAATGGCAGTGGGTCAAGAGACAACCCCAGCCACAGCATGGACAGCCATATATACCCCTGAGTCCCTTTTGTTCTGAAGGGGCAGCTGTCATTCAGCCAGGTTTGTTGGAAGACAGGCTGCCTGGAGGGGAGCTTCAGCAGAAGGGTGTAGTCCCCCACCCAGTCATCAGTTCTCATCTTCTTCCAGGCGCTATTCCCGCTCTGTTCCAGCCACCTTATCCAGGTACTTCACAAGTACAATCAAGGTGGCTCAGTCATGCCTGGAGGGACCACCCAGCATTGAAGGCTGCCTCTCAGAAAAGGGGAGTAGTCTCCACCCAGTAGGTCTTATCACATCCCGAGGTGACCCCCCCCTGCTCAGCTCTGGCCAGCCAGATCCTCCACCCTAACCAGGGCTGTTCACTTTAAAGTTGCTCCTTTGAGACAGCTGCAGATCAGTGAGGTCAGACTCTCACACTGCTCCACTCCCAAGTCTTGTCACTCATTTACTGGCAAAGAATTACAACAATACAATAATATATTATCAAATTCATTATGCTGTTGCTTTCCTAAGGTTTTCTTTTATTTCTAAATAACTGTCAATGACAAAATCAGATTTAATCAAAAGACATTTGGCCATTTTATGTGACACCTGTCCAATTAAGAGAAATTTCTTGGCATTCAGATCTCAGTCTTCTTGAGCCAAGGAGTTAACATTTAAATGTTCTGCAAAGTTCATTACTCCAGTATTACACTGTAAAAAAAAAAAAAAAAAAAAAAAAAAAAAAGTATGAAAATAGAAATAACATTTCTCCCATGGAACCTGATATATCTCCATAGACTGTTTAAGCAATGTTGCTATGAAACATGATCCTTTAAATGCAAAGGAAAGAGATAATCATTTGACTCTGCAGCAAAAAAAAAATTCAATATATATTAATCTAAAATGTTAAAATATAAATCACAAAAGAGTCAAGAAAGTTGTTAAAGTGCTATCATCTATCCTCACCCTTTTATTTTTTTTTTCCCCCTATAATTCAACTTCAGAAAAACACCACTAAAATTATTTAAGCTTAGTATACACAGCAGGTGTGAAGAGGCATCATCCTCTTATTGCTTCATTGAGGTGTAAGGTCACTGCCCCGGAAAAACATTCAGACGTGCCTTCAAACCTCAGAGGAGTTTCACTGACACCCTTGTGGCTCAGATCCTGACTGTACAGTCAGATACAAAATAGGTTTTAGGGACAAGAATGGTGGAGGCCCAAAATTTGTATCTAAAGCAGAAGAAGCCTTAACATTCCATACTTTTAGGAGTTTAGACTTTGCAAGATAAGCACTTTGGGTTCTTTTGCAAACTTTGTGTTCTTCAACAGGATCAGCAAGGGACTTCAGGCAACTCAGCCAGGGTTGGTTTTCCATGTTAGATGTTTAATATTGAAACTGGTGATTGTAGACCAGTGTGTCAGCTTTTTATTGCACCTGGCACAAAATATTTTGATCACAAAGCTCAATGTTTGGTGACAGTTTTATTTTACATAGCCTTTGTCTCTCGAAACCATGTTTGTTTGCTTTGCTGAGCAAAGGTTTCGTTGTACCCTTTTTAGCCTTTGAAGGTCAGTATTGCTAGAAGAAAAAATGCAGGATTTAGTTTTAGCTTTAGTATCATTTGTGACATTTTGATACTGTTTTTTACCAAGGAAATCCCATCGTATAATATGTTTATTCAAACATATGTGATTAGATCTAAAGCCAACTGAAGCCAACTGGAGCAAGATGTTCTGAAATATTTAAACACCTATTAGATACCTGTAACACTGCTCTGTGGGAGCCAGGCTCCAAAATAGTAAGAATTTGGATGATGGAACATTTCTGATCAACTGTGCTCTTGATGGTGTTCTCACAAATAGTTCAATAAATCAAAAATTCATTTTGTGGATGTGATCTATATGGGAAAACTTTCTGTAGTCCTGTAGTCCTGGTTTGACTGGATCATCTCAACAGATATACATCACACATTTCAGAAATGCAAGAAAAGGTAAAGTTCTAGGAATGGGTTTTGGGCAGGAAATGAAACCAGCTTCTGAGTGGGCTTTTTTTTTTTTTTTTTTTGTCAGCTCTGAGATGAGACTATGTATTGCAGGCATTTGGGACTCAAAAGTATCTCACCAGCCATGTCAGCAACAGAAGCTGCTGCTTCCTCAATTCCTCCCTCAGACAGCAATTTGATTACCCATCCATACCCAATTTGTCCTCTCAAAAAAAGTGCAAGAAAAATGGAAACAAAGTTCTTGGAAGGCCTGCAAAGTCATTTCTGATCAAATTCACAGTACTCATCCTTCTGCACTGAATATGAGAAAATTTTAGGGGTTTAAATTTCCTTCAATCAGTCCTGAGAACCCATGGATGTATGGCTGAGGATTACATTTTCTACCCCTCAGTAGAATATTTTTCTCAAGATAATCTTTTCCCAGAAACTAAAAACAAAACCAAAACACTCCACCAGAACCAAAAAAAAAAAAAAAAAAAAAACCAACACAAACAAACAAACAAACAAACAAACCCACCCTGTAATATAGTGTTATTCTTATAAGTTAAATTCCAAGGAACAATCTCAAGATGTTATATAGGTAGAAAATGTCAACATGTTTTTAGTTAATATTATTATTAATTGATCACTCAGTGTGGAAAACTCAGAATGAGTGAGATGAATACTGCCAGTTTGGTAAGTGATAAAGGCTTAGGGTCTAACTTCCCTTGTTTTGTAAGACTGCATTTAATTTTCATGTTCATGGCCCCCAGTCTGTCACTTCCTTGAGCTTTCAACTGAAGATACATTACTGTGGGACTCATCCTTTTCTCAGAATCTTGCTACACATGGCTGGCATTTATCTAAATTACTGTAGTGCTGTATTATGTAAACATCCAGTAATCCTCTCCTTATGGAGACTGTAATGCAAAGACTCTAATGTGCAAATTAGCTAATCTTGAAATCAGTGCCTGAAATAGCTTAGATAAATATTGTCTCAAACTTCCTTGTTTCCTCTCCTTTGTTTATGATGAAAGTCACATTTCATATGGACAAATCCATACTATATATATAACAGATATAACAGATAATGTTATATCACTTGATTCTCACTTCTGGTGTTTAGAGTACATAAAGGTTTTGGAGGCATATTTTAATTTCTTGGAAAATGAGATTTCTAAGCAGGGAAGAATAGGTTGCCATAAAAAATGTCTGTTCTGGTGAGAGAGAAAACCCACAGGGATTGCTGCAATTCCAACATTTTGTAGAAGGCAGTCAAACAAACAACAGCAAAAAAATTCAGTCCCGTCCTGGAAAAATAACAATGGTTTCTTCAGGGATATAAGACAGAAACCAAACATTGAGGCTGTCCAAAAAAAAAAAAATTTGCACATCTATACACACACACACACATATCCAAGGCTCTTGTTGCTCTGCTACTACTTAAGCAAGGTACAAGGGTTCTTTTGCATTTCAAATAACAAACTTNACAACAAGCAATAGAGTGAGGCCTTTTGCAAACTACTTCAGAAGAAAAGCATAAAAATCTCCATAACCACAGGTGAGCAATAAAATTGCTATAAGGCAAAAGTATTGTTTGCAGTATGCTTTTAATCAGTGGCTCTTCTTTTTACATCTCAGTGTGAAATCTCCATACCAACAGTTAGTTTCATAAGAAATAATCAGGGAAACTTTGTAAAACCTAAAGGCCTCTACAAATTAGATTCTATGTATACCAAATATTTATAGATATTCAAAAAGGAACCACTCTCATTTCAGAATACTTTGTCTTTCTTTCAAAACTCTGACTTGAATAAAAGCTCTTTGTATGATTAAAGAAAAGAACACAGTTTAATAGTAACTCAATTTTACTTAAACCACAGAAAGTTGCCTTGAGCTGGGTTGTTTGCTTTTTTAGGTAAATCTTCGAGTGAGATTAGGTAGCTAAGGGAACTAATAGTTGCTTATGGCAGAAGCTCTTTTCTGTGGATGCCTGGTTTGAACCCAGATTAGCTAGGACTGGACAGTGTTATCCTCATTTCAAAATAAAGTATAGTCATAACTCAAAATCATGATGCCTGCATCTGTGTTATTACACAGTACTTGAATCATTCTTGTACCATTCTGTACTTCTTATGCCATTGTAAAATAAATTTATTCCCTTAGCCTGTTGTCCTTCATAGTTTTCATATTCTTTCCTTAATTTTATATTGCATTTTCTTTTTCAGAAAGCATAAGAATTATAAGAGTGACTACATGATGCCAGAGGTTAATTGTATCACAGATTATATGACTGTGATCTTCTATGGGTCAAATACATGATGAATGGACAATAAACATTGTTATCTGCTGACTTGCTTTTCTGGTGGCTACCTGACTACTGGCAAAGCATGAGCAAAATGCATGGTGCAACAGGAAGATGCCTGCCTTCCTGAGCTTTTTCTATCTATGAAATTCATGAGACAGATCACAAATTACATGATTTCATTGCTCTCACCACCACTGTTTTCCTCCACCAGTGTCCTGTATTGCCTGCCAGTTCCTGCAGGAGAAATCTGGACATGGCTGAGAACTGAATTCCAAGGTAATAAATTAACATCCCCAGTCCTGTAACTGGCACAAAAACTAGACAGGATCCACTCACTCTGATTGTTGCTACTCCAGCACAACAGGGACCAGAGTGAGGAAAATAAGAAATCTCTATCCATTACTTCCATGCATCCTTTTCCTACCTACAAATATTTCTTTTGATTGACAATACTATTTTTCTCCCACCGTGCCAAATATCCACTCTTATGCATATGTGAAGGATATTATTTTTAAATATTTGATTTTTTAAAAAACAAATCACTTTTTCCCCAAAGAACCTTCACATACAACTTCTACACTTTTAAGCCTCTACAAATCACCAAACTAAACATCTATTACAGTATTACAACAGTGCAGCACTATAGTTTAGATTAAGAACCTGGTCAGATTTATGTCCTCTTCAAGTTGAAGAAATACTAGCTCACAGTTGCTACAAGCAGTCATATATGTAAAAGCCACACGGTGCTGTTAGTTGTAAAGAAAAGATCAATAAAGCAAGCAGAGCAGTCTTGGCCAGTGCAACATATCAGAGAGCAAAGTGTAATTTGGCCTCAGAATCACAGAATCCTTCTGGTTGGAAAAGACCTTTAAGATCATCGAGTCAAGAATAACATAAGAACTCAGCCTCAGGGGCAAATACTTTCCAGAAAGCATGCAGGAAATTAAAATTTATGCCCTCTTTTATAGGGAAAAAGAGGGTACTTATATTGTGAATTCTATTAAGTGTCCAAGACACTGAAAATATCTAGGATTTTGAAGAACTAATATAAAACTTATAAATGGGAAGTGGAGAAATAACTAATTTGCTTATTATGAGCACTTCTCTTCCATTTCTCTCACAAGCTCCACTTAACCAAGGCAAAAAACCCTGTAGAAAGCAGCTGAGCTAAATGCAAGTACTGACCAAGTTGACCCAGAAATGTAAAGAAAAAGTTCCTCAGTTTGCATTAGAGCGTGGTTGGGGGGTTTTTTTGGTTGTTTTTTGGGTTTTTTTTGGTTGGTAGGGTTTTTTTGTTGTTGTTTTTGTTGTGGGTTTTTTTGTTTTGTTTTGTTTTGTTTTGTTTTGTTTATATATATGGATTGAAAATGCCGTTTGGGGAAAAAAAATTAATTAACAGCTCTGTGTTGGACACCACTAATCCACCAGGCTAATTAAAAGTATCGCTACTTATAAATCTGAGTATCTTCTTCTATCTCTGTAATTTTGCTGTCTATCCTTACCTCTCCTACTATCTAGGATCAGGTCATATATTTTTAAAGGGAACAAATCTTTTCAATAGGAAGAACTTTTAAGCATGGGGATTTAAACTGTTTTAGGTGTCTCATTTACTATTATCACTCAAAAAAAAGTTATCTTTATTTTGCAAACATCACTGTGTGAAATACTACTACTACAATGAAGTTACCAAAACTACTCTGAACTGCAGGGTGCTGAATTTCACTCATCCCTTTCCTTGACTTCTATGGAGCTGGGATTTCACCCCATTAGTTTACAGCTGACTACAGAGGAGTTAAAGCTTACAAGCAAATTGCCAGTGTGTAAGTGTTTCAAAAGTCCAACAATTTCCTATTAAAGGTGGGAGTTACTAAGGCTGAAGAGAGGAGTTGTAGCTTATTTATAAATATAAACAAGTGAGACTTATTCTGATATGAGTACACTTTTTTTTGTTGTTCTTCTTACTATTACTATTTATTTTTATTTTTTGTCTTTTTAAATTTGAACTGTTTGAAATGAATATACCTTATTATGCTGGAACTTTTCCATTTACACTTAACTAGTACTGTTCTGAAGAATCCTTATGTGTATGGGCTAGATATATGTCCAGTGAAAGCTGGGCTCATAAACGCAAATGAAAAAGATTCAGGTTTGGGAAAAGTTCACTTGAAAATTACTTCAGTCCATTAATGATCAAGACATGGATAATTTTTCTTTGGGGAAGCAAATCAAGCTTTTCTTTAAGTTTCAGCAACAGGAAGGACAAACTACAACCTTCATTACAGTATCACTCAATTATAGGGCCAAAAAAGTGATTGGAAAAGCATAATCTTTTAGCTAAGTGTCATAATTTTAATAATTGTCATCATTTAAGCAGATAAAAATCAAAAAGACATCAATAATCAGTCAGTACATTTGTGACAGGTAGTTTACTGGATTCACTGTCCTCTGTATTTAAATTGAAATTTCTGTAGGAAAGACATGGCAGGGGCTGTTTCATAGCACATATATGCAAAGATTGAGAAATTTAAACATGCTCACTCTGGACCAGAAAAAAAAAACCCAAACACTATTTTGCAGTCAACAATCATACTAACTTTCTAGGAAATACTTTACCATGGCATCTTAAAACTTTCTTAGCACTAATCTCACCATGAAAAAAGCCCTAGTGTTAGCCACAAGTTTTCCCTGTATTTAGTTCTAGATACTAAAGTACAGGTGCTTGCACTATCACCCTAGTGCAAACCTTTGTAATACTGAATATTTTATACCTGGAAGCCAGTACTGCTAAAAGTGACAAGTCACAGAAGCCCAAATGGCTCTTTCACTAGCTGCATACTGTACATACATATTCAAGAATGAGCCAACGTCCGTAAGCCCTGTAGCTCCTAGACATACAAATCTACAGTGTGATTTTAAAATATAACTGCAGGCAGTATGGAAATTGTACCAAGAGAACATCTAGGGAAGCATATGTAAAATAAAGAGGGACTGCTGTTTTAGATGGCCCTCAGGTTGGAATCCAGCACAAGAGCTTTATAGGAATCAGAAACAAAATACCTTAAATGGTGCTAAAACATATAAACTAAATGCTGTATTTGCATATGAAATTAAACATTAGATTAAGAATTTCTTAATTAAGTGCTAATCAAAGTCCTTTTATAATTTTATGTCCCAAACAGGCTGATTTTCTCAACCACCTTGGTCTGGCTTATGAAAAAGACACAACAAGCATTTATATTGAGTAAGTTCGTTATCAAAGAAAACACCTCTGCAGTGAAAAAAATATTTGTCCCTTCTTACTTTTTATTTTTCACTGTGAATTTTCTTTGGTATTTTACTTCAAAGTATTTTACTTCAAATTGCTCCATGCCAATGGAGTAATAATGGCTGAGACATAGGATGACACATGAGGACAGAGTTTCTTCTGCCCACTATCTCCTTTTAAACCATCTTCTTGTGACTCTACACATTTTGGGTACATGATCTTCTTGAATTGTAAGCTTTGGAGACATGGTGGTTTTACTGCTACAGTCTTTGTCTAGCGTAATGGGAACCTTTGAAGCCTTTTGGTGTTACTGTAACACTGATTACGAAGGTCTGTCTCCATATCTGTATTCTACTTCATCTGGAAAAATTTTTATTACACTTTACTAATGTTGACTTGCTTTCAGGACTTCAACACATCTGATGCTGTCTAGACATCCTAGAGGCCTACACCACCTCCAAAACATTACCAAATGAATGCCCCTTCCAGCAACCAGAGTGTAAGAGTAGGACTGGAAAATTTTCACTTGTGTGGCATTGTGGAGATAACTAATACTCTTTAAAACCAAGTCATAGGATATTAATAACTTGACAAAATCTATTTATGCAAATCCTTTTCTCTTTTTACCCAACCACATGATTTTTAGCTCTATACCTTACGTTTTAGACCAGGTTTGGAAGTTTGCAGACCTCCAGGGAGCTATTGTTCACTAGCTAATGGCTACTTGTGGTGTTTTTTACTAAAGGGAGAGGAGCAATGCAGGTTAGTCCTCTCCTCTTCAGTCTTTTATTAGGTAGGTCATGAATTATTACTACCTAAATTAGATTTAAGTACAGTCATTTGGTTCTACCAGGAGCACTTAAAGACATCAGATATGCTGTGTGTTTTAAACATGATGCTGAAAGTAAAGTGAAACTCTTAGATGCTTACCTCAGGGTCAGATTCAAAGTGTCTTGCTTTGTAGTTTTCAATGGTCTGCTTAATAAGCTTATGTTATGCAGTACAGAGTTGTAACTGAATCTGATTATACATGTCCTGGAGGGAAAACTCCCAGAACGTGATCAATCAATTCAGGGATTTAAAGTGTGATTTATATAATTTACAAACTGTGTTTAATACAAACTATCATCTCACTTTCCTCTTTTTTAGAACACTTGAAGGTTCAAAGACTTGTACAAACACTGATAATTAACTAGGATTTTCAAAGAGGTCCAAAAGTGAGCCACCAATCTACTGCTGAATTGGCTAGGTAAATCCTGAAGATAGCTTTGAAAACTCCTATCCTTGACTATTTCAAGCACAGCTGACTTCCTGAGGGTAGATAATACCTCCTTATTTGCCCTACCCATTTTTCTCTGCAAGCCTTAGAATGAAAGATTCTAGCTGATCAATGTCTTTATATTAAAAATAAGATTTTCAAAGAATTACTTGATCCCAGGCCATAAGGACAAATAAGCAATGGTTTTTAACAGCCTCTTCGTAACATCACATAAGACAGGGTAAGCTGGTGGGAAGCTGCAGTGTGAAGATGTGAATTCTGGTAATCTTGTAGGTAGACAGTAAGTGGAAACATTCTCCCACCCTTAGTGGTCTTTGTTGGAATGGTGTGGGACTTTTTCATCATTTTTCATGTCATATCGTGTTGTCACGGCTCTGGTAATGGGGGAAGGACCTCTGAGGTGCCTCCTGTGAGAAGCTGCTCAGGCTCCAAAGCAGGACTCACCTTTAATACAGGCCAAGCCCATGGAAGACTTTGGTAACACCTCTGTGACTAACATATTTTAAGAAAAAAAATATAAAAAGGAAACTGCTAAAAGACATGAGGGGAAGACCAGAAGGGAAGGTGAAAGCAATACCTGAGCAGAGATTCCAAGACCAATGAATAAGGAGGGGTGGGAGGTATCAGAGCAGACATTCCCCTGCAGCCTGTGATGAGATGGCATCTGTCCCCTGCAGCCCATGGAGGATCACAATGAAGCAGCCCACAAAGGACCATGGTGGAGAAGGTGTGGACCTGCAGCCATGGAGGTTCCCATGCCAGGTGAAGTGACTGCTCTTGAAGAAGAGCAAGAAGAAGACCATGATTCTGGGAAGCCCACACTGGAGCAGTTTGTTTCTGGATTGTGCCTCATGCGAGGGACTCATGTTGAAAGAGTTTTAAGAACTCTCCTGTGGGAGTTACCCCACATTGGAGCAAGGGAAGATCTTGAGGAGTACTCCCCTGAGAAGGAAGGAGTAGCAGAAAACAATGTGTGATGAACTGAGAGCAAACCTCATTCCTTGTTCATCTGTGCCACTGAAAGGGAGGAGGGAGACAAACCTGAACCTGAATTACCAGAAGTAATTTGGGCCCAGGAAGGAGGGAGGGTGTGGATGAAAGTGTTATTAGAATCTGTTGGTTTTTTTCCTTGTCTGTTCTGATTGATTTGAGACAAATTAAATTGATTTTTTCCACAAATCAAGCCTGGTTTTCCTGCGACCACTATTGGTGAGTGAACCCTTCCTGTCCTTGTATGGAGTCACAAATTTTTCCTTATATTTTCTCCTCTCCATTCCAGAGTGGGAAAACGAGAGAACAAGTTCCTGAGCAGTTCCTTGTTGAAAACTGAGCCTAAACGACAACACGTATGAAGAAATAGTAATTTTAATCTAAATTTTCCATAGGTATGCTGACTGTTCTCACAGGATGGTCCATCCTACATACAGAGTATCTAATGGCGTTCTTATGTTCTAGGTCTAGTAACTTGAGGAGAATTAAGCAACACTTTGAATGTTGTTTTGTTTGCAACAAAATGCTGTAGGAGACAGGAAGGATTTACAGAATTTCCTAATTTTTTTTCCTGTTTAATATGAATTAATCCAAAAATGTACTCCACAGCAAGAGCTTCACCTTTTTTTTTTTTTTTGCCTTTTTCACCTCTTCTGTCCCAGAGGACCACAGCGACCTACTGCACTTGTTTCTATCCTCTTTCCAAAGTTCCAAGACTCAGGCCTGTGACTGAAGGGGGCAGCAATTCCTGTGGATGAAATGGTTATTACTCAGCTTCTGAACCACTTGCTTCCCAGACTGCTCGCATCTGTTCCCCCAGTGTCAATGGGTAGGAACAGCTGTATCACTGCTTTCTGTGTAAAAGAAAATGTCACCCGCTTTACCTTCGTTGCTACTCTGTCTTCTGGTTAACAGCAGAAAAGACCTTGCAATGAATATTCATCAACAAATTTCTTTAACTGGAATAATATCAAGTTTCTATATAATGTATTGAACTTAACATGTAGTTATTATATATAATAACTATTTAAATAAATAAATTTTAAAAAGCAAATGAAGAGAGTGACATGATAGCAGAGCAATAGTTTCCTGCTACAATTACAATTTTCCATGAAAAATTCTGGATAATATAATCCATACAGTATCCTGTATTACATTGTCTTGATAGGCCTCACAGTAGAAATTACTTGAAATATCATAGGTGCAGCTGTGCTCTCATGTAACATCTATGTTTCAAAAACCAGAAATTGGTTCAGACTGAATATGTAACTTTTACTGCAAAATAATAAACTCTCCTTACATTACTGCCCTATTATACACACATTTTACAGTCTGAAGGAGCAATCTTTGCTAAAGAGAAACATAAATAAGTTCTTATTTTGGCAGTTTTATTTCAAATTGTGTTGCAATATAGCAGATGAGCATTTTTATTCATTGACAAATGAGTTTGATCGGACTAGTGCAATGGTTCATTAACCTCATGATAAGTTTGGGCTATCTCAGAAGTGTTCTTGCTGTGAATTTAGATTTGATGATGGCTCACACATCAAGGAAACAAATTGCCTGGTCTTTTAAAGGAAAAAAGGGAGGGGGGTTGAAGAAGTTAATTGATGTCTTTAATTCCTATAAGTAATAAAGCATTTTTTTCTTCTATGTATTGCTTTCTAATTCTTATGAGATGTGTTAGACAGAGTGCCAAAAGCACAGATTACTTTAGTTCTGTTGTTACCAATTAGAGAGAGTCAAAGAACTCTGATTACAATTATCAGATTTTAATGAGCAATTGTCTGTCAAGATTTTTTCCACAACTCTAAGTATGTATTCATGATTTGCATGCAGTGTACAGGTACCCCTGTATAGTGAGTTTTTCTTTAGATAATCAGTACCTGATTAACTATTCATTTTCACTGGACATTTTGAATAACTATTTTTCAATGTCTTGCAGGAGCTACTATTTCTCTTTTTTAATCTCATAAAATATGGACTAAAAAGTTGTAAATCACAGGAAGTCTGGAAAAGCAAAAATGGAAGTCACATATCTGCTGATATGAGTGTACCTTGATTCAATGTACTAATTGAATTTGGGCCAATCTACACTGGTCAATGATTCCCTAGTTTATCTGATACTTTTTCTCATCTTTGATCTTTAAATGTAACTTAGTAGAGATGCTGGGTTTAAAACCTCAAAGTTCATGTTGCAATAAAAATCTTTCTTCTTGCTTATAGTAAAAAATACAGTGGGGAGTAAGGATATTCTAGCTCTAATGTTCCTATATTAACCTACAAATAAATGCCTACTTCAACTTTTCCATGTAATTCAAGATCAATCTCTTCCATAATGGTGACCTTGTGTTACCCTACTTCATCAGATATAGTTTTTGAAAACACCTCTCCTTGAAACACTCTAAATTATAGATATAAATAAAGATATTAAATATGATTGTGTACTGTAGTTTAAGTTCCATGTTTTATTTTGTGAAGAAGTTGCAAGATGCAGACTGAGTGAGATTTGTAGACCTTTGTGACAGTGGCAATCACATGTGGAGAAGGATGAGTATAGAAGCTACAGTATTTTCACTGCTTATTCTAAACAGTTGACATAAATACCCTGAATCTCTATTTGGTGGCATCTTATTTCTGTCTGGTTTCTGTATAAGAATTCAACTTCTGGGACTGCCAAGTAAATTAGGGAGCTAATCACTGTTCAGCACAAGTGCTCTAAATCTTTATCTCAAGCACATAACTCTTAAGAAAATGAGACACATGCTCAGTGTGTGTGTGTGTGAATTTCTGTATTTTTCTGTTTCCCTCTCCCCAGCCCTACCCTCATAGATTTTTAGTTGTCTGGCCTATTTTAGCCAAATTTCACAGATGGGATAGTGATTTCAAGGTTATGAAGGTCTGACAGATCTCAAGAAATCCAGACTGAGGAAAGAGCACCTACTAACAATGGGGAGCAACAATATGAGTTCCCATGAGACACTAGAGAACCCATCTAGGAAACTGAAAAAGAGATTATGAAAGCCCCAGCCACAGAACAACCTGTAAGCAAATTTTATGAGATAGAGTAATACACATCAATGATCTAGATTTGTAATGTGAATTTCAAAATTTTAGTAACAAACTTTGTGTGCTTTGTTTCTTTGGTTTTGTTTTTTCCCTAATATTGAGGCATGATTTTTTTTTCCCCCCAAAAATTAAAACCACCATTTAGTATGTTAAGATCTGATCAAATGCTTTATTTTCACTTGTGTTATACAGAATAAGGATTGCTTAAAAAAAAACCCAACTATTTCTCCATTTTTCTTCCTTTGAAAGAAACTCTTCTGACAACATTTTATTAAGTATTAATATTTATGGCTTAATATTTAGCAAGGCTGAAAGGCTTACCTGTTTTATACCAATAACCACTATTTTATGCCAGGTATAATGTATTCTACAGAAATGTATGATGCTTCACTCCTGCCACCTTCCCTGGTGATAAACTAGATAAAGCTTCACATGAATCCTGCTTTTATGGCCTATTCATGTCTTCTGTTTCTAAGTGATATAGTGCAGAATGAGGGTCTTATTCTGTCACTGTCATTTTTACTGAGGAGGGTGCTATGTTATTAAATAGCCCCATTATAGATAGATATGGCTATTTCAGAAATAAGATGCTACTTGATTTGAGTTAATGGAAACACTGGTTCCAAAATGTCTCCTTTCTACGAGGGCTAAAATTGAAAACAAAGGAGCTATAGATAATAAATAGGAACAGATGTAAAATTCTGTCACCATTCAGTTAAAACTCTACCAGAACACAGAAGGAAACTTCACTGAAAATGCTAACTGCACTGGCAGGCCTTGAAAGAGGGGTTCTGAAGCATCCTGAGCTGTCATATGTTCCATTTTGTTCCAGTTTCTGTTCACTTTCTGTCAACGTGTGGTTCAGACAGTTTGTAACACAAGTATGCTTGGACACAGCAGATTCACCATTCCCTTGGGAATTAATCTCTGCTGTCCTTGAATTTTTATTGGCAAGATATCAGTTGCAAGTTGAAGTTAACACGGTCTGGTCAAAGACCATAATACATGCAGAGAAGACTGATGAGTTCTATAGTAGTAATATGAAAAAAGCATTTTCTTACAGCTTTGACAATCCATTGCAAACACTTACAGACCTGAGATATATCAATTTGCTTTTGCAGCTGGACGTGGGTTCCCTAGACCCTAAATGTGAATATTTGCACTGAACTTACACTTGAGATATTTCAGCAGGTCTTTAGTAAGGTCTTGGTCCCACCAGTCTTGATTAACAGAGGTAATGTTAAAAAAAAAAATAAAATTGCTGCTTTCCTTTGTCAGTAGTAATTATCAGAGGAAACAGTATTTTTGAGTAGTAGCAATTTCCGTCCGGATGTCCCAGCCACCTGGAACTTCTATTTTAGGATTAGATTAACTGTTCTGTGAAGGGGTCTATCTTTTCCACTAGCTACATGAGACCTAAAATCTACATCTTGGATTTATATGGCTAAAATCAGGTAAAGGTCCCTGTAGGTACTTATTAGGCATTAGCACATGGGAATGCATGTATGAATGAATATTCACTTTATAGTTTTGAATGTTTTCAAATTTTGGAACTTGAAAAAGTAATAAGAAAGGAAAGAAATGCACAAAGCATTGACAGGTTAATGCAGGATTTTCCAAAATCCATGGTTTTAAAGGCAATTTTTTTACATGGAATCTTTAATGCGGGAAAATTCCATTTATAAATTTCAGAAATGTTGCTGAATTTTATAATAGAAGAAAAATCACAAAGTGTTAGGGGCTGGAAGGGACAGAGAGATCATAGAGTCCAACACCCCTGCCAGAATAGGACCACACAGTGTAGGTCACACAGGAACATGTCCAGGTGGTTTTGAATGTGTCCAGAGACACATTCTCTTCCAGAGAAGAAGACTCCACAACCTCACTGGGCAGCCTGTTGCAGCTCTGTCATCCTCACAGTGAAAAAAAGCTTTTTCTTATGTTTACAACAGAACATCCCATGCTGGAACTTACATCCATTACCCCTTGTCCTATCATTGGTCGTCACTGAGAAGAGTGACATCCTCCTGACATTCAGGAGTGGGTTTTTATCAACAGTTAATAATAATAATTTCCATATCTGTCCAGTGACTGATGGACTGCACATATTTTAATGATCTAAGCTATGACAGTGCAGGATTGAGACAACACAGGATTCCTTAAATGCTATACATCAGATTAATTTAAAAATGTGATTTTTAAATTATTATTATTATTTTGGAATCTAATGAAGCCGTATACAAGGCTTAGGTCCCAAATACCTCAGAGAGTTTTACAGAACCCACAGCCTGGCAATGTTTATCGTGACACCATTTTGAAGGACAATTTTGAATTATCTCCACTTTGCAGAAATCAACTGTGGTTCTGAGGGATCATTCCAAACAACTACCTTAGCAAAACTACCTGACTTCATAGTTTCTGAAGAGAGAAATTGTCCTCTAGATGATGCCTCAATAGCTTTCCTTCCTTGGGCAAATGTAGCTATTATGAATATACCATCTGAGAGAATGATGCCCTGTTTCACAAAATATTTAGCTATCTGAATGTTTCTTATGTAGTGTGCATAAAGCACTTTGTTGAACTGGAGCTAAACAATTTGTTTATGATCATTTCAACAACCTACATTTAAAAACATTTTTTCATTTTAGTGTTGCTGGACATACATTTGACTTCACTTCTTTACAAGACAAGAATTAGAACTATTATTTCCTTCCTGTTGGTTAAAAGGGTTCTATTTGGGTTTTTCTGTCATATTAATGAGACAAATTTTTAGAAATGAAAGGTCAACTGTTTGAATTGTCATTCAATTGAATTTGTCATTCTTTAAATCTGTCAAAAGTCAGCAATCTACTTTGAAGAACTATTATGTCTAATTGTAAAAGTCCAAGGCAATAATCATTGGGAAAAAAACCAACAGTCTTAGTGTTTTGAAGAAGAAGTTCAAATTGTCTTATTAGGTCTTTTTTTAAAAAAAAACACAACAAAGCAAAACAAACCAAAAGCAAAACCAACTTGATTAATACAATAAGGAAACCTTCTTGAGTGGTGTTATGGCCAATGGCATCTTCCAAGGATTCATGCTAGGCTGATAGAATTTTTTTTTTTTTCTAACACAGAGGTGACTGACTTGCTAAATTAAAAAAAAGTCACATTATGGTTGAAAAGTTGAGTGTGTGATGTTGTTAAGTCACTACAACAGAAAAGGATATGTTTTAATAATCCCAAAAGAAAAATAATGGAACTGGGAAACTGGAATGAAGGTCAGACCTATAGAAGTGGATCTGCAAATCCCACAGTGAAACACTGGTGAGATGGATTTGTTCCCTTCAGTACTGATAGCTCATCTTTTGTTATGGATATAGTAATTTTTCACTGACAAAGTCACAGACAACGTGCATTGGTGCTTGCCTGCCTCTGCCTGTGTAGGCAGCCTTGACCTTCTGTTACCTACCTACATCCTCAGACTGTGCTAAGGGAGTGGAAAAGAAGGAGTCGAGCATCTTTTCTCAGAGGCACAGAAAGGGCAACCACCCCAGTCACTGACTCCAGTAATACGTTCCAGAGGGGATGAGAGCAAAAGCAGATATGCAAAATTAATAAGGTCTTCAGACTTCGGTTCCTTCTTTATCTTTAACAGCCACGTAAGGAAGCTCACATTCTTTCTATTCTTCTTCGATAAGCATATTAATAACCTCATATTACCCAAGCTGAGGTGTATGTCAGACAACCAATAGGCAGACATCTCACATGATTTCAAGTCAGACATATGTATGCCTCCACATACACCTCCGACAGATTATAGCTTAAGCCTTTCAAGCAAGCTTACTTTGCTAATATTTAAGACAGGTACAATGATAAATAGGTTCATGAATACAGAAGAATCTGTGGAAGCTATGAAGCTGCTGTCGGTAGAGATAGATTGAGTAATAACTCTGTTCTGGGAAATGTGAGAAGAAAAGTGAATGGTGATTTATTAACTCAGATGAACATATACTGTTTAACAAGTACAGCAAATGGAAGTGAATAATACATGAAAACTGCTAGGCCTTAAATTTAGTGCCTTGAAAACTGCAGATTAAATCTATAGTAGGGCAATAGTAAGTGAAGAAGCTGAAGAGTGACAGGTTATAATGAGTGGTGAGGATAGCAATGAACCTGATTATGAATGTCTGGATGTCACAGAGCCTTAGGCACAAGGAAAACTAGATTGACACTTGCAAACTGGGTAAAACTTTTTTGTGCAGCTAAGGGGCCTGTTATGTGTTACACTCATAGCATGTGGTGCTTAACTTATGGCTTTGTTCCACACTGAAAATGAGTCATAAGTGCTGCTTCAAGCTGTTTTGATTCTGATTGCAATCCAAAAATATTAAATAACCAAGAGCTCCCTACAGCAAATGGTTTCCTGGCCAAATAACATGCTGACCTATCTAACCTACAGTTTGTCTGCCCTGACTTCTGTAGATTTTCTCAGGCCCTAATACCAAATCTCACTTGTGAGGCTAACTTCAAAAATTTCAGCACTTCCAGAACTCAAGCTGTGCAGGGGACTTTGAGAAGAGCAAAATAAATGAGTGGTGATCTATGAAACTCTGGAAAACTCTCAGCTCTTGAGATCCAACATTGCTGATGAGTTTAATTTACACTTTTTTTCCCTCTACTGTATGTGCCCACCAAAACTCATTCACAAACAAGAAAAGGAGTAGCCTGGGTGGTTATGTATGATTTTTCAAGTCTCAGAGAAGTGTGTGTATCATACTGAGAATCCCTGCAGGGTTTCCTCTGCTGTTGAGGTCTGGATTCTCCATTGAGTATGGCTTTAATCCATCATTAAACACAATTCATTCACAGATTCATTGTGTCTGAAACAAGCAGGGACTACTGGATCTTTTGGTATGATAGCTTTACACCATATATCACTAAACTTCACCAGTTCACTTCCTTGATAAGCTTAGTAAATAGAGTTTGTTTAAATTCTGTCATCTGAAAAGGTAGCTGGAATATATGAATGCAGAGATACTAAGGTGTAGTGGTACATTCCACTGGTTAATAGTTGGCACTGTGTTCTGGATTTCCTATACTAATGCTACCAAGCAGTTTCATTTCTGATCATGTAGAAATACCCCCACAAGTCACTTGACATTCCTTTAGCTCATGAGATAAAAACTCTCCCCTTTTCCAGAGTTTCCTCTTGAATTCTATAGTGGCTTTAGTAGCAGTATCCCTAAATGTGATGATAATTTCCTAAAAATCGCAGAATCACAGAATTGTTCTTGATTGGAAAAGACCTCTAAGATCACCAGGTTCAACCATCAGCACCCCCACCCCCAAAAAAATACAAATAAAGTAAAAAACAAACAAACAACCAAACCAAACCAACCCCCCAAAAAACCCACTATGCCCACTAGAGTATTTCATCTACATGGTTTTTAAATACCTCCAGGGACCTCCCTGGGAAGACCATTCGACTGTCTGACTACTCTCTCAGTAAAGAAATTCTTCATAATACTTAGTTCAACCCCCCCCCCCGGTGGAATTTCAGGCTACTTGCTCTAGTCCTGTCATTGTTTACTTGAGAGAAGAGGCCAGCACCCACCTCTCTACAAATGCCTCTTAAGTAGTTGCAGAGAGCAATAAGGTCTCCTCTCAGAGTCCTCCAAACTAAACATTCCCAATTCTCTCAGCTTGTTCTCCAGACCCTTCACCAGCTTGGTTGCCCTTCTCTGGACATGCTGCAGCACCTCAAAGTTCTTCTTGTAGTGAGGGGCCCAAAACTAAACACAATACTTGAGATGCGGCCTCACCAGTGCTGAGTACAGGGAGACAATCACTTCCCTTTTCCTGCTGGCTACACTATTCCTGATGTAGGCCAGTTTGCTGTTGGCACAGCTATGTGGGCACACTGTGGGCTCACATTTAACCAGGTGTCAGCCAATGCCCCAGGTCCTTTTCTGCCTCGCAGCTTTTCAGCCACTCCTCCCCAAGCCTGTAGCATTGCCTGGGGCTGTTGTGACTGAAATGCAGGACCTGGCACTTGGTCTTGTTAAACCAATTGGCCTCATCCTATCAATTCAACCTGTCCAGGTCCCTTTGCAGAGCCTTTGTACCCTCAAGTAGATTAACACTCCCACTCAACTTGGTACTGTTTGCAAACTCGATAAGGAAACACTCAACCCCCTCATCCAGATCATTGATAAAGGTACTGAACAAGATGGGACCTGAGACTGAGCCCTGGGGAACACCCCTGGTGACCAGCCACCAACTGGATTTAACTCCACTGACTACAACTCTCTGGGCCCAGCCATGCAGTCAGTTTTTAACCCAGTGAAGAGTACACCTGTCAGTGCCATGAGGTGCCAGCTTCTCTAGGAGAATGCTGTGGGAGGTGGTTTCAAAGACTTTACTAAAGTCCAGGTAGACAACATCCTTGGCCTTTCCCTCATCTCCTAGGCAGGTCACCTGGTCACAGAATGAGATCAGGTACTTACTTTGTAAGATTTTCTTTGTAAGGTAATACTTTGTAAGATCTATTATGTTCTCAATTTTTATCTGTTGTTATGTATATTACTAATCTCTTCACATATATCATCACCAAGGCATGAATTCATAATCTTTTGGCAAAGATACCTTCACAGATCCCTCTTGATTAGAACCAACCATAATTCTATCAATTGTAGCCATTGTCACACTCTCTTTTATTGTGTTTAGGACTGATAGATTTGATTGCTTAAGCAATTAGCATTTTTCAAATAATCTACTATAATTTTTATAGTATTATAATAATTATTCAAAACTTCCAGCAGCGGGTCACAGATCACATCATACAAAATTTGGATATAAACCTGTACAGTTAAAGTATTTAGCACCTAGTGGATGTTGGTTTATGTCTCCTTTGGTCATTAATGGACAGAGAAGCATTCAGAAAGGAAAAATGGATATATGTAAAAAGTACTACTGTTTTCTTTACAGTGTAATTGAAAGTTTTTCCATATCCATCTAGTAATTGGCCCAGATCAGTTCTGTTTTTTTTATTTTTGTTATTCATACACTAAAAAAACCCAAGCAAACAAAACAAACAACCCCAACCCCTGTCCTGTTTCGTATGTGCAGAAAAAAAATCAGAACTCATTTTTGTGATATTTTCCATGCTTAAAATCTTGAAATATTAAATTGAGACTTTGCTTAATTTAAATGTGTTATATATTCATAGATCTATAAATATTATTTCCAGTGGATGGAAATAATCTGGCTTAGCTAGCTACATTTGTCTGAAAGTGAGCTTTTTGAAACAAAGGTAGCATTTCAAGATTTCCTATTAGTTCGTAGAATCACAGAATTGTTTGGGTTGGAAGAAGCCTTAAAGATCCTCTAGTTCTAACGCCCCTGCTGTGGGCAGAGATGCTTCCTACTAGACCAGGTTGCTCAAAGCCCCATTCAATCTGGCCTCAATGAGTTAATGGAGAATAATAGACAACTCTGTTGGATGTAATGAATAAGAGCTATGGAAAGAGCTTTACATTTCTTAATCATTCACCAAACGTAATGTGAGATTTTCAGGTTTGGACTCCAAAAATATAGTATCTTCCAAAGCCTTCTCCTGAAGTTAATTTCTATTGTGTTTTATATGTGCACGTAAGTGTATTCATCCTTTACAGATGGTTAAAACATGATTCCTGAAGCTTCAGTGAGGACTGGCTTTCCTCAGTGGAGCTCAGGGCATGAAAGTGGAAATAACATGCAACTTCTGAAGACAAGACACAGCTTTGGATTTGAAGCTTTCACCATTAAAGGTTTTTTTTTTCCAACTTTCCTGATGGCAACAAAAAGATTGAAAATATAAATAGCACATAAACAAATGCCAAGACTTCTCTCATGTAAGAATAAAAATTAGTATGTGTTAGAGCCACATAGAAAGCTTCAATTTTTCATCTAAAGTTAAATGAGTTCAAGATAGGCTTCAGCAGGAGGTTGTCAGAACTTCTGTTTACTTCAACCAAGTGACCCCTCTGGCCACTCTGCCATATCCTCCTTTTTCAGCCCTCCCTTTTTTCATTTATCTCCTCTTTCTATAGAAAAGCATTTTTTTTAAAAAGCCTTTTACAAACCTCTGTCTATACAGGCACTGGACTCATTGAATGGTTTCTAATCCTATAATTTTGTGCACGCAGAGTGCCTCATGCAGTGGAGCTTTTACTGCTTTGTAAGTGGTTCCATTTTAACTCTCTTACTCCTCCAGTTTAAGGTTACACTGTACTTGAAAACACCATCTTAATTATACTTCAATAGCAACTTCATAGTTTTTTGTTCCTCTTTCAAGTGTTTGGAATGAGTGCATAACTATTCCCCAAGGTTATCTCTATAAGCCTGGTACAGAGCTGCTCGTCTTTGTTTCAGGTGTAGTATTTTGAAGGAGACAGCAGCTTTTAGCAAGCATTAATCACGCTGAATCCATTGATTACAAGGACTTATGTGAGAGTTAAGTGGTGCTAGAGGACTTTGGCCAGGTCACTGCTTCCAAATGAGGTGTTCTCATACAAGCAAGCCTATTGACTACCAAAGAGAAAGATGCCCAGTTCCAGGAGTGCCAAGTGAACTCCTGACAGGTGATAGAGCTGTATCTGATCAAATGTACATTTTAATGCAGGCTTCCTCTTTGTGAATAACTGCTTCACTTCCCACAATTTGAGGATGGTTATTTCAAGTGGATTAGAGCGTACATGTCATGGGATAGGAAAGAAGCAAAGTTCAGCACCCAAAGTCAAGATGCCAAACTCAATGTAAACCAGCAGAATTTTCATAAGGGAAAGGATGCCTTCTGCTGTCTAATTCAGCTAATAAACTAACAGTTTAGGACTAAATGAAAATGTTTATTTACCACATGGTGCTCAAAGAATGAAGACAGTCACAGCTGATGCTTTTTAAACAAGGTTAAACCTCATAATTTATATTCAATATTCCTTTACAGTGATCACAAGCTCCTGAAACTTAATGTATTATGTGTACACTAACTTCATGCCCCCTGAAGGAAATTATCCTCCTCACCTAGCTCATATTGTTCACAGGGGTCACCTTTATATTTATCATTAAATATGTTTGCATTTTTTCACTGCAGCAATCCAAGACCCCAAAAGAGGTCATTGTACTTGACTTTCTCTGAGCCCAAAGAGCTTGTGTTCTGAATAGGCAAATTATATATCCATTTCAAGTGTCTATCTTGACCTTTCTCCAACTGCCAACTTCCCAGACACCTTTATGGCAATGACTCTCCTGCTGGGCTAATTACCTCTAATTGTGCTGTTCCTGTTATCTTGACAGGCTCAATTTTTGCCATAAAATATCCTGATATGGACAAGAGTGAGGTAAGAAAATTTGTTCAGAGAGTGCTGTCACTTCCATGCTAGGACAATTGCTCTGTAAGTAACTTTGGTGATAGTTCTGGAAGAGCAGTTTAGTCAGCACACTTCAGTTACCTTAAAAAAAAGAAACCTAAACCCATTTAATAGCAAAAGGAATTGATTTGACCTTCAAATGTCAATAGAGTTTTCCAAGTATTTCATAGAGTTTACAAACAAATCACCCTATTTCAGTTGTAAGAAATGTGAAGAGCTTCTTTACAGAGAACAGAGTTTCTCACATTTTATTCTTTCACCTTAGGTAGGAAAAGAGTTAGAAGTATCTCACTGGGCTACATTAAGACTGAATATTCACATATGTATTCTGGATAAGATTGCAAATGACAGTGGAGGTGGTTAGTCACCTGTGTCTTTTTTGGAATTCAGGTTATTCAGGATAATAAGAAACCACAAAATAACTAAGGATAAATGGTGAATGAAAATGAAATACAGTGTTAATAAATGCAAAAAAAATTAACTTGGGAGAAAACATCCAACTTTACATATATAATGTAAAGGCTTACACTGTCAGAAATTAAATCCTGAGCTTATATCAGTACTTAGTGGAAAACATCTGACTGGTGTTTAGGAGTGGTTAGAAAACAAAGTGAGATTTGGTAATTATTAGGAAAACCATTGCAGAATATGAAGACAATTTATTTATTCTTTAAAAAACTATCATATATCTGTACCCTGAACAGTACAATTCTACTCTCCTTTTCAGATACGATAAGTAAAATGGGCCCAGAAAAAGTTGACAAAAGGGCAAAAGTGTGGTATGTTTTTTGTGGGAGGAACAGCTAGATGGACTCAGATCCTTTAATGTGGAAAAAAGATGACTGCATGTGGTATGATAGAAATCTGTATAACCCTGAGTGTCACAGGATTGACTCTTAATTGTGAATAGGGATTGATTGTTATCTGTCTCCTCCAGTGCAAGAACAAGAAGACAGTGACCCTATGAAGTGCAGATACAAAACATCAACAGATCCTTCATCTTATACACACCCTGTGTGTAAAGTTTTTGAGCACATCCATGAACTCCATGCTTCTATATGCTGCAGAGATTAAAAGACTATGCCCAGGCTCAAAACATAACCTCCCAAATCCAAAGAAGGAAAATCCAGCAAAGTCTGATAACTCCAAAAGCACCCCATTTTCCCTATAAGTCCCTAAACTGCAGTTTCCATGGACATATCACTGAATCTTAGCTTGTGCTTATTTCTTCCTTAAATATTTGCTGTCGGATGTTGTCAGAGACAGGATTCATAGGGTTATATGGTCCTTCTGCCTCTCTGTGTAGCTGTTCTTATGGTTTCACCCTTATGTTTTAGTCCTGACTAAAATAAATGAAATAAATGTTCTACCAGTATAGTCAGATTTGACAGTGCTGCTGTCAGGAGACAACCAAAAAAACAAAAACAAAAACAAAAACAAACAAAACAAAAAAACAAACAAACCAAAAACCACAAAACAAAACTGCCTTTTTCTGTCTGTCCATCTTCCATGCTGTATATCACCTCTGTCACAAGGCTCATATCCTTCAGGAAATGAGTGATTATTTGTGCTTGGTTGTGTGTTAAATTGGATGAATCCAATGCCAGCTATCTTCCCCCTCCTGATCACTAAACAGAAATAGCTATGCCCTCTGTTTCATCATACCTAAAGAGTAAGCATACATGCACTTGGATTTTTGCTGGGAGTTTTTGTACCCCTGATGTCAGCCTGCCCAGAGGCGGTTTGTTGAGGACTTTTCTAATCCATTTCCAGCTTACACTAAACAAGAAATCTTCTGGTCTGGCTACACAACCACAACTAGAGAACCATCTAGGACTGTAAAATGTGGCTGTCCTAAGACCTGCTGTGTTTTTTGTTAGTTTCACTGGTTGCTGCCTGCATGGTTTCCAGCATGAGAGCTATAAGTGAGCTCTGCAGTTCTGATGTCTGACACAACAGCATTTCACCTCCTCAGCTAGATGGCTGAGTAAACTCTGTTTTACACCAACAAATCACTGTATGGCCTGAGGACACCTCAAACACTCACTCCCCATAGATTTTATATGAAGATCTCATCTCCCTGTCTGAAACCTCTACTAAAAAAGATACCAACCCACATTTCTGTCCTGGTTTGAGAGGACCTGCATAGAAAAAAAACCTGCCTGGAACACCACCAGTAACTGCCTTTCTCTTGGTGAGACAGCAATAATGGGGAGCAGCTGAGCCTATGGGGAGGAGAGGATGAGTCAGGTGATCCAAATGGACCAATCACAGTATTCCATCCCATGGCACTCAGTATAAAATGGACTCAAGTAGCCTTTGGTTTCTTCTCTGGTTTGTGTGCTCATTGGGGTGAGGCTCCTGATTAACAATATCATTCATCAAGTGAGGTCACCTTCTGCCTTCTCAAGTAGGACTAGCTTGGTTGCTCTAAGACTGTTGCAAACATTTTAATATGTTTTTAGATGACTTAGATGTAGGACTTGAAGGTTCACTAATTAAGTTTGCAGATGACACTGAATTAAGGGGAGTGGTTGATGCTCCCAAGGGCAGAGCGGCCCTGCAAAGGAAACTAAACAGATCAGAATCCTGGGCAATTGCCAATCATATGAAGTTTAACAAGGAGAAATACAGGATGTTGCACCTGGGACATGGTAACCCTGGATATTCATATGCTCTGGGGAGCGAGAGGCTGGAGAGCAGCCCTGTGGAAAGAGATCTGGGGGTTCTGGTTGGTGGCAAGTTAAACATGAGCCAACAGTGTGCCCTGGCAGCCAGGAGGGCCAACTGAGTCCGAGGGGGCATCAAGCATGACATTGGTACCTGTTTGGGGAGGTGATTGTCCCACTTTACTCTGCACTGATAGGGGCCCATTTTGGGTACTGACTGCAGTTTTGGGCACCACAGTACAAAAAGGACATAGAGCTACTGAACAGTGTCCAGAGGACGGATGTGGGGTTGGTGAAGGGTTTTTGAGGGGAAGCTGTATGAGGAACAGCTAAAGGCACTTGGTCTGTTCAGCCTGGAGAAGAGAAGACTGAGGGGAGATTCCATTGTAGCTTACTGCTTCCTCCCTAGGGAGGGAGGAGCAGGAGGTCCTGACCTCTTCTCTCTAACAACTGATGATAGGACCCAAGGGAATGGTAGGAAGATGTGCTAGGGGAAGTTTAGGTTAGATACAAAGAATAAGTTTTTCACCCAGAGGGTGGTTCAGCAGTGGAACAGACTCCCGGGGAAGTAGTTATGACACCAAGCCTGCCTGACTTCAAGAAGCATTTGGATGATGCTCACAGGCACACAGTGTGATTCTTGGGGTCCCCTACACAGGGACAGGAGTTGGACTTGATGATCCTGATGGGTCCCTTCCAACTCGGCAGATTCTATGAAACTGTAATGAAACCCTGGACTTGGGCACCCCATCTGCTGCCCAGTCTGGTCTGGGACTTTTCTGGTTGGGAATTAATTACCAAGTGAGGGGGTGAGTATCCTATTTATGCCAAAAGCGTAAACTTAGTTCTTTGTAGCAGCACTTTTGAGCAGCACTCGTTTGGAGAGCAGATGACAACTTTCTACATTTTCTTTTGTCACATAAGCAGCATGTATCAGTGTCAGGCAAAAGGTGTTCCTTGACTGGAAAAATCTCTAGTAATCACAGGAAAAAGCCAGGAAATTAATCAGAAAGGCAGCAGTGACAGAATGCTGCTTTATTTCTCACAGTTCTTAGGTCGTTGCCTTGCTCCATGCCTACCCATTAAAAAGCTGGAGTCAGCTTGACCTCCTGAGGCTTGAAATCTTGCTTTCAGAGCCATGCTAAATTATCCTGCAGTAGTTTGAATCTGTCAAATAAAGCTCGTTATAGAAATAACACAAATGGAATATCATATAGAGAAATATCAGGTTTATTAAAGAATTGTTTCCCCTTGTGGAATACTGTGTTGTCTGCCTCAACTCTTTCTTGCAGTGTTTTCAAGAAAAGAACTTGCCAAAAATGTTTAAAGTATTAGATCTTGCTGATAAATTATCTCAAACTGACAGGAAGAGTGATAAAGACCCTGGGATAAAACTGCCTCTAATCAGCAGCCTTGTTTGCAGCCTCAGGAAACCACAAAGGATTTACTGGGTCTGGACACAGAACAGACCCTTTCCTTGGAGACTCTTTTGTTCCTTGTGCCCGTTCTCCTGCCGAGCACAAAACATCAGTCAGTGAGTTTATAGCCTCATCAAACTCAAACACTTGCTTCTAGGTTTTAAAAAAGCCAACTGTTGCCTTCCCTCAGGAGACAATGTTTTGCAGAGTTGATAGATTCTGAAATGCAAAACTGGGGTTGATTTGAGAGTTTTAGTCAGAAGCTCAGCAGTCTAGCTGGAGTTAATTTTGCATTAAGACTGAAGTGCAAAGTAAAGACATAGAAATATGATGCAGGTTTTATTGGTTCATAAGAAGAAAAATACTTTGCATCTAAATACCAAATTACTTTAAGCAAACTACTCAGATGATATAGTAGTTTTAAGGACTGTTTTTCTTATTCTATCACTTTCTGTTTCTTTTTTTTTTTTTTCCAATATTTTTTATTTTCATTAAGAACAAAACTCTCTTTCCTAATTGAAAATACAGGTTTGCATGGAGGTAAAACAGGCCAGAACTTTGTCCTTTTAAAATTGGCTTCCAAATAGGTGTCTTTTTGTGAATACCAGAATTATCAGTTCAGACTTTGATTCTTGGGAAAACTTTTTTGTTTAGGTACTACTTGTCAAAAATCTCCGTTGTTTCTAGCAGTCCTCTCTGAGCCCACTTGAACTTTTGAGTATTTTAGCACATCGGCTTACTTAGCTCCAGGCTGATCAAATAGAAGACAATTATTCAAACAGAATGCAGGGTCAAGATTTCACATGGCATGACTGGAGGAGAGAGACCAGACCAACTGGACCATGGGACTGTTTTTTCTGTTTCCACTCTTTTTCAGCTGTGACCTATGACATTAGAAGGCTTGGAAGCAAACATGGGAGCATAGTTCAGGTGTTATGAGTGTACCACAAATTTCCTTTCCTGTTCATCATGCTAAACTCTATAGTGCCTCCTGTTCTACAAATATATGACAAATCTATGTGATCTCAGACCCATAACTATGCCCTGTTTTCTTCTCCAGCCATATTTTGAAGTTAAATACCTCCTAAAACCTTCGATCAAATCCTTACAAAATCTATCCCATAAATTATTTGCTAACATTATCATTATTCTCTCGGGGAAAAAAACCAAACGAATCAAAACTCTTTTTCTCTCCTTGTTCATTCAAGCTGTCACTAATCAACAGACTGTTAAGTGTTCAAGGAGTCCATTCTACAGTGCTGGAGGATTCTTAATGTTACAAGGCCAGTGTTATTCTTGATTTAGAGTTGTCATATATTTTCTTACCTATCAGATTATTTATTATTATTTATCAGTTGATCTAAACATGTTGCTGACACAACTTTTGCAATAGGTAGGTAACTGGGAAAGGTAGAACACAAAAACCTATAGGCAGCAAATAGATTCTAGTGGGTTTTCTAGTGGGGCAGGCATTGCTTTGTGCCAAGGAGAAGAACAGTCTAACATACTACAAAGAAGTAAGACATCTATAACAGCATTCAGTGTAGATTCACCTAATTTAATCTAAACAATCCAAAGCTTTAAGATACAAAAATGTAGGTATGTACATGAAGGAGTCTACATGTTTGGGGGTATTTTAGACAATGGACCTCTAATCAATATTCTCAATGTCGGATATGGGGCTTCGATGGTTTCCTGTGGAATTTTATGGTCATAAATGACCAAATATATGTTGAAATTATTTTTTTTCAAAGCTATCCTTAGGTGTATTGACTAGAGATTCCTCTCACTGGGATACTTAGAACTCCTAATGACTTTTAATAAGAAATAAAGAGTCAAAAAAAATTAGTTTGCTCTTGGCAGCTATACCGTGAAATATATAGAAGATCCTCATCCTTTTGGAACAGTGACTAGAGATTCACCAGGATAACCCAGGGAATTTGAAACATCATTATATTCCCATGTGTGAGTAAACAAGTCAGGCCATGTATCTCCAATTACCACAGAATATTGTAGATTCAGAGTTGTCATGTAGATGCCAAGGTATAGAAAATGTATACTTCAAAATGTGAGTGAGGGATATTCTTGGTTACTTAAACATAGATGCCATTTCAGATTTCCTAGGATCTGACATCCATCTGCCCTTTCACAAAGCTATGGTTCTCCCATGGGTCTTGCATTACATCTTCCAGGCCTTCACAGATGTTCTGGATACCGCAGGGCATTTCAAATGCCACTAAATGCCTGATTTTAGGCAACTAAATCAAATCTTAAGTGAAGGCTGTATGTGTCCCTGTCATCTGAACTAGCTGCCTGTATTTCTTATCCTTGACATAATAATTTCAAAGTACAATTCATCTGACCAAAAGAAGGCGTTACATTAGAATATGGTCAATAACTCCTGTTTTTTTTCTTTCCTGAAATTTGCTTTTGTCATTTATGTCTTCTGAAAGTAGAAATACAGAGCTACTGCCTCAATTAGCTGCTGATGTGATTAGGTGGCATTTCAAACCATACAAGACGAAGGTCAACAGAAAGGTGATTCCTCTACTTGTGCCACTCAAGTACAGTTAGCAGTTACATCTGAGTACAGAATATTAGATTTACATAAGTGAATGGAAATAAAATGTAGTGGAGAATACTTTGATGCGTTTACATTTGTGTCTGTTATGAATAGGCCACTGATGTCCAACTGCAAGCACTATATCAGTTAACTTAACTCTCCATCTGCAAAGTAGAGCTGCTCAAATCCAGCATAAGAGAACTAGTCTCCCATTGTTTGTGCATCACTGAAGTCCCTAGACATTTTGTTATATTTCACTTTTTTTTGTTTTGTTTTATTTAAACAGAGCAAGAATCAAAAAACTGTGTAATGACAAACGAGCCTCCAGATTCTGAGCTCTCTTTACACCTGCAAGTAACCTCAACATTCCACCACAGTGAGCTGTCACTTTTTCCTTTTACTTGGAAAATTAAATGGCATTGATGTCTTGAGAAGTAGTAAAAAGTATAGTAGGAATAATACTTGTAGCTTCAGCTTTTGCAATTACTACTGTGTATTGTATTGTTGTTAATATCTTTTTTTCTTTTTTTCTTTTTTTTTTATAGCAGAGGAAGCCAAATTGAATGATTAATCTTTGGCCTGTAGCTGTAGGAAGCAATTTTAACAACCTCTTTTAAGAAGTCTAGCCTTCTCTGTAGCATGCACATAACTTTCATTAACATTAAACAGTGTTACATGTGCACACCAGGGCATAAGCTTCTAAACAGATATTAATTGGCTAAGAAATAATCCACTATTTTTTCTCCTTGCAGTTAGTCTCGGGGAACTTGCTTTAGGTTTTCTACCTTCAAAACTGTTTGAGGGTGTGTTTATTAATTTTCCTTTAACTGCTTAAATGACAAAATTTCTTCAGAGACACGTGTCCATGTATAAAGCCATTTAAAAGGCAATAGAAGGAACAAGTTTCAATATTTATCATCAGGAGTCTACTCTGTCCCCATGTCCCTATTTCCTGTAAAATATCATTGGTATATTAAATCAATGCTGAACTAGTAAGTTCAAAGGAAAGTAATTATGGGTTTGCAATTGATATTATTTTAGAGTTTCCAAGCAAACAGGTTAATTCTCTGTGTCTGAGGTAGTCTATTGAAAATGCACAGTTCATTCTCTGTAGCAGTTAACCAGTGCAAAATACCAAGCTGTCACAATAAAGAAACATAGTGGTACAAGGACTAGAATTTTATATTAAGCATGGAACAATTTTGAATAGAAATTGCTTTATTGTCACATTAGATTGCCACTGGGACTGGTTTCAGGATTCCCAACTGGCTTTTAAAAATCACAGCTTTAATCTAGCCAGGTTGACCTTTATTAGTGTTTCACATCAACCTTTAAAGAATAAGAGTACAAAGTGCAAGTATTTGCTAGAACCCAACTGCTGCTGGACCTGCTTTGCTTCCACAGAAAGTCCAGGATGCTGCATTTTAAAATCAGGGGAACTCCCTATGTTTATCTGTATTTACCAAATTGTGGTCATAGAAAATTTCCTGTGAATCAATTTCTTCCTTAGCCTCCAATATCCTGTAGCTGTCTGCTGTGTCCCTTTAACTTATCTCTGCAGAATTCCTACTTTGTCTTGCTCTTACCTCTTCATCTACAGAAATGTTATGTAACTAGGCATTGGAGGTGAAATTAATTTTGCCCCACGTAGATGTCCATGATTCAGGCATCCACGTTAGATCAAGTTCCCATGGTTCTTTGGAAATTGGCAGCTACATGAAGTAAAGAACCTCACCCCTTTAAATGTCACTTTAGGAAAAGAATTTGAGCATCCTGGGAATGCTCTGAGCATTGGAGCATGTTGAACAAGAGGCCCGTCTGAGGTCCCTTCTAAATGGAATTAACCTCTTTTAGGATTTTCAGAACAAGAGATACTTTCGGGGACTGTGTTGTCAGTTTAAAGATGAGGGAGCAGGCTTTTCCTTGCACTGGTGTAAACTGACATTTTTGTAGAAACCTTCACACCTTCACAGATGATGTTTTCTAATCTTGCAGATGTACAAGGGAGGTTTTCTTTTTCCATATCTCTCATGGGGGCTTTGGTTCAACTATGGTTCATTGTAGAATCAGGGATTTTTGTCCCTGATTTGTTTTTTACTTCTCTTTGCTATTGTTAAATGTAAACCAGCCAGGGCAGTCAGGCCTTGAAAATGCTCTAGGCTTACATGTAAAGAAGGCAAAGCTGGTTATTTTTCCCCTTGGGAGCAGCCTTTTGGCCTTCAGGCAGTTCTTTTCAAAATAGCTTCACTCTGCCTGATGCCTTTATTATCACAGATACAATTCCCAATTTGACTGTCCAAATCAGAAATTAAACCTCTGTGCTCAAGAGCAATATGCTGCTTGCACTGCTTTCCTGTTTTGTTCAGACAAGCTCTCTCCATAAGCCATATGGCAAAATTTTTTCCTTGGTTTCTATATATTTGATCATGCTTGTCATACAAGAGAAAAAGCTGTGGGCAAGATGCAACTAAGCCTGGAATGTATGCGTATAAAACCGATGTTCTGCTTCCCTAGGTGTGGCTTAGAAAGTGTTGGCAGGCTTGTGGCCCTTTCATTTGTATTCCTCTTACAGAAAAAGAAAGGAAAATAGTAAAAACCAACCGGGTAGTGGAAACATACCTTTGGGAGTGTTTCTGCTACAGACTCCTGTTAGTTCAGAAAAATAATTTAGGATCCCTGCTGCAGTTCAAGCCTTTAGTAAAATGGACATCTGCTTATTTTCAAACCAAAAAGTCTCACTGCATCACCAGGGTGGGTGGTGCTATGTGCAGATAATGTAAGCTGCCCCCAGAAGTTTCCATAAGTTTACTGAGCACTTGAGAAAATGAGTGGTTTCACCCCTCTAAACTAAATTTTGTGTTTTCAGCTCCACTCTGGAATGTATTAACTCCCATTTTTAATAGCAATCAAGGAACAATCATAAAACTCTTATGAATGGTACTGTAAGTTTCTGATACCAATGAACTATTCATCAGAAACTGCAATGTGTATTAAAACATAGCACAGGTTTCCCATCGATCTGGGAACTTAGGGTAAAGGCACTATCTGTGTTTAAACACCTACCATAAGGGAACCTCTGAGGGAGCCTTTCTTCAATGATTTTCCAACTTAGTACAGTGCTGGAAAAGGAGAGCTGTTGGTGATCTCCAGTCCCATGGAAAATATGAGTGGTGGTCGAACAGTCAGATGAAAATTATTTTGACTTGTTGATTTTGAGAATTAATCTCTCTCATGGTTTTCTTCATAGAGGTTCCTCTACAATAGTACTGGGACCAGTACTATTCAGTATATTTATTGATGACCTGGATGAGGGAGTAGAGTGTACCACCAGGAAGTTTGCTGATGACACAAAGCTGTGTAGAGTGGCTGACACCCCAGAAGGCTGTGCTGCCATTCAGAGGGACCTGGACAGACTGGAGATTTGGGCAGGGAGAAATTTAATGTATTACAAGAAGGCCAAAGGTAAAGTCTTACATCTGGGAAAGAACAACCCCGGGTTCCAGTATAGGTTGGAGACTGAGCTATTGGAGAGCAGCATAGGTGAAAGGGACCTGAGGATGCTGGTGGATGGAAGAATGACCATGAGCCAACAATGTGCCCTCGTGGCCAAGAAGGCCAATGGCATCCTGGGGTGCATTAGAAAGGGTGTGGCTAGTAGGTTCGAAAGATGTTCTCCTCCTCTACTCTGCCCTGGTGAGGCCACATCTGGAATAGTGTGTCCAGTTCTGGGCCTCTCAGTTCCACAAGGACAGGAAACTGCTTGTAAGAGTCCAGTGCAGAGCAACCAAGATGATTAAAGGAGTGGAACATCTCCACTATGAAGAAAGCTTGAGGGAGCTGGGTCTCTGTGGCTTGGAGAAGAATGAGTTGTGACTTGATAAATGTTCATAATTATGTAAGGGGTGAGTGCCAGGAGAATGTCATAAAGCTTTTCTCAGGGGTGACTAATAATAGGACATGGGACAATGGTTATAAACTGGAGCATAGGTGGTTCTGTATAAATATTAGGAACAATTTTTTCACTGTGAGGGTGACAGAGCACTGGAATAGGCTGCCCAGGGAGGTTGTGGAGTCTCCTTCCCTGGAGACATTCAAAACCCACTTGCATGTGTTCCTGTGTGACCTGCTCTAGGTGATCTTGCTCTGGCAGGGGGGGTTGGACTCAGTGATCTTTTGATATCCCTTCCAACCCCTAACTTTCTATGATTCTATTAAAGAAAAAAAAATTACAGGAACTGAGAGTTTGAGATTTAAGCCCCTAAAGCACAAGGGGCTTAAATCAAGTTTATTTGAGTGAGTGCTCATTTATATTTACAGTTATATACAGTTCTGTACAATACAACTATGAAATACAGTATATTTTCTTCATAGGGGTGTTTTGATACTTAATCTTTGTGAATCATGATGAGACCCTTAGATGAAAGACACTGTAGTATCCCATAAGGCCTCAGGCATGAAAGTATCATTAATAATTTAAGAGTAATGGCTACCCTGGAGGCTGCCAGAAGCCTCTGGTGGTAGAAATACCTACACAAATAGATACTGTAACATTGATTGAATAATTTCTTTGATTAATTTATAAGCATTTTTTAATACATTTGACAATGTCTTTCATTATTCACCTTTCTTGTGCATTAAAGTCTTATCTCATTAATGAAGAAGCTGCTTACCCTAAAAAGAGTTTATTTTCTCTAAAGAAAAATAAATTGCATTGAATTGTCGCCTAATATCAGCATGTCCAGTGCAAAGTTTTTGGAGTTTTGCTTAACTGGGAAAGATTCTAAGAATGCTTAACCAAACTTTATATTAATGGGTATGAACTATTATAGACACTTTGTAAATTTTTCTTGGCAAAGACTTTGCTCCCAGACCTAGTCCAGGATGTGACTCAAAGATCTGTAGTATGTGTTTTAGGTGTCTCCAGCTTTCTGATGATAGAAACTGTGGTGTTATCAATAAGGCATCCGTGAGGTTATCCTTATGATGCAGCTTTCAATAATTTCAGTGTATGAGGCAAGTTGAAGATGTATCACATTAATGATCTGCAGATACTCAGGGATGATGTTGAAAACTCACACTAAGCTACCATACAGAAACAATTTGGTCTGGAATCTTATCATACAGGTTTATGGTGATGATTCCTGCAACCTCTATCTGACCATGTATAGTCTGCAATACAGATCCTACTCTCAGATGTAAGGCAACACACACGAGGGCAATGTGAAGCATCAAATTTAAATGTTTATGAATTTTGTTTCTGTTGGAGTTTTAAGGTGACAACTGATAGCTCAACACTGACAATTTATTTGCCAAAGAAATAGACCCTAATAGAAAGAACTGGCCCACCCTAGGATCTGCTGTACAAATATGAGTTTATGTAACAGCTCCCAGTCTTTCCTGCAGCAATCTAGCCTGTAAACAAACAAGACATTTACTAGACAAAAAACAGGCACAAACAGATCAAATTACTTCTCCAAGGTTATAAAAACAGTTACCAAAAAAGGTTTCTTTTCTGTAATAGGCTTGAATCTTAGATCTCCCAAAGCTCCCTTTACTGTTACAAACCCATCCTTCTTTGTTGGATATTTGGCTTAGCTGAATGATTTCAGAAGCTGCTAGTAACAGCAGTGGTAAGGCTGAAGATTTCATCATGGAAAATTGTCAAATACTCAGTAATCACTGGTATTCAAATATGCTGTCTTTAAAATATTTCCTTTACAAGACCTAATTTTTATTTTTACTTAATTTTTTTACTTAGTAAGGGAATAAAGAATGGATATGACTTATTTGTTTGTGCTTCTTTTCACAGATGATCATATTGTAAAGGTGAAGGAGATCCTAATTTTTAACAGATCAAAGCATTTGTTTTACTACTAATTCTTTGGTACTGGCTCTCCCGAGGCCCCTGCTGCTATGAGCTAATGCAAATTGCATCAGGAAATCCAACGGGCTTAGTAAACACTGAATATTAATTCATGATGTTTTTGAACATGCATAAACAGCATCAGTCCCAAAATCCAGAGCAGAAGCAAATAACAATGTTAAATTGGTATGTCAGAATTTTATGTGCAGTGTTGTTTTGGCCATAAAAATCATCATTTTCTTGCCATGCTGAATGATCATGTTGTTCTGTTATAATACCAGAATTCTAAATCATTGAGTGACACCCTTGCTTCCTCTACACCATACCCAGGGCTTGCTCAAATTGCTAAGAGCTGCTTTTCCTGCATTGACCAGTCTGCTTTTCTCAAAATCCAGCCAAGATACGTATTTTTTGAGAAGTACTAGAGTTTTTCATCAGGGACTCAGAACAGGACTCAGGAAACCTACATCTAGTCTCGAGGTTTCATGAGGCACTCTGGTTAAGTCATAGCATTGTTGTTGCCTGTCTATGAATGTTTTCTTTTCTGCTTTGGTCCTGTATCAGCAATGGACTGCCTAGGAGAAATGCTTTCCATATTTTAGCTAAGACAAGAAGATCCAATTGTCAGGCAAGAGCTTCTAAATCAGGACAACCTTATAAACAATTTCACTTACAGAAGTCAGAACAATTGCAGTCAGCTAAGAATCTACCTAATCTACAGTTTGAAAACAGAAAAGCACTTGTTATTGACAGCAGCTCCTATGTCATCACTAAAACACCCTCATTTTCAACATATGATTTGTGACAGGTTTCAGCATAATGTACTATGTTGCTTAACACTACTTAGACATCTTTTGTGGCTCTGAAGAAGCTGTGGACATAACAATAAGAATTCTTAATGCTGGACACTTCTGAGCAAAAAGGTTCAACATTGGCCTATTCAAAGGCCTATTGAGTGACCCACACAAAACTATTCTGTATTTCTTTCCAGATGTGTTCTGAATATTCCCTTCAAGGGTAGAGATAGGTTGCCTGAATACTGAAATGGATAAGAAAGTCGTGTCATCATGCAGTTTTCTTTACCTTTCCTGTGCATCGTTGTGTATTTTAATATTCAGCTTTTGAACTTTTCTCATGTAAAGTAAAATATCGTAGAACATGATCTACATTACAGCCTGGGTCTGAAAGTTTGAGATGCTGGTATCTTGGCAAATTCTCAAAATATTAGTAAACTAGTCTGTCTTAGAGAGGAAAAAAAGAAATCACACTGTTTAAGTAAGGATTTCACTAAATGTATAAGATCTGGTGATTCACAGGGACTCATCATATGGTGACAGTAGATACTGAGTAATACTCATTCTAGAGCATGCAGCTGCTTTCCTTGAAATTCTAGAGATTAAAAAGGCAATTTAAATATTTTATAGGCCTCTGACCTGGTGCCTGGAATTGGTCTATCAGCCCGCAGATGAACTCATGCTATCTCACAGCTTGCTGGGGACAGTTATATAAATGCCTTGTGAAACCACAAGCAATTGCTCAATTGCCCGAGATGACAATCAGAGCTCCTCAAGTCACAGGTTCCACTTTGCAGGATAGAAAAGAAGCATGATGCACTCTGACAGCAAAGGAACATCTTTTTCTTTCTCTATTAGCCTTCCCTTTGGACAGACTAGAAGATACACGATGCTTCCAGGGTCTATTGACAGCAAAAGCAGTTTGATACACAGTGGTACTCAGTTTTTCTACAAATATAAAGTTGAAACCAGTATTACCGGTTGTATCAGTTATATGCCTGTTTTCTGACAGGAAGTATATTGAGAACAACAATTTTTCCTTTTTTTTTTTTTTAATAAAAACTTTTAATTTTATGTCTGTCGTACTGTCAGCTATAACTTTTGTGTCTGGAGATGCTAAATATTTAACAGCATTGTCACACAAAACCTTTAACTATTAAGCACCATTTAGTCCATGTTCTCTGACTAGCTAAATTTATATATCTTTTCATATATTATTTGCACAGAAATATTTCTTTCATTCCTCACAGGCAGAGCAATACTGAAAGGTAAAACCAATGTTGGAGTAAGAAAAACGTTTGGTGAAATTTAAAAACGGGTACCTGTTTGAAGTGGTCCTGGGATTCAAATACTAACACCAATTAGTTGAAAAGTTCCTGGTTTATTTTGAAAATTATTTGTCAAGAAAGGGTTTGTTCTGTTTTGTTTGTGTTTTTTTCTGATTGATTTTATTTGATTTGCAATTTTGGCTTTGACAAAACAGATTAATTTTTTCTGGGAAATTTACAAGACAAGGCAAATGTAGACTGCATCTTAATTATTTCTCATGTTAGTAATGTACTACAATAACTATCAGATATACAAAGACAAGGAGAGATGTATTAAACTCCTGTGGCCACCCTGGGAGTCATTAGCTAAGCTGATAATAAAACTGGAGATTTCTTGGCTTCTAAGCCTATGTTTTGAGCAGAAAACTTCAGTATTTTCTTAGAATCCAGCAGTGAGCTCTCTTCTGTTTCAATATAGAAGCTGATCTTAAGTCATCCAAATGATATATAGTTTCCCACGTGAACATTTGTCATTGTTTTAAACAGAACTCATTAACTTCTATGGTTGTCTAGCACCTCCAAGTCCTATTTTTCATTTAAAGGCATGTGTGAATTTCTGTAAGCCTTCCACTCCCAGCAGTGGTCACTGGACAGAATACAGAGTTTTTTAAATAAAGAACTAAATGCCAAAAAAAGTTCTCAAGCAAGTTGAAAATATTACCAGTTTATTAGTACTTACATTTTGATCAGTTGAAATCACTTTTTAAAGTTAAGAATTCTGTTGACACAAATTAATACTAACATGATGTGATGGCACAGAAACAGAAGTTTTTAAGTACTTAAGGCTACTCATCAATAGCTTAAAAATATGTCAGTGACACCAGAACATCAGATATCTCCCTATCTGAGTTACAAAAGGCAAAACTTTTTTTTCTTTTTTCTTTTCTTTTTTTTTCCCCCTAAATGAATCACTCTTAAGTTCGACTCCAAGGAGGTAATTTGGCACTTCACGCCATCCATATGCAAAGATCAATGGATAAAAAAAATGTTTGCTTATCCTTAGCAGAGTTCAACTTTTCTACATGCACGTTGTATCTGAAAGCTGCCAGCATTTTTAATTTTGGGAAGATCTTTGAAAAGATTTCAGGACAGAAAATTATTCTGTTTCCAAAATCTGGCTTGCTTAGCAGAATAAAGGGGGAAGCCAAATTCCAATACCATAAGTAAATTTCAAAGGTGGTTGAGCACTGAGCTCAGATGCAGGCTGAAGTATAAACTTTATTCCATTTTATCTCAAAGGAATGTGCTAGAATTTATGTAGCATATATGTACTGGTTCTTCTCTGTTGTATGCAGATTCAAATAATTAAAACTAAATAGGGGCAGGAGAGGTGATGAGTTAATTTGGCTACTTCAGGGTGAAAAATGCTTTATATTTAAGAGATTATACAGTCAAAGATATTAAAGAGAGTTATATATTTTTTTTTCTCAACATCCCTCCAAAATGAAAATTCCCTTTTCCTTTTCACAGAATGAAAGTAGAGAAAGACTTGTTAGCATAACAGTAGGAGGCTGTGAAAACCACTTCCCAATTTGAGGTCCAGTCTGCTATATAACCATGCACTTCAATGCATTTTCTATGATCGTATTTGCTTGCTCTGACATTAGGGCCCAGGTCCAAGATTTGATCATGATAATCCTTCTTACTGGAAGAATAATTGCTCCACAACCTCCCTGTTCTTTTCTCTACATTTTATCCTAAGTGTTCCTACCCTTGTATTTTCAGCTTCCATTTTACTGACTTCTTACATACCCCTCCTGACAGTGTGCAGACTCTTTCAAGATACCAGCACACAAGTCTGATGGTTCAATGGTGCAATGTCTTGGTAGATTCAAAATTAGTTGTCTAATTAGAAGTCTCTGGTAGAAGATCATACTAACAAAATGCAGTAGACAGAATAGTAATAAGCAGTTTCCAATCTGTTTACAAAATACATCAGTTTGATGTGGACATAAAGGGACAGTACTACTACAGTCCAATTGTAGTATTTAATTTCTATATTAGAATTTATAAGTTGCATCAGTCTTTACCTATGTTCCTTTTCTTTTTTAAGCTAGCCTTAATTTACAAGTAAAGTACTCTAAACAATCAACACAATTATTTTTAAGATTTTTTTTCCCCACAAAATATGTGCTTTAACGAAATTTCTTTCAAAATGAGAACTGGTAAACAGGAAATGTGATGTTCTCTTGTTTGTGGCTTTTCTTCATTGGATTTTTTTGGGAGGTTTTTTGTTTGTTTGTTTGTTTTTAATCACTCCTTTTTTACTGCTTCGTCTAGATAAAGATTAATCCATATTCCCAGGGAGTCCTTGGATTCTATTGTGGGGCTTCCTGATAACACACCATCTTTTTGTTCCCTAGTTTTATCTGTTTAAGAAATCTCACATTAGATGTTACTTAGTTGTTGTTACATTTCCATGTCATGTTTTTAACTGTATTTTTTTTTTTAACAAACTCATTTTGCTCCACTGAATTCGTGGGGAGTGTGATCCACTCCTGGGGCTCATCTTCATTGTTAATTCTGGGTAAACTCCTAGGTGTTCTTACTTCATTGTATTCTTACTTATTGTGTGCTACGGGAAAAAACAAAAGAAAGAAAGAAACACACAAAAACAAGAACAAAAACAAAAATGAAAAATAGAAACCATGTTGAAAGATTTAAAATGAAATACAGAAGAAGACTGCAGTGTGATTAGCTGACTCATTAGTGGCCTAAAGTAGATTTCTGAGCCCTCTCTACAGTCAAAAGGGAGGGAGAAATCTTTGCCTTTGATACACCTGTCTCTGTGCACTACTGAGGAAACCTGAGTGACTGGAAAAGCCTAGGTGTCTAAATCTTAGATGGTTAAATTCAGATGTGACAAATCCCAGACTTTGGACAAATTATTTGAAGATTTGCCTTATGAGTAAGACATCTTGCTGCCGAAATCTGTATGAAATGGTTTTTCAGCCTGTGTCTTAGTGGACTGAATTATAAAAGTACTGGCACCTTCAGAACTGAATCCTGAAAGATGCAGACCTCTGTCACTTCCCACTGCTCACAGTGAAAACTGATGATGTTCTGCAGCTTGTCAGTACTCAGTCCCACCTGAATTGCTAAGAGCTGTACAGGCAAGGGACCTCCAAGGGAACGCTGGGGAACCAGGTGAGATTCATGTTAACATCCCAAGCTCTTCAGCAGTGAGAAACCTGAACATTAGCTGTCAGCTTGTTTTCTCCCACACTTGAACATGTTATAAATTAGGAGGAAAGCAAACTGACCTTCATTTTGGCCCAGATTTTTAAAATTCTTGGCTGAAGCTACATGAATAAGATTCTTCACACTGCATTGATGTGATTTTGTTAGCCTCTGCCAGACACTGATTCAGTAATTCCTAAAGTGCTTATAGCTTCCCGTGTGAGATGGTTGACAGCCATTAAAGTGCTATACCTTGCCTTTGAGAGAGGAAAAATGACTACTGATGAGAACTGGAAAAATTAACTATGAAAATTATGAAACTAGTATGTGCTTTTTATTGGCTCAAACAAAATTTCTTTTTCACCATGTTTAATCATGTGCTGAGACTAGAATTTTTGTCCTAATAAACAAGAACAAGGAAACTGTATAAAAAACATTCATCTATCCAGCATGAAAATTCAACTCTGCTTAGAGCTCTGCTGGTGTCTAAGTGAATTTATACGGATGACTCCAATGGCTCATCAGATCAGAATTGGTGTTTTATCCTTGTCTCTTGTTTCTCACCATGTTATTTATTTTTCAGAACTGTAAATTATTATTTCGCTTCTACAACCAATACAAAGGCTATTCCCTTTTTCTGGAGAAAATATTTCTCTCTTTTTTTCTATTTGTTTCTTTGTTTGTTTGTTTGTTTTAAAGCTGGTGCATTGTTTTCAAGTGCTCTGGATGGCACATCACATAACAAACCCAGCTCATTATTATGCATTATCTACTGCTGCTTGCTGCAATGCAATATTTACACTTTGGCATTAAGGCAGGAGACAGCCCTTGTTATGCAGCACAGCCACTGCTGATAGATCGACACAGTGTTTTTTCAGAAACATGAAGAATTGAAAATGGTTCATCTGGGGATTGCAAGTGCTATGAATTCTTTATATCTAACAGTTGGCCTGCACTGACCCAAAGGATATTAGATTTCTTAGGAGCAAACGTGCGATTCTGAAATGCACTTAAAAAGCCTGATCTCAGTGGCCTGCAGTGGCTGCCCCCCCGTTGTCATTGGCCTTTGCCAGACAGAGCTTCCTCTCCCTCTGTGCAACCCTTGCTCCCTGCCTTATACCTTCTGCTGTCTACCTTAGGTCTTCCATGCTGGCATTATGCAGGCAGCAGGCAGGAGTGGGGAGGGGTGAGTACACCATTAGGAGCTGGAGGAGGTTGTTCCCAAGCCTGGATTTTATTGCCATGCCACTTGGATTGTTTTTACAGCTGGCAGGCCAGAGTGACCTTTGGCTGCCTCTTCTCATTTCTCTTGGCTCCTTCCTCATAAGTACACATCAAAGCTGCTGCTCTTGTGGTCTTTTAAAGGGCTGCTCTGCCGTCGTTGCTGCTTCCTACAGGGCAGGAGATGCTGACATCCAATTGGAAAATGGAGAGGGGGGAAGGGGAAGAGGAATGCTGAGGGGTGTTGATAGGCCTCGTTCTTACTATGTCTTGCTGTTCTAATGACATCAGGACTGAGGCAGGCACTAATCTGATACTGCTGACATGGGCAATCCACCAAGGGATGGGAAAGCATTGCAGGTACCATAAATGCAAGGAGATGCTGTAGAGATGAGGGGGATGTGAACTGAAACCCCTTCTTGTGGGAAATACAAGGCAAAATCACCTTGCCAGGCTAATAAGACATTTCTTTAATAATTTCTCTTTGAGGATCCCAAAGCATTTTACCTATTAAAATGGAACACCATAGTATCATTCTGCAGTTGGTAAGTATCAGTTTCACTCCTATTCTTTATTTCAGACCTATCTGTTGACTCATGTTACTGTTGGTCAATGAACCTACTTAAGGTCACCTAACCACTGGACAACACTGATTCTCCAGAAGTTGCTTCTCCTTTCTCTCTGCAAAGTACCCCAGCATCGTACGGCACTTTGTGTCCCCAAAATATCCCTACTTCAATGTTAGAAGCCCATTACAGAAAAATCCTTCATATTAGCAGAAAACAGAATAAAATTCTTTTTTCTACACAGACTCCAGAAAATCTTTTGCTTCTGCCAACTCATAATGATTTTACAAACATGCCCATGTGGAAAGAAAACTTTTTGTGTGTTGCACTGACTTCCATCACCATCACCCAAACTCAGATTCTGGCTCTTTCAATGTGGTTCTTCTCCTTCCCCTCATCTGAATGACAATTTGGAGAGGGTGGAGAAGACAGCAGAATTTGGGGGGGATGAAAACTGTCAGATAATTGAGATGATTTTTAATTAAACTGTGTGTTTCATCTACTGCTATACACAAAGAGCTTTATTGTAGTGTTGCTGTGGCAACCTTGAGTATCCTGACGTGTGATTAAAATCTTAGATATGAATGTTCCATTAACAAAGAGAAAGGCTTTTTTTTTTCTTTTCATGGGGCAGCTACCAAAACTGCTGATCCTGAAGACTGAGGGTCAGATTGTCACCCTGGATTTTAGTCACTGAAGGGTAGGGATGGAGAGAAACAACCATGCAGATGACTGAAAGCTTATAAGGGAGAGATATCCTTTTCCTGGATTATAAAAGCCTGCCCCCTTCTCCCCCCTGCCCCATGTCTTTCCACTCCCTAAGGATGCTATACCAATCAGACTTAGTATCTTAAAAGGCCACAAAGGGAAAAATGTCAGGTGTGAGCTGCTCTGCTCAGCACGTCAGGAGTTCAGATAAGAACACAAAAAGTACCACATGGGGTTAGACATAAGGTTCGTTTAGCTTGCTAACCTTTGCCTGGCAACAGCAAGTAGCAAATGCTTAGGATATGTATAGACTTGACCTTTCTCTCACAGACCCTCCCAGCTCCTGATAACCACTACTTAAATGTGTCCTTGCAAATCTCCCCCAAATGCTGGGTTTTCCTAGTAAAAACCTTCTGAGCTAAGAGAAGCGTTTTCATTTTTTCTTTTTTTTTTTTTTTCCCCCCATACACAGCCAAACTTTGTCCTTTGAAGAAAAAATGATTGCTTCTTGTATTATGATGGAATGGGATCAAGGATTCAGGGCAGCCCTGTAGGCAAACAATGAAATAGAGGCATCCTAGCATTAAGGCAAGATGCTTTCTCCTCTCTTTTGTTCTTTCTGTGCCTTTTAAGAGAGAAAAATAGGATACAGTCTCTAATAGGTGTTTCTGTATAGAGATGGTGATCTGTCTTGACATGTCCTTCTTTTTTCCCAGTTAACTGTCATAGCAGCTTCATCCTGAAAAGCTGGGGTCAGATCACCACCTCTGATTTTAATCATCAAAGGTAATGAATGGAAAAAGAGTCACTTGTACAGCTAAATTCTATCAGCCAACCCTGAAATATTATTCCTCAGCTCTCCTGTCCTTTAATTTCTTTCAGGCAGAGTTCTCATTTAAATTACTTAGGAATATGATATAATGGAAAGATGTTATATGTTAAATAATGGACTTACCCAGGAAAATGAGGTCTACATTAATGCAACATTTATCTCATCCCTTACAATGCGGGTTTTCTTCATTGCTTCATTCAACAATGGAGATTCAGTCAGTTCTTGGTTTTCCCTTGTGTCAGGAAAAGAGCTAAAAATTCAGAGGACATCTAACCATTTCTGTAACACCGGAGCAACACATAATTTACTGACCTGCTGGGCAATTAGCTTATGCCCTGAAGTGTGATGTTTGATTATGATCCTTACAGACTGAGTTTGCAATGCTAATGGCAGTAAAATTATTGAGTTTCTTATTAGATACAGCCACAGAATTTGTCTGAATGATTTCTAGTTGCAGTGAATTACCCGGACTGACCAAAAGCTGCATGGTCCGTTCCATACTTGCTCTCTTTTGCCTTCCCAGGACCACAATTACATACACAAGACCACAAATTTACTTTGAAGTGCATAATTTTGAGCAGCTCAATTGCACCAAGGCTGTTTGCTTGCTAATCTGATCCCTTATCTAATCTGTTTGTTAATTAAAAAACTCTTGCATTTAGAGATTAATGAGAACTGTTTTACCTGTTGGTTTGTGGGGTTTTTTTAAATGTATTGTACAGGTTTTTTTCTATACTGTCTTGGACAAAACCTTGTGACCTACAAAATATTAATAAATTTACAGACATATGGAAGATCAGCTTTAGTAAACTGAACTATCTCATAGTATGTCTCCTGTGAGTCTGGAGATGCAAAGGTTAAAAGAAGTTAGGAGAAATAGTAATTTTTTATTACAGAAGTGGTATATTAAAAAGAAAGGAACATGGCAGATATAATTTAATTCTATCCTTTGCTGAATTAAGAAATTTTCTGTTTAGAAACACTTATTTAAATTAAATCCTTCCTGATACTTTTAAACTATAGCCTAAATTTACAAATGTTGCAAAATGGTATTTTTGTACCATGTAGGTGTTTCTTCCCAGGAATTTAATTATTTTCTTTTTTTTTCCCTACTCCTATTTTAATGATAGAACAATTTTTCCAGAAGCATTCTTTCCAGCAGCTCAACGTTGTATCCAAAAATGAGTGAGTTTAAAATTTCCCAGTGAGATCTACCCATCTTCTTTGTCCTGAGATAAAAGGCTGCTTTGCAGCCAAAAGCTTAAGTAATGGGCAAAGAGAAACACAGAAAACTGGCTGGATAGTTAAGTAGCTGATATATATCTTCATAAATTGTATTTGTGTTGTGCAAATAGGCCTCTTTCTGTTCACAATGCTGTGACTGCACACAATTGGTACTTGTTTAAAAATAATTTTAAAAGTAAAAGTTGAGATTTTTCACTTTCTCCCCTGAGCAAAGTCTGAATGGAGAACACCAAATGCTGAGATGTTAGTCAAAATAACTCTCCAAAGTTTGTTTTAAGCAATACATGCACTAAATTTTGTAGTTATTAATGAGGAACTGATGATTCTTAGTCTTTGTTTGAAGACCTGAGGTGCAAAAAGGAGAACTAGGCTCCAGAAAATAAATATATTATTGAGACAAACAAAATATTTTTTGCATAATACCAAAAGATGTGTTTTCACTTTTTCTTTTTGCAAAGTTTGCATCCCTCTTTGCAAAATGCTGTAAATTATATATTTAAAAACAGATGAGATTTTTCCCCCTTTTGTTATGTTTTTAGATTCAGTTCAGTTTAACTTCATTTTATCTGCCAGAGGTGGGAATTAGATAGTTTCTGGAAGATCTAAGGGAAGCTGGAGCTTCCCTAGTTGCAATGCCTTTCTTTCCTTTTTGCATGTCTCAGAGTTTTGACATTCTCCCTAGTGATGGTTGCTATGCTATTCCTCAGCACACTGGATGGTGATCCTTGCAATGCCTAAGGTGCTAAGGAATATTTTGTACAGAATATCATCCTTTTTATTTTTCTTCTTCGTCTTTTTTTTTCCTCTCTCTTTTTTTTTTATTAAAAAAAAAATTAAAAACCCAAAAGTTTCTTAGAATGGGACCTCAGTTAGAATGTTTCCTCCAGAGATACTGTCAAAATCCTTGTCACCATGCAGCTGAGTGAAAGGCATAAAAAGTTAATAAAGACCAAAGACATTTTGTACACAGTCCCCCTGACTGTTATCATCAACAGGGCACATGAAATTATTTAGGTTGAACTAACAGCCTGGTTCATTAAAGCCAATATCTCACTTCTGGGAGATGTCAATGGGGGGCTGCAGAAAGAAGGAGAAATCTTTGCTTTTGCTAATAACCAGGTGTGCCATTCCTACAGGGATGGAGATGTGTGTGAATGCTGTCTTCCTAATAGCTTGCAAACCCACTTTAAGTCTGAGATTTCAAAGTTGTCTTACACAAGGTATATATAAGAGATAATTTTTTCTCCTTGTCCACTTAGCAGGGAATTTCACTTGTATGCGCAAATAGCAAGATGAAAAGGATTTCTTTTCACAGGTGGCCCCTTTTCACTTATCATCTGTCTTTTCTCCCAGCCCAGCCTGTTTCCTGAGCATCCGAACTGCTTTATGGAAAAAAACAAAACAAGCAAACAAATAAACAAAAAACACAAAAAAACCCCCAAAAAACCAACACAAAAGAACCCCCAAACAAACAAGAAAAAAAACCTCCAACCAGCACAGTTTGTCCTCATTTTTTGTGAACTTTGGAATACTCTGGTCTCCTGGAAGGGTTGCTGGCAGGTAAAATTGACAGGAGGCTATAGCTGACTGCATGTCTGATCAGCTCCCACCAGGCCTGACACACGTTGTCACCCTTGTTGCGCAGGCAATAAAGGATGCACAGGCTGGTAGAGTCACAGAGGAGAGATCCTTTTTGAGTATGCACCAAGGTCAAGAGATCCATGGTTGGTTAAAGCCCAGCACCAACTTATATTCTTGAGTCAGGCTGTGAGAAAAATTGATTTTTGGGCGTTGGCTGCCAAATGGGAGAAAACAACGATGGTAGCAATCAAACAAACAAGCAGTATAAAAATTAATTCTCTAAGCATAAAATTGGGGAGATGAGAAAAGGAGGAAAGGTTTCTTGCTGAAATGAGAAATCTGGTTTTGGCTGACCCAAAATTAAAAGTTCTGTCATAGGCACTTGTAAGGCAAAAGAAAAAAAAAAAGCCAAAAAAAAAAAGCAATGACTGAGATTACACAATCATCCACCTTTTACTCAGTAGCTTAGGAGTTAACACATTTAACCTTGAGTATAAGACATCCCTGTATGTGAGGAGGTCTGAACCCATTTGTACCTTTAATGAGTTTGCTAAACTCACACTGTTGTATTTGATCCCAAGCATTCACAATACCCCTCACTCATTGCTTCACCAAAAGAGTATGTAATAAAAAACATTGCTAAGGTAGCTAAAAAGAAGCAACAAATCAAAAGTAGGAATCATCATAAACTGCTTATCTAGGGCTAGTTTTCATCTAGAGAAGATGGGAAAGAAAATAACTTAATTTTTCTTCTTCAGCATTTGGTTTTTCGTTTGCTAATTTTTTTTCCCCTGCTGTGACTGACTTTTTTTTTCCAATTTGTACATGATTTATCCATATGTCTGGGGGTGGGTGGCAAACTTCATTTCAAGTTAAATTCTTCAAACAGCATATAAGAATATTAATTGCTGTAGCCAGCCTGTTTCAAGAACCCAGTCTCTGATAATCAGGTCTCTTCTGTTAATATCCCTGACTGATGAATGTCTCTGCCTGATGTTTAAACATATCCGCTGGGATATCACACTATTTAACATGCACATGAAACCATAAAAATAATCCCAGGGAAACTCACATCCTGAGAAGAAAGTAGTGCATCAGTGTGGCCAGTTTATTTGTATTCACATAAGGTATTTGTCCCAGTTTGCCGGGTGCAGCTTGGACTGGTTCTCCACTGTTTGCAACAGAAATGCCCCACTAGGGTATAACACTTAAAACTGGACCAGAGCATCTCTTTTGGAATTATGAACTGAGAAAAAATTTACACTGCTCTACATTGCACAGAAAGATGCTGAAGTAGAAGGGGTAAGAAGTGCTATTTTGAGCAACTCTTGGATATTTCTTTAACTTCTATACATGAATGTTGACTAAGAACTTTTTTAAATTTTTTGTTTGTTTTGATTATAATGTCATGTTCTAAGCATGGTTTAGGTTTCTAATCTGAAAGAACTTATTTAAATGGAGGGAAATGCAGAAAGACATTTTTGGCAATCATACTATGAAGTTTATGTTGTATCTAAAAGAAAAGGATTATATTGTTATCATCAGTTCTGGATTTTCTTTTTGACTTCCGTTGTTATTTCAGTATCAAATATCATTCCATTATACACTGTCTGGAATCTTCCAGTATAATGTCAACATTTTTTAGACACCAAAGACAAAATCAACAACTACCAACAATGATCTGTTGAAAACCAACACATCTTTTTATGAACACAGTAGCCATACAAGATATGTACAAAATTAACTTCGTCATCCAGCCATGCTCCTGGACACCAACATGTTCACTTGCAGGAGAACACTCATGTTACCCACCTAAATAATTAAACAGGAATGTTATCCAACATAGCACCTTGCCAGGGGGAATAAATTCCTTTGCAAGAAACATTCAAATTCATTGCAAGAATTATGTCCATGCATTGAAAGCACAATGTGTTACAGGCTATTCTACCCTGGAAATGATGTGGGAAATTGATGAAAAATATGATGAAATGGCTTATTTAGTTATACATTAAACTTCTATAGGAAGATCATATCTGCTCAGAACTATTCCAGCCATTTAGAGTCTGTAAATCACCAAACTCATCAGAAGGAAGCTCCCCATTGGCCAAAAACATGTCAAAGGGATTTAGATCACTGAGGAAGTCTAAGCCTTACTAAAGCTTCTCCACTACAGCCACAGTAAATATTCCCAAAACGGAATCGTAAACCCACTTGTCTTTTTTGGCATATATTATACTTGCTGAAGCTCATTGAATGTCCTACTCATGAAATGCAAGCATGAGAATGAACCGTGTAGATAATAAATAATGGACAAAACATCCTACAAAACAGTTATGCAATACTATTTCAGTCTTGACCATGAAAAGAACTAAAATTTGTGACTTGGTTGATTACCAAAACCCCAGATTCAATGGAAGTCTTGATTTTCTAATACATTATAGTGTTTCTCCCAATTACCAGCAATATCTGTGTGCTTCTCTACAAACATCTCTTCTGTTCCTTAATACCAATCACCTAAGATTATGACCTGATATTTATTTAATTAAGAAGAGTAATTTACTTAGTTATAATTCCATTTTAAACCCCACCACTATTAGTCTAATAGAAATTATCTCTATTTATAGTTGTCTCTGATTTAAAAATAGTACAATTTCGAAGTGGTTTTTGAATTTTAGTAATTTTTATGAATCATTATTTTGCCCATTTATTGTACAAATAGTTTTTTCCAGAAATGTATTTTCAACTGAAAAAAATTTAAAAGACATTTTCTGAAACTCCTAATTCACCAGCCTAAATAATTTTTTTACAGATTCACCCAAAAGCCCACATCTCCTAGGTTTTTTTCATAAAGAAAGATAATTGTCAGATGAAAGTTCAACCTACATCCATTTCAGTCCTTTTTTGGCCAAGGAAAGGAAATTTTTAATGAAAACTTTCATGACAACAGGGTGCCTTGAAGTAATTATCAAATGCTGTCTAAGAAGTCAGTGGCACATGTGCAATTAAAAGTAATAAAGAGTGGGAATGTCTTGCAGTACTATAGACATCTGCAATACAGCTGCTGCTATCTGATCCAAGCCTCTCCAGCTTTTTGTAAAGCCAAAGGAAAGACATTTAGGCCATGATTCCTCTCAAATACTTTAGCCACTGCCTTACGGTGCAGACGTTGCAATATTTCCCCAGGTGATTTCCACCTCAGACCCTGAACAATTTTAGATGCTTTAGACTCTTTGCTGAGGTCAATTCAGCTTCCAGTATATCACTACTGGAGCAAGGAAGCTGGATAGAGGGTGAACTAGACACACCAGAAGAAGAACCAGCAGTACTTAGCTTAGGTTTCTACTTGTTGATAAACTTTCAGTTTCCAGCTCCACGTTTCCTAACAGAGGCTGATTGCATGAGTTTTTATTCCCAGGATTTCCACATGCAGCGTATAGACTAAATATCAAAGGCCTCTGAACTGTGAGTGATATTTACCCACAGTATACGTGTCATTAAGAAGTAGCTAAGAAAAGATTGATCTAGACTCTGACCTTAAGAAAAGATCTGGCAGTCATGTGTACAACTTGTGTTACTAGCAGAAGTATTATCCTTGTAAAATGTTGAGGCTCCACACTCTGAGCTACGTGCATCATTTTGGTTCCACTTTCTTGCCTACATCATAGCAAACCATTTCAGATTGACCTGATTGTTGTTTACCAGCATAAAATTTACTTTGTATCATATAGACACATCATATTCTTTTCTAAGCTATGTTTAAATAACAAATGTGCCAATCAAGGATAAAGCTTTAAAAGATACTTCTAACAAAATGAGTGCATTGTTTCACAGTCTAGGCACTCACATATCATTTGGGGTTACTTGTAACTTCAATTCTTGCCTGTTTGTGTCTCATTCATAGTAGCAATATAAAATTGAGTCACTCACTTGAAGAAGACAACTATCTCTACATTTGGGACAAATTCTAGCATAGCTAAATTCCTAGTCCTTTCTGGAAACTATATTTTACCTTAGAGTAACAGTAAATTGTCTTTAGTTCTGCCAGATAGGTCACCTACCTGCAGTTTTTTGGTGAATGACAGTTTCAGTCTCTGATCCATGTCCACTAAACTATTTTCACAAGGGGATATATTTACATGGCATCAATGGAGAGAATATAATCTCAGAATTAGTAAAATGAGTACTGTAAAATGAGCACTGGGAAGCCCATGTTGACATGGTTTCCTTTCCAATTTATCACACAGACCTCAGGCACTTATCTGGAATGTGTGACTTACCTTTTCACAGGTACCTTCTCCTTCATGTAGCTGACACCACCTCTGCTTTAGTATTCCAGAAACACTAGAGTGAGTAATTGGAATGATAATAAAAAGGTGCCCCCCTCCACTCCTTTTGATGTAAGTCTGCATATTTGCAAAGTTTGCGGCAATAATCAGAGACAACAAAGTTGCTTGGCTAAACTATAGTAGGAGTACTAGCAAACAGCCATCCATCTGTTGCCTCCTCATTCCCCAGACACCTGCACTTAGCTTGCTTCTCTTTGGCTCATGATCTGCACAACCCACACAGGACTGGAGAGGGCAAGTCTGTGGCTTCAGTCACAACTATTGTCCTCTGCACAATTAACACTTACCTGTTGTCTTAACAGATTGAAAGTTTGTCTTGCTGGAAATCAGAGCTCTGGAACAACATACAATTAATGCAGTTAGTAGAGATATCAGACGTAAGGCTGCGTTTTATTATTCTTGGTTAGGTTGCATTTCTTTGTTCTTTGCACTCCCCACATTCCCCATGCATGCAGCCAGAAATTTATAAAGGTAAAAAGAGAGTAGTTTAGGTCTTCAAATGATGTAATTTTGTAGGTGTGTATATGAGAGTAGAAATAATTATAAAAATAAAATATACAGAGAAATATTACTGCTGATACACTTTAGAATAGCTTAAAAGAAATACTGCTTACCAAGAAATCCACCACAGTCATTGATTTTATTGGTTAAGGAAAAATGATGAATTTTTCTTTTCTAGCAGGTGGCAATATCTTGTTGAATACTTACATGGATTGGATTTAAAGATATGGCTGCACATTATTATCTTTTATCACTGTCAGAGTAAAGCCTGGAAGACTTCATTTTCCAAATGAAAACCACATTGGAAGATGCCATTTTATTGGGGAATGGGATTATACATTAAATATTACCCTTGGCACTCTTATGGTAATATCCCTCCAGTGATAATTTGAAGTATGTGCAGTTTCAAATGTTATCAATGGAAGACAGAGGGATTAAAACTTCCAAAGATGCCAGTCATTTTGCTAATTCTCTCCTCTGCTTGTGTCATCCACCATAAGAGCAGAAGCTGCAGTTTTTGTGGTTTCAGACATACGTCTGGAATGTGGCATGCCTCAGTATATTACTTATGCAGCTTGATATTTGTCTTGTATGATTATTTTTTCCTTCAGCTAAAATAATTTAATCACACATTAAAGTAATGAAAATTCCATTGCTTTTGCAGGCTAGATTCTTCAGATTTATAACCTACTTGACTCACATGGTTTTGTTTTGAGACTTTGAGATTGGCTTTATTTATTATAGAGTCTATAAAATAAAATTATTCTAAATCACTCCTGTGGAACCATGAAAATGAAACCTCAAATAGGCTAGAGGATTTTTATGTCTTTTAATTAGAGCTTGTGTTGAAACTTCAAATGCTGTTGCAAAATGTTGACTGAAAAGCCTTTTCTCAGGCTTGACTACAAAGGACAGAACCTCAGCTGAGATGTCACAGCTTTTGAGTAGTTCCTAAGTGATAAATATCAATATTTAGAATCCTAAATAACCAGGAGTTTTATATAGGAATGTGTTGCTTTAGCCCCATTTTACAGATAGACAATCTGACGGGAGGTTTTAGCTGTTGTACGAGCTTCCTTTCTACAGGTGTTCAGGCTCAGGGTAGGCATGAGGTTGTCTAGGATTTACTTACAGGCTTTCAATCTTAAGTCAGGCAATGCATATGACTTGCTAAAACTAAACCTCAGGCTTCAAGCTTTCTGCAAGCCAGTTGTGATTCAGAAAGTGTGGTCCACCTCATGCACAATTAGCTCACAGTATTTAGATTTCTCTATTTTAGGTAATCATGGACCTAAGACAAAGAAATCTGAACAGTAGGAGCTACTATCAGATAATCTTCTCTCTGTGTTTACAGTCACCTGGACATAGTTGTTACCTATTTTCCCTCTTTTTTCCTGCCTGTGGCACATGATTACATAAGATTGGGCTTTGGCCTTGATATACTTCATTCATGTGAAACAGAATGAGCTATGATATGCATACAGCCAGAGCAGATGATCTAATGGCACCTTCTGTCTATAAAGTCTATGAAATTATTAAACATATGAAATTGTAGAACATAAAATGGGATATTGTTAAGCCAATGAGAGTCGTGGAAACTAAACATCATAGTTATTAGACCCCACATACTTGGTTTCATTAAACTCCAAGAACTAGAATTTCTTTCTGGTAATACCGTTACATAGGATAATAAAAGAAAGAGGAAGAAGCTTTAGGGACACTTGACCAATATCTCCCCATATTTGGTAAATGCACACACTAAAACTCATTTTCAAGGAATTAAATGCCTGAGAGTCAATCCAGAAAACTGAGTAAATCCTGTCTCACAGAACACCCGCAATTCAGTGCGAATTATTTTCAATACTGCTTTAAAAAGCTTATGTGTGTGAATTCAACTTGATATACAGAGAAGCACTCAACTGTGAGTGAATATAGAGTTTTTGAAAGAATGGAGGAAGAAATTACTTTGTGAATATGGAAGGACTTCTTTTTCTTTAGAGCAAGCATCTAATATAGTTTGATCAAAATACTTCATAGCATATTTGTAAATTACTTCAGTTAAGTTATTTTTTGTTCCAGAAATATACATTTATTTGTCTGTTTATTTATTTGGGTTTTTTTTTCTTACTATCTATTGAAAGCAGCTTTTGCTGGTGATTGTTTCCTGGTCAGCAATGAGACCAAGGTATCACATATAAAGCCATGGAGAACCCTTTCTCCAAAGAGCCTGTGTTGAAAGACGCAAAGGTTGGGACTTCAAAGGTCTTCTCAGGGCCACATTAGATCAGTGGCAAAGAGGAGCTAATCTCTGGGCTCCCAAGTCAGTGCTCTCCTGGATATGCTGATTTTCATGGAAGTTGTCTTCTACTGTAGTGCTTGTCTTGCTCACCAGAAGCAGGAGCATGCAGGATAAGGCTATCATAGCATGGGTCTGCATGTCATGAAAATTCACACACTTGGTGCTTTGCTTTTGATAAAATCAAAGGCAGTTTGTCTCTGCAAAGGCATATATAATGAAAGCAAATATATACCTGGAATCTAAACCTCTTACAAGTGAAGTTTCTGAGACTGTATTTCAAAGGATTTTTAACTGAAAGCTTATTAGAAATATGCTGAAAATATTTTTTAAATATTACCTCCAGGTGATACTTTAAGGAGTTGTCTGTTTTCTGAACATACAGATTAATTAAAGATTTAAATTTAGCAAGCCATGTGCATAGTGAAAATATTTTATATGATTGCTTTTAATATGAAAAATTTCCAAAGTTCTTCCACATTTAAAATACATGTTTTCCCAATATCTTTTCTGATTTCCATCTGGAGCAATCAGTCAACTTACATACCTTAGAGAACATTACCCTGCTGCATTACTTCAGAAGTGCTTTATGATTTTGGTGACTCCCCTTTCTGACTATCCATTTGAAACACTGAGGAAGGGAGAGCATGGAGAATGAAGAAGAGCTGAGCTCTGAAATGGCTAAAAGTCAGACCATAAGGGCACTTCAGAATAAAAGAAGGTGCCCTGTTCACTGTTTACATGACAAATTGAGGCTTGATATTCTATTTCAATTTTGTCTTCTGCTAGAGAACCTTGAAAAAAATAGCTGAGACTTGTATACCCCAGGCCTTCCCTCTAAGAGGAATAAAAATGATAATAGTAATAAAAATCTGTCTTTGTTTTGAAGATAAATACAGTACAAGATGGAGCTATTTGTCATGATAATGGAGGTCATATAAGTTAGATGAATAATGTACTCAGACCTGAAGTTCACTGAAAATCCTAGCCCCTGGGTTTGGCTTTTAGAATCAGCAATGTTTAGTCTTTCTACTATTGTTATTATTACCTTTGACAACTTTAGATTCATCTGTATGTTCTAGCAATTTGTACTGCATGTGAAAATTCTAACTATGGGCTTGACATTTTAGTTTGATGTTGTAGATTTGACAGAGGCTGTTTAAACTAACAGATATGAAGTATTTCTATCAGCACTTCATTTAAAACGATTTGTTTCCCTGATATGAATGGTAGAATTACATTTACAAAGACTGGACCAAATTTCTTGTGGGTATCAAGGATATCATTAATAAACTCACTTTGAAATAAAGACCTGATTCTGTGGTGAGCTTCATTTCCACCTAGTGCTGCCTCTGTGGATGGACGCTAATAAGAGACATCTCCTGCTAGGTGCTCCATATCTACTTCTCTTAATGTGCTTTAGAGGGACTTTCTGATATCTGGCAGAAGTTTGAGGGCTTCATTCTCCATCTATGACTTTGTTTTTCTTCTTTTCCATGTAATGCAGTCATTCTCCTTCAATAAGAGCTTGTATCTTCACATTAACTCATTAACTACACTTGTAAACTGTCACCAAAGCAAGCAGCGCTTACAAGAATCTGGACACAATGTTGGCTTTTATTGGTAAAATGCAATTACAAAGGTAATTGGCTCCTATATATCTGTGTGACACTTTCTTGGCACTAGGCTTTCTCATTTCTGGATCGCCTTCCCCTCTTCCACTCCTCCTCAATATGTTTTAGTATCAGAGCCAATAGCCTGGTCACCATTCAGAGGTTATACTTGGCAGGTTTAGGACACAGATGCTGCTTTGCAACATTCAAGGGTTTGCAAGAGTTTTTATATCAAGTACTCTGAGTGGCTTGGTCTCTTGGACCAAATTACCTATAAATATGATAAGGACTAATTTGTTGATGAGCTAACTGCATTTTGTAGACTATCAGTTTATTTTTCTCACTTTTATATGGAAAGAATTAAGTTCTCTCAGGATCAGGTTTTCCAAACATTCTGCCCAAGGTGAAGTTATGAGGAATTGATTTATGTAACTTTTTTGATAGAGTGCCTTGAAGGCCACCCACCCAAGCCCCTATGCAGTCACTGAGACATATTACCATTTCTGCACCCTACTACAAATAGTCCAAAGTGTAAGGGAAAAAAAACATCCCAGGTGGATGAAGTGGGAAGTGGGGGTAACAGAATGATGTGACGCTGTCAATTCTTCACCAGTCAAAAGTGGTAATCACAGCCCACAGAATGCAAACAAATATAGTCTTAGTCACCTTCATGAATCTTGAGAGCTCCTTTGCACAAAATCTACTGTAACTCAGCAGTTCCAGTATCAGTACAAGCTAGGTATATCTTTATGATGCTGACATCAGCTTTAGTGGCAGGAGTTTTTAAAAAGGGCATCTCAAAGAAAAGAAAAATGTGAATTCATCAGCCCCTTAAATGTCTGAGGGTGGCAGGCAAGCTCTTCAGAATACAGGTGAGAAAGATGAAGGCCTGCAAGATGAGATTTGCTTTAGAGGTAGTGCTTTGCCCAAGCTCATGAAAAACAGTAAAACGAGGCAATCTATAGATGGAGAATGTAGAAGCCTCTTTACTATTCATTCTTCTTTCCCTCTTTTTTTTTTTTTTTAACAAAGGATTATCTGTAAGATCTTTCAACATAGAAAATTTTTTAAAAATATATTTCTTTGGAAAATAGAGCATCTTTACTACTGACGGAACCAAGAGTCACATCCATTTGTACTCTGCAGAGACACATAAACACAATTTTCAGCTGTGGATCCATTGAGGTCAGAGCATTTAGGGATGTCCACCACTTCCTTCTATTCTGAATTAATTTATGCAGAAACTTAACCAAAGCTTAATTCTTTGCTAAAATATAAAACAAGCCAAAATTCTTTGGTCTTTGTAGGTTGGCTAAAGAAAAAGATGTCATAATTCTCCCCCTAATACTTGTCAGGGAATTTCTAGGATGCTTTGGAAGATTGCATTTTTGGAAGGTTCATATGTAGTTAACACAAGTAGGTGTTCAATAATTAACAAGCACATTCAAAAGCTTAATCAGGACAATTATCTGGATTGGTATTATAATCTGTGCATGAAGTAATCTTTTTGTTTTCACTTCTAATGATAAGAAATTCTACAACTTGTTGTGGGTTAAAAAAGTTGAATAGCAAAGAACAAGTCCATAAATACAGAAAAAACTTTATGTAGAAAAATCAGAATTAAGAGAATTCAGATGATACTATGCAAACTTAAGAAACGTTAATCTGATTAATGACTTTGTTATGGATAAATTTTTGTATAAAGTTCTACAAGTAATGCAAATTCATATTTGACATAGAAGAAAGACCAAAAATGTGTTTATGTGTGTGTGTACGCATGCGTATGTGTGCTTCTCTGTGTGTGTCTATTCCTACTGCAGAAGGTCTATTCCTACTGCAGAAGATCTATTTTGTCCTGGAAACAAAATAACAGTGTGACTTTCTTACTTTGCAATTGGATGTTTATGAATAGAATAACTGTGGCAGCAAATGTGTCATAAGCAATCACTAGGTTGTCATACATTTGTATAAAATATTCATCAGATAACCTGAAACTGAACAAATTCATGAAGCATGTTGTATCAACATTGCTTACTCCAAGCATTGTGGGAAGTAGTAGTTCCTTTTGCATCCACAGAAATGCTCACAATTGAGTAAGGATGCACAGACTGGTCTAGTCTGTAGTCTGGGAGAATTTTCTTTTTTTACCTTTTTTTTTCATTTTTTTTTTTTTTAATGGGCAATTAGGTAAATAAATACACTGGCAATTTCCTTTTCCCAATAATAGATGGTAAATTGCCAGAAAAACTTACCTAGGAACACAATGGATTTTCCACCGCTGAAAGATATTCAATCACATTATTATGCATTGCAAAAGAGTTGTTTGATGCAAAAATGACTGAGCAAGGAGCTCTTTTTGTTTTCCTGTGCTTATGAAAGAAGTTAGACGGTAATTTTCCTTTCTGGCCCTAGAATTTATGAATCTATAATACAGAAAGTATATTTGCAGATGGTTTCTAAAAAAGAAGTGGAAATGGATTAATACTATACATTGTTAGCTGAATGGATTTGTTTGCCTCATGTCATTCATAGTATACTGTCTATATACATCTATAGATACATCATGTGCTAATGTTACAGAATATTTAAATGCAGGTGTAATTTAAGTGAACATAACCTTTTGATCTAAAAAATAAACAATCTAACAATAGGAAAAATTGCAATCTGTCGAGACATATTTGAGTTATTTTGCAGTAATTGGCTTGGCAGCAGCTTCAGTCACAGATTTCTGTTTCACAGATTGTCCCCAAATGAATAAAAGGTTTGCTTTGAAATATAATTAATACTGCGTTCAGCTGCAAGACTTTCTCAGGTTGTCAAAGGAATTTGAAGAAGGTAGTTAAAAAAAAAAAAAAAAGAAATAGCTAAGCCAAATCCAGACAGGAGCTGAAGGGCAGAAGGAAAAAACCACAAAGTGGACTGAAATAAATGGCAAAAGTAATTCCGAGATTCATTTTTTTATCAAATCACCCATCAACAAACACTTTGAATACGTTCCATGAGCTACACAGACATTTTCGTTTTAGTTGTTAAGACAATATATGATGGTAAAAGATTTTGCTGTGTGTAGTGTGTATACATTACAAAAGAGAACAGACTGGGAAAACGTACTTTCCAGTGCTAGAATCGTAAATATCTGCTTCACATACACATTCATTTGCACTTTAAAACTCTCTATAATTGTTTAGGGTTCTGAAAGACTATTTGGGGAAGTCTCTAAGTGACACAGAGTCCAATGTGCAGCACAAATAGAAAAGTGGGGGGTGCTTTTCAACCTCTTCCAAATTGAGGGGGTTTTCAGACCCTGAGTTTTCAGCCACAGTGTACAACATTTGTTTTCCCACATTTTCTGCACCATGAGATTCTGGATGTGCATACAAGGCAGGGGACACACATCCTTGTTGCCAGTGAGTTGAATCCAGGAATCTGGCATGCAGGGTGGGGCTGTAGTAGAGCTGGAGATGGCATCCAACAGCATAATTGGGGCAGGGGCTGATGGACCCAGTTTGTGGGCTATGGGCAGGGGTGGGAAGAGGTACCTTATGAGGGTAAGAGCCATTATTGCCCGAAGGGCTCAGGCTCAACCAACTTTTCCTCCAAAGACCTTCTGTATGACTACTAAGAGAAGGTGGGTCCTGATATTTTAGATGCCAAAGTCCCATGGCCAATTAAACACCAAATATGCATAACACTCTTTGTATTAGTTCCTTGATAATTACATGCATCTTTTATGCATCAATAGTTTAAAACATATTGCTAATATTTTTGCAGTGAACTTCTCCCATTAAAAAAAAAACAACACAAACACCCACAAAAAAACCAGAAGTAACAGCACTCCCTAATAAACATTAATGACTGTGAACAGTGAAAATCAACACAAGCCGTACAAAGTACAATGGACAAACACTGTTTCCTCGTATATTCTTGTCCTGTAGCTGTCTTGTGCTGGTGACCATTCCTCAGCTACTATTGGAAGGCAGATTTTGTTGATAAAGCTCCTTAGCCCTGGTTTAGTTTTGTTAGGGAAGTCCACATCTGAACTCCTCACAGTTTTGTTTTTTTTTTCATTGACAGCAAAGAAAGTTTAAGGTTGAATTTATCCTGTGGTATATCAGATGGAGCATCCTTCTGATCAATAAAAAGAGGTGATCACTTCAGACCTGTCGATATTTAAGGTCAAATAAGAAGATAAACATAATTTCTGATGATTTATGATGTTTACTCTTTGTTTATGAAAAAAAAAGCAATCAATTGCAACAGTTGATGACAGAACACAATTTTCCAGATGAAGGGCTATAAAGATATAACTAAATGTGATAAATATCTAAAATGAGTTCACTTTTCTTAAGAACCCAAAGAGTCAAAATCCTCTTTGGTTTACTTTGGCTTTAATTGAGTAAGTTAAGCACACAAACATATGTAAGAACTACCTCATTTTTTCAGTCTTTAGTTGATGGTTACCACAGCATTTGGGTGAGCTTTCTGTTATTCCTGTGGGTCCAAAAGTGTTGCAGATAAGAATATAGAAAGATATTTGATAGTCAGTCATCATTTGGTACTTTACTGTCTATCTCAGATGGTTTTTTTCTTAAAGATCCAAATAAAAAATTTAATACAGTTTATTTCATTTTCAGGCATATTCCATTTATCTAATGTGGGTCATCCAACAGGAAAGACCAACTAGTTTTGTGCCAGAGTGTCTGTATGAAGCAAGTTACCACCATTACACTTAGCAGGAACTTGATACTGTCAGAGATTATTCACAGTGAATTCCACATATTAACTAGATTCCTTTTCTGTTCAAACCATTACTAGTGGGTTAGTTGCATATGTTGCAGGAGAGTTTTGGGAGAGAAAGGGTGTAAGTATAGTTGGTGTGCTTCAAGTTAGTTTTACAGGGAGGCAAGGATTAGAAAGAATCTAGTACTGAGACAGGCTGATGTACGAAATGAAGCTGTTTGCAAAGGATACTGTGAAAGAGTAGAGAGAAGGGAGAGATTGAAGATGCAGCTTACTGTATATCCTAAATCTGGCTGGAAGATGGGCTTTGAACAAGCTGTTATTTTCCACATGGGAGTAGCATTGCTACAGTAAAATGCCAGATTTCATCCATCATAATGTCATGCCTCATATTAAAATGTCTGGAGGGACCTGAGGGAGGGATGGGCAAAAGACATCAAATCAATTTTCAGGCAATTGCTATGGTTTTCAGAACCTAAGCCCTATGTGATAGTGTTATGGTTGCACAAAGGGAGGCTATAAATAAGGTCCATATATCAAGAGAGGAAGTAATTTAGAAAAAGGCAGTTGATTTGACTTTTGCATGAGGCTGAACATATGGAGAAGTACCACCAGGTTATCATTCTATACATTCCTCACAGAGATAAGCAGCAATTCTATACTTATGAGAAATTATCACGAGTGTGGTCTAGTTATGAAATATGCAAGTCAAACACAACTATATAGCTAATTATTTCCGGCAGCTTGAACCTTCCTGCAGAAATGGGGCTTTTTTTTACAAGATGCTTTTAAATACAGAGAATGGGAAATTAGCCCCAGGATAGTCTTGCATTAAAAGGAAGTAGACTTTTAAAGTCTAATAGTCTACATGAACAATTATAAAGAGATTTATTATGAGTTTGTCAAGACAACAAATGGTATACATACCACAGCAGGCATGGGGCAATGTTTTTACAAGATCACCAAGCAGGTGGCTTAGAAGAAAATTGACATAACTAACGGCTTAATATTTCTGGATGCTGCATCCACTTAGGAACTCTCCTGTTTCTAAGATTTTTTTCCTGGAAATGGTCCAGCAGATAGGAAAATCCACTCAAGGCATCTGAGTATGTTTGTATTCCATCTGGAAACAAAGGATTCAGAGAGTTGCTTTTGAAGCATCTTAGAAAAAATACCTGTTTCTCAGGTATGTGCCTGTGGATATTTGCCTCCTTTGTAAGCTGTGTAGAAGGAAGTGAAAAGAAAAATATCAATGATAGTAGTTCCATGAGGGTGTTTTCATCTTAAATGGTCAATACAGTTGACATCATTGACCTGCAATAATACCTAAAGAAAGAATTTTTCTTGTTAATGTGTAAGGTTTAATCTTAGGCAAGCAGATATCAAGATTTGCTACCCAGCAGCTGTTTATATCTTGTATAAAATTAACAGCTGGCCTCAATCCTAGCCAAAGTGGACATATGGCTGAATAAAAAAACTACAATACTTAACATTAATTGACATTCTTGTTGGCAGTAGAGCTGGTTGAACAATTCAGGTTTTTTTCTGTTTGGTAGCCAAACCAGAGAAAAAAGGTGGGGAAATTCAATACAGTAAAATGTTTCATCAAAAAGAAAAAACCCCAAACAATTGTTTATGCTCTATTCAAGTGTCTTATCAATCCAAACACTTATTTTTATTTATTTTCTTTCCAAGGTTATTTGATGTTATTGGTCTTTTTTTCTTTCAGTGTTGATGTTTTGTTTAAGTACAAGATACTGGTCCAAATATGAAGGAATTTAGTTCTGCTGAAAGTAATAAAATTATTTTTTAAATTGTGAAATAAAATACTATGACTCTCTAAAAAGACTTCCTTCACCTTTTTCTCTCTTGGATGAAAATGATTACTGAGTTTGTGTCAATGTCCAGAGCATTATATTCTTCCATAAAAGCTTTGTTTTTCCATTATTTAGTATTTAAAATTAAAAAAAAAAAAAAAAAAAAAAAAAAAAAAAGTCAATNAAAAAAAAAAAAAAAAAAAAAAAAAAAAAAGAATTGGCCAGTTCTCATTGTTATTTCCAGAATGAGCCAATGTGCATGGAGACCAAAGGTAAATTTAAGTATAACTTCTATGTGTGGGGTTACATACATCTAATGTCCAGTGAAGACTGAGGATTTTCTTCCTTTGGCTTTATTTGTCATACTAACATCTTGGATGTGTAAATCAGTTCGAAGGTTTATTTTTATTTTGGCGTAGACCTCATAATTACATCCATAAATTATCCCAGTATAAAGTCTCAGTCTTTTCCACAATGGTCTTTTGGACAACGTCCATTCTGAAGTTGTGCTTTCTGTGGTTAATAACAGCTTCCTTATAATGAAGAAAGCAGTCGTAAGGCACATAAAAAGTCTCTTGGAGTATGGATTATTTCTGGGAAATAAACATTTCTGTATTTGGGTAAGGAGAGATATTTGTTTTGTTGAGCAGCAAAACACAGTGAATAAACCCTTTAACCCTATCTACGGTATGTATACTTATTTGTGCAGAAAGATCAGTATAATGAAAATATATCTTTGCCTACAAAGAGCAGAAAAGGTGGATTATACTTTTTGTTCAATGATCCACTCAACACAGTCAGTATAGCTAATGTGCCTGACAGAAACCTTCGTGCTTTCTGGAATCATTGGGCCAAGTGAGCTCTTGCTGTATTCACAGGCAATTATTTGTTTACACCTGAAGGCTGTAATTATGGGGAAAAAACCCTGGTGATGGCAATTCATACCTGGCCATCATCTGTCTCATACTGTCCTCACCTCCTCAGTATATCATGATCAGAGATGCTCCTAATCTATGAAAACAAATGAGAACCAGAGAGTCCACGTAAGATGATGTGAATGTACCATTGGGTACAGGACATAGCAGAACTTTTTTTAAGAGTGTTCCCAGTCTACAGCCTCCTCACCAGACTTCTCAGGATGGAAGACCAAAACGAGGAAGCCAGAAAACTTGCAAACTGTGCACCGTTAAATTTAACATTCCAGTTTCTCAGCATAGATTTCGAGTTAACATACTGAAGTATTAGTACTGCTGGCTCAGGGGACCCTGGCTTTATTATAAAATAAAATGGGTTTTTCCCTGCCTTCCCTTGTGCCATGTTTGGGATAACACTATCTGCCCTTTGTCTTCCAAAGTCAAAGTCAGATAAGGCCAGTTGACTCAGTTGCATCTTTAAGGAAAACATTAATTTAGATCTTGTTAAAGGAAAACAATTATTTTGATATAGTGAAGAACTTCAAAAGGGGTGATGTTAATGAGTTTTTTTGTTTGGTCTGAGTTGGGATTTTTATTGGGTTTTTTTGGTTTTCTGTCAAGGGTAAACATAGAAGTTCTGGAGGAAGCCAGAGATTTTTTTTTTTTCTTATGGTTCTCTGACCTTGGGCTGGTAACCTCATCTCTCTCAGGGCAGTCCATTTTCAGGCAAGTAGTTCATGTTTATGCAGAGTTGCTCTGTGATACCTGTGAATGAAAAGTTTACAACCACAGGTGAAAAGGTCACATACCACAACTCTTCAAAAATCAACACTGTTCTATGGCTTTTTACTTGCCACGGACCAAATGTGAATATTTCATCTTATTGCAGTGAAGGATTAATTAATCTGTTTGGTTTGCAGTAGGACTTGGTTTCAGGATTCAGCTCCCTCCATTATTAGTTCACTTCAGTGATTAATTTATATTCTAAGGCTAATTTGTGCACTTTCTGCTCCTAGAATCCTTTCCTGCTTTCACATAATTAATAGAAGAAATGCTATTGATTGCCCAGGTCTTATTTAACAAGATGCATTAACTAATGTTACTGGGCAAATCTGTTTATATAGTATTAAATTCAATTCAGTTACTTGAACTCAAGTGTCAGTTGGCCTCCAGTAACTCCTAGGAAAGTTACCTTTCCTAAAGGTCACAGGTCTCCCTTAGGTCCTCGTCATATTTGTCAGGTCTGTACAGATGTCTTGGATACCCCTAGGCATCTCAAATGGCACCAGATGTCTAGTCACAGGTAAGTGAATATATATCTAAGGACTGGAAGCAGTTTCAGGTTCAGATAAGATGTCTAGGATGGAATGGTCTAACCTCCCTGTTTTGTCTACAAAGCCTGTAAAGCAATTCAGATCATCATATGTAGACTTCTCTACAGGGACCAGTTGAAAAGCTTTCATCTCCATTGAGTTCAGTTTGGGTGACCACATAGAGTGTTGTTTGATATATTTGAACGTACTTGAAACATCCTCATGGTGTTTACATATATGAAGTGTAACACAGAGGGCTGTATATCTTCTGGAGCAGCTGGTGGTGCTCAGGTGGGATGCTCTACAGGATCTCAACTGCAAGTACATGTCTAAATAGGAAAAACTGATTCAAAGCTTTCTGACTATATTGGAAAAACAGTTGATTTTGTTGCTAAAATAGGTATCTGCTGCCACCTGAAATGCCTTAGATTAATCCCTTGATCTCCCTAGGGCTGGCAAATATGGTACAGACCTTGAGAAGACTCAGGCCTGTCTCTAGCAGGAGGTGGATGTAAAGGTGACCTGGGCTACCTAAAATGTCATCAGATGTGTGTCAGGCAGTTGAACCAAGCTTTGTGCCTGTAATGTATGGAGCTGGAGCAGGAAGTTCTTGCTGTCACAGAAGCCCCTGCAGAACAAAAAACAATTGTCAAAATCCAGAGCTGAATCCCACACAAAACATGGAGATCACCTGAACTGGACACACAGTGAAACAATAAAGCATTTAAGTACGGCACTTAGAGACTTAAAAATACCCTTTTAGGCAAGTGTAATATGCATATGCTTAAACTAACTTAAAATTCAGCATGTGCTTAAGTCATTTGCTGATTCAGCCCTTGAAGTGCTTGGCCAGTCTTTCCCTCTACAAAACTCAGATTAGAAAAGCATGTGATTTTCTTTTCCCCCTTTTTTTTTTCTCCCCCCCCCAAGGCAGGAAATAATTTCTCACCTTTTTAAGTGCCACTTGGCTGTGGGTATGGTAAAAATCATTACATCTCGTGGAAGTGCCAATTAGAGACAATAATTACTTGACTTGTCTGCTTTAGCATTAAAATGTGTAGAACTCCTTGTCCTTGACAGCTGGAATTTTTATTTCTACGATTATCTGAATTAAGAAATAGACTTTTTTTATAATGGAACCTGATTTAATGATCAACAAGTTTTCTCAGATTGTAAAATCCACTCTCGTTTAAATCAATATTCCTATTCTCTTTATTTCATATGCTAACTCCTTCCAGAGCAGTTCACATGATCACTTTGTATCATTTAAAGTAATTCATAATAACTGTAACTGTAATGTGGATTTTATGTAGGCTATACTCCTAGATCAAATATTCTAAAATTATAATAGATTTTCCTATCTTAAGCAGTGTTTTATAGGAAAATTAAACAAGCCTATACTAATGAATACCTAATTTACTTGAACTATGTGCACCTAAATGAAATGGAGCGCAAAGCATAATTATATTCTCTTATATAACTGTATTTTCTGGTGTTAAGGATCAAAAAATAGAAAAACCCTAAAACAGCTAAAGCATTTTGATGTATTTCTGCATTTTAGCAGATCTCCCTACAATCTTAAAATTCATAAAGGTATTTTTTACTAGAATACTTTTATGAGCTTTTAATAATTCTCATGTGTAAAATAGAAGTTCCGTTTCAACTGCAGATTATGTACTTTTGCTGGAAAATGCTTCGATACAAATTCTATGGGGGTTTTTAACTAGTACTGAATATTTTAGAGATTTTATTCAGAAGTATTCAACACCACTTCTGACTACAAAAGTGTATGCATAGGTGGGTGTTGATTAATGGTGCTAAAAACACTTTGTGTAGGATCCTATGCTAATTACCCTTTATACCCTAACCTGTGTCAGTTTTAACAATCTAAATTAGCATTTTCTCTTAGGACTAGAGGAATGTGAGAATTGTGAAATTGGCTCAGTAAGCTGAATTAACAGTGTGAAAATTGAGATGTTCTGTCTTTCCATATTAACATCTGCTGCTTGTACTAAATGTGATGTTCTAATCTAAGTGATGGAGACATTACCCCACCCTCTTGGAAGGAAAGAAAAAAAAAAAAAAAAAGAAAAAAAAAGAGGAAGAAAAGATAGGGTGGAGAAATAGAGATAAAAATCTTGCTACACTGTAAAAAAGTGTAATTGGTGACAATTGTTATCTGCAGTTCCAGGTAATCATGTCTGGAATAATGGATTTTTGACATGCAAGTCAAAAATTGGTTGCATTATTGTTGATGCAAATAGTTTAGTTTCTTTTCTATTACTGCTGTAGTATAATGGAACACAGTCATATAGGCAGTGGGTGATACAGAGAGCACATTGCTCAGATAAAATCCTGATTACAAATGGTTCCATTTGGCTTATTTTATATCTTAATAGGAACCTAAGTCTTTCCGGGCTCATTATATTATTAAAATAAAAAGCCAGGTTTCTGAAGAAAATAGGAATTTTTCATTATTGTTTCTTCTTCTAAAATACTGTGATTATTCAGATATTGGGTTTTAGACACTGAGCTGATAAACAGCATTAATCAATGGCAGTGAGAAGAAATTTGTGTTTTCAAAATACAGTGATCTCCCCCAGACGCGTGAACTGTCCATTGTTGCTCGTTATTATCATAATCAATACTGCCTAAAATATTTCTTGGCTGACAGAATGGCATCTGTGTAAGAAGCAGCATCCAGGCAGCAGTGACTCCCTGCAGCTGAGTGCATGTCAAACTGCAATGTCCTACAGGCTGTACTGACTGATTCCGGGAGTATGAGGCTGGAACTGAAAACATGTAAATCCAGTCGATGCTTAAAGATTCAGCTTTTTCCAGAAATTCAGACACTTGGAAATAAAAAAAAAAAACAACCAAAACCCAAAACCAAAGAAATACACACACACAAAAACAAACTAACAAGCAAACAAACAATGCCAAAAAATAACCCCAAAGGCCCCACCAATCAATAACTCAATGACAACCCAACGACAAAAGGCCTCATGTTTGAATGCAAAGAGCAATTCAAATTCAAAGCAACACCACGAGGATGATGCCATATTAATTTAACCTCAATGGGACCAAGGATGTTCATGACTGTCTGGGAGAAGCCTGCTACTGCAGGGCTCAAAAGGGGTTTGAAAGCCCCATGTGTTCTGCTAGGCAGGAGGATGTGGAATCACCAGAAAGATGTCAGTCACAGAGCTTGCTTCCAGCTCACATCTATTTCACAATGATGCCGATGGCCTGAGCTCTTGGAGTAAAGAGAAAGGTTGGAGAGAGCTGGTTCAAGGTCTTAATTCTCATCCTTCACTGCCTGGAAGGAAGGAAGGAAGGAAGGAAAGAAGGAAGGAAGGAAGGAGGGGATAGAGTTTCCAATTTGTATCTTATTCACTACTTTTGTTCAAACCTGTAAGAAAGAAAGAATAAGTTTAGTCCCCAGTCATCAATTCATTAAAATAAAAATCCTTCCTGACAGCCTAAATGTGATCGCTAAAATCTTATTACTTGTCAGAATACACTTTTGTTCTATTTCTAGCTAACATTTTAAATTATTTCTTTTTATTTTAATTTTTTCATCTCTTCCGCATTGCTACATAGAACGCTTCAGAATGATTGCATCACTTTCCAAGAGTGCAGCTGTAATTGAATTTCCAGATCTTTAAGGACCTCCTGTCAACACAGATACCAAATTAAAAATTAGAGAAGGCAGGGTTGTTACGCTAGTTATGGAAGTTACATTCATGCTTTTTTGTAAACTACCACAATCCAAGAGATCAACAAAATAATTTTGAAGGGTCTGTCTGAGTGAAAAAGTAAATGAGTTGTCACGCCACTGGCATTTTAGGGTTTAAGCATGTACTTCCATTAGACACCTGCTTAAGTGTTTACCTGAAGAAACACTTCAAAATGCAAGCATCACTCCAGCCTGAGTTTTGCTTACTGGAATTAAATTTATGTGGACTTCAAGCAGAGCCCAATGTGTGAATCCCACTCTGTACTTGCTACTCCAGAATGTCAGGCAATGTGCTGTGTTCAAGGAACTCTCAAGTTAAATGCTTTTCTATTAAATTGCAGAATCCCAGACAGGACACCAGTAGCTCAAACACAGTAACAGATATTTATGTACCTATGGCTGAGTTACAGGTCTCTTTTATGCTCAGAATCAATGATTTTAAACACTCACTTCCAACCTAAATGAATCCATCAATCTATGTTTTAGTCTATGGCACAACTTACAGCAATTGTATGCCAGCTTAGTATACAGGACTATGTACCATGATTTACTAATTTCTTGTCTAAATCTATGAGTTAATTGTTCACTAAACATGCTATTTATATTTTCTTTCATCACAGCTTTAACCTCTGCAATAAGTGTGGCTATAACCTGAGGATCAGATACTGGTAGACATAAAATCAATTCTTAAGTACCTGTGAATTTTCTCTGCTTTCTTCCATTTCCTCTTAAAGAATGATAAAAGTGAAAAATTGCAGCTTAGTTTGTCACCAGAAAGGATTTCTTCCCAAACACCCAGAAATGCTCGACAATATCATGCGCCATTCCCACTCCATCAGCGCAGACAAACCTTTTCCTGCACTAACAGGCAAACTAACCCTTGCAAGCTCCTTTCTTATGTTGCTGGATACCAAACTCACTAGTCATGGTGCCTGTCCCTCAGCTGGAAGCAGATTGATATGTATAGGTTAGTATCAGCTTTGCCAGTTCATCTGCTTTCTCCTCACAAAGTTCACATTGGCAATCACTTGTCCCTAAAACAATCTGTGACCAGAATCTCTTTAAGAATGGAGAATTCAATCAATTGCATTCAGACCAGGAGATGGTTCTGGCAGAGTCATATTGCATGTCCTTCAGTATTGAACCTTTTTGGAAAACTTAATTTTTATTAAATATATCTCATTTATGTTCCACAGTCTTTTGGGGATGAAAAGGCAAATTAATTTAATAATAGATTTACTTTCTTCCAACATCTGTTTGCAATCTGTCTAGGCTTGTATAAATATCACTTCCCCCTTTATCAAAATGGAGTCTTGTATTATACTGAGTCTACAAAAGATTCCCCAGCTCTTTCACTTGGGAAGGATTTTATCTTATTTTAGTTTAGTTTAGCTTAGTTTAGCTTAGCTTAGTTTAGTTGAAGTTTAGTTGACGCTTAGTTTAAATTTAACTTAGTTACTTTAGTTTAGTTATGTTATGTTTTATGTTATGTTATTTTCTACGATTAAATAATGTCACATTTGGACCATAAAAACCAATGATTTATCATTCACCAGATATTAACATATGCAATGCTAGAAATCTTGTTGTAAAAGACTGCAGAAATTAGGAAATTAGGGAAAAACAATGCTAAGCCAAAAGCTTATGTCCCATCTCTTGTAAAACTATGGAAACCAACCAGTCCCATCAATCCAATTGATACGCCAGTAATTTCAGTTGTTGTAGAGTATCACTAAGCAAATAACGTCATCTCACGATTTTCCACATTGCTGATGAAGAACATGTGCTCAAAAAAATTTTGTCAGGTCAGGGACACAGCCCTCAGATCTTTGAAGTGGTAAAACCAGAATAAACATCCCAGAGTGGAGTAGAAAGATGTACAGCTGTGGAGGACATTAAAAACTGGGAAGAACACTTTGATTTTTAGAGATATTTTTGGTGGTGGAGGTCATCCCTCCAGTCCAAATACCTGAAGTGGTATTTCTGAGCCTCCTTTTAATTAGTTAAAAAACATATTTGTTGCATGCTATTTGTTCTTCTGCCTTTCTGTGGAAGGAGAAATGTCTGTAATGACTGTCTTTTGTCAGCGCTGCTAATTTAGAAAGGCTACTCCATCTTTTATGCTGAGGAAAGCCAAGACAAAGACAAAGATCTTATACTCCAAGCAGAGAGGATGGGGTGCATGATAACTGTGGGTCAGTTCATTCCACACCTTCTGCTTTCTCTTTGCCAATATAAAAGCATTCCCTCTTACATGAGAGGTGATGTTATTACCTTCCACTCATAGTTAAAACAGTCTGCACCTGAGATGTTGAGCTGGTCATGAAATGATGCCTGAAGAGGTGGACTCAATTCTGTGGGAAGTCATTTGAGAGAACATTCAGTTCAAACCAAGCTCCTATGGTCCCTTGGAAACAATTACTATGCTCTTAATCACTTTGCATTTCTAAGGAAAAAAAAAAATTACTTCTAAGTCTCAGTCTATGAGACTTACCACACCTGGTAAGTTTTTACCTCAATGACAATGAGTTGCTTTGGTTTCTTATTTGTCCTTCCACCAAATTCCCTGTATCACATGTCTCTATCCTTTTCATAAATTTTACTCATCCTCTTTTATCTCTGTTTTCTAACAGTGCTCTAAATTACTGAAATATTTGCATGTAGGCATTCTTTCCCAAGGCCTGGAAGAGTTGTCTTCAGAGGAGGTGATGTTTTCTTCTTATTCTCTTCAGAGCTGAAAGCTTCAAAACTATCTTCCAGCGCTGAAGTATTTATTGTCTCTTGAATTAGTAATTTCTTATCAGCTCCTTTCCTGCAAAATTCTTTTCTACTTCTTACATACTCACCCAGTGTCTTGTTTTTAAGAGGATGTTACACCATCCCACACCTTTCTTTTTTATTCCATTGAATCTCTTATTTACATGTTTTGGCCTCCTCTGCAAACTGGTATAACGTTTGCCTGAAAATGTGCCTCTTTCCTGATAACATATCTGGCACTCCTTCACCTTTTTTCATCTCAGTTATGCGCTCAGTGTTTATATGCACCCATCTGGAATGCTGTTTAGGAAGCATGGGCCAAAGTGCCAGAGGTAGAAAGACAACCCTGGCAGTTCTCACTGGCATGAAAGATTTGCACCACTCTCTTCCATGCCTCTTGATGTCAGGTCAAAATCAAGACCTTAACAAGGATCTCAGACAAAACTCTTACTAAAAAAGAAGCAAAGGTAATATGGAGATGGTGCACATTGAAGGATATGGCTTCTTGACACTTCTCTCAGCATTCAAATTATTTGTATCAGATTTTTACCATTATCTACTATTTAAAATCCTTTTGCAATCCTGTAGACTCAGTTGCCTTGGCAGCAAAACATGTTATCCCAACACTTAGCTGGCTATTAAACAGCATGCATCTTACCAACCTCTGACTGAATACACAGTATGACATTAAAAAGAATGAAATCCCATGATCTGAGGAAACAAAACAGGATAAAAGCTCTCCAGTTTGCTACAAGGAAAAGAGAAAGAGTTATTTGGTCGTGGCAAACAATATACCACTCAGTTCTTTCTTTGGGTCTCTACATAGGGTTTGACTCTGTGAAAAATTCTTATTAAGACAAACATTAGAAATGGGAAAGGTATGGCCTACAGGAGTTCAAGGGTGTGCCAGAATCATAAAAAATGGCTTACCCATTTCCCCCATAATGAAAGAGAATTATTTTTGTAAAGGTACATTTAATTATTTCCACTTGGTTTTCTTATTTTTACACTCAACGTAAACAAGTCTCACTTTGAGTGTTCTGGCACAAGGTAAACAGCCCACAGTTTCCCTTTCAGTCAATCACTCCTCAAAGCTAGACTGTGCTTTCCAAGCATCTTTCATCTAACAGGTTTGGGGAAAGTGAGGTCTTGACCATCTGTAGCTGCAAGATCCTGGCTGTAAGGAAGTCATGTTAATCGTTCAGTTGCTCAGAGGTTTGTCTCTTGACAAGTGTTACCTTGAGTTTCTTTGGCAAATGGTAAGCTAGTAGATAAAGAGTCAAATACAAGGATCTCCACAAACTCACCCACCACCTGCAGCCCATCTGCTTAGCAACTGTGCCCAATGAACTAGATATTTCAAGTTGTATTTAACATATAGCTGAATAAAAGCAAAGTCCTAGTCCTAACATACTAGTCCCAGAACTCCAAATTTATTTAGGACTGACCTCACAGCCCAGAAAAATTGTTTCTTTCTAAGTGACCCTGCCTATGACAGTGAAACAGGACTCTTGTTTAACAGCTCATCATCAGGACACTTTGCTCAAAATATAGAAGTTTAGTATAGTATTTTTATTTTTCTTTCAGTGATTAATTTCTCATGTGAAACTTTACTGCACAGAAAATAGTATAATGCCAGAGTACTGGTCTGTGCTGGAAATTTCCATAGCTCAATACTTCTTTGACTTCGTTTTCCTTCCATAGTGTTTACCAAGCCTTGCAGGCTACAATTCCACAAGGTACCACCTGACCATTTGAAGCCATTTGGGTGAATGTGACCTGAGAGTGCAAAGATTTTGAAAGATAAGGATATTAATTACATGGCATTATGAAGAAGTAGATGAGAACTGCTGCAAAGTCAACAGACCTGGGTTTGACCTCTGTTCTGAAAAAAACACAACCAAACAAAAAACCAACACCTATTGCATGATCTTGGACATACCTATTTAATCTTTGTTCTTCCTCTTTTGACTTTTTCAGCTTTATCCTTTCAAATACAATACTCTGTGGGACAAGGATTGCTTTTTCCTGTGTCTATACAGTGCCTAATACAAGAATTTTCAGCCCTGGTGGAAAACTTCAAGCGGAATTGCAAGAATAGTAATTATAGAGTCTTTGTATCCAGTGTCACAAGTCCTTAATGAGTTAATAGAGAAGTGTCAGTATTAATATCAAGGGAAAGACAACAGATACTGCCAAGAGGGGAGAAAAAAACCACCTTCAGTGCTTGAAAAATCCATAATAGAGGAAGAGTTTCTTGTGGAGTCTGTTTTATTTAGACAATAAGACATTTGTTCAAATTACAATAGACATTCAAACACTTCTTATTAGAAACTTTAGAATCCTGAAGGAAGATTTTCTTTTTTTTTTTTTTTTTTTTCATTGAAGTCTTCAAGAGAGAAAGGGTCTTGCTTTCTTGTTGCCCTGAAAGAGACTTTTCTACCAGCAAGCAAAACAGTTTCTAAATAGAAGGTTTGGGGTTTTAAATAAAAATCTTTTGACCATACCCATTGTTTATAAACATTTTCCAGCTTCTTCAGTGATCTTCCCTTTTTCTAAAAAGCCACAGTTCCTTAGAGTGGAAGCTAACAATGGGGCCCTGAGCAGTGCAGTGTATTGAATGCATTGTATTGAATATCTGCATGTATTTGAGAATGATGAAAATTATAGAAAGTTTGTACTGCTGCAAAGAATAGCATACAATAGCACAATTCCATTGATACAGAAATGTTCTTTGGGTTCACAGGCTAAGCCTGATTATAGGGAATGAATGTGTTTACATTTCTTAATTTCTTTGAAGCAGAATATTTACTAGTTTAGCTCCTCAGTGAGAATAGAGAGCAAGGTTTATGTGGTCACTGAAAGCAACAAAAGATTTTGATGAGTTTGCAGCATAATTTCCCTGAGCTTTCAGGACAGTGCTGCAGTAGGAAAACAGCATATCCAATAAGCTACTTTTTTGTGAGAAAGCTAGAATTAAGAAGATGTGGACTAAGAGAAGGATTCTGCAAATGCTGCAAATCCTGCAAATTCACAAATAGTTCTATCGCTCTAATGGTTCAGGGCCACAAGCACATAAGCATGAAATGTTTGAAAAGTCCAATTCACTTCAATTGGACCACTTACAATTTTAAATTGGACACATGCCTGGTATTCTGCTGGGCCAACATGCCCAATCTGATACTTACAGTGAAAAATGAGGAATGAATTAGATTGTCATGAAAAGAAGCAATTTCCAGGACAAAAGGATTAGACCGCAGGAAATTTCTACTCCTGTAGATGAAAACTAGCTTGCAACATTTGTCTTTAGAAATTTCAAAACAGGTAATATCTTCAGCATCAAATGGTGTGAGTGTGAGCTTACTAGCATTTTAAAATACTGGGAAAAAATGGAGTAATGCCTTTGCCATGAACCATTCCACTGATATTCACACAAGTACAATCAGGCCATGAGTGACTCTGATGAACATACCCTGCTTCCCTTAGCACTCGATGCCCTTCCCTGGTTCCCTTCTGCCCACTTGAGAATATCACAGCAGAAATATTTTTTGAGAGCTACTTCTGAATCCACATCTGTGTCGTTTACTCAGCCCACATTGTAAGCCCCTGTGCATACCTGATGCTACTACCATAGCCCTTCTCCTGTTCTTGAAACTGCATGGTTTATCTGATTATACTTGTCACACTTCAGAAGAAAGGAGGACAACAGTTGCTGAACCATCCTGGAAGGGCAAAACAGGTGCTTGAGCAGGCTGAGGCTGCCCAGATCTCATAGAGCACAGTATACTTTCAAGTCCTGCTTTGCATGCGAGTTACCTACATGGAGTGGTGTCCACATTATACAGCTCCCAGATTGTGAAGATGTGTGAAACAAAAGAATTGTGTCTTTAAGCTGTGCCACAAGCCTGTCAGAAAGAATTTCATATTACTTGTGCTTACCAGGATTCCTGCCTCTAACGTTGCCAAGCCACAACATCTTTGGCCTACCAAGAAGTCTGCACGTGGGTTTGGCCCCTTATTGACTGGACTACATTCAACACAACTGGGAATACACACAAAGCATCATGTCTCCAAAACGTTTTCTTAGGCTTAGGGCCAAGTGAGAGATCATGCAGGCCATTGGGGAAGCTCCTCTATTTTTATCCCATGCTCCTATGCTGTCTAACAACCTCTTCCAGCAAAGTGCTCTGAGGGGAAAAAAGCTCCATGAGGTAGGTAGTAATAGAGTTTGCCAAGACAAAGGGTTGAAGTTACAGACTTGGGTCTTCTCCAGCAGTATACAGAAACAGGGAAGTTATTTGGCCTTTCTCCCTGCCCCATATCTTCACATTTTTGGCTTCACAGGGTCCCTGGTGCATCGGTGCAAGAAGAAAGATTCATTCAGTTATTAAGATTCATATCTTCGGGATGTTTCAGTGATATTTTCTGGGGAAAAAAAAAGAGCACACACTGCTTGACAGTTAGTTATGCTATGTCAGTGCAACTCACTAGAGCCACAATAATATATAACAAAACATAAGATTATACATCCTTGGTCTTGTTCCCTCATTATGCTTCAAAAAATTGGAGAAAAAGGACTGGTGGTGGTTCTGCCTTTTTTTTCTCTCTCTCTTTTTTTGGGGGAGGGATGTGTTTTTTTGGTTTTTTTTTTTTTTGGTTAGTTGGTTTTTTGGTGTGGGGTTTTTTTTTAAGAGATTTCATTTGTCTATGGCTGCATCACATTTGGATTTGCAATTAGCCTTATATGCTTGAACTGTTCTCTGCAGACATCAGGTACTAAGAAAAAAATGCTAAGAAAATCCACAAAAGCTCTCTTTCGTAGCAGCTGGCTGAACAGAGAGAGTTTGGGTTTCTTTCTGGAAGTGGACAGGCCTTTGGAGTCAGCAAAATAACTCTCCTGGTTTAGATTCAATTTTCAATCAGTTGCTGGTCAGATTATCTGCAGTACTCCTAGTTTCTTACTGGTGATGAGCTAAAGCAATTAGATGCCTGAAGCTTGTCATCTCCTTGTTAACAGGCTTCTGGGTATGCCTGCAGCCCCCTTATTTGCAGAAGACTGTAATTCAAATGACATCTGTGAGTTATTTATAGGAAACCAGTGCTGGAGCTCTAACCCATATAAAATCAGCTACTATTTTACTTCCCTGCAGAGATGCATTCTCCAAGACTTCAGGATGCTCCTGATTTCAAATGTTGAGTTAAAGCTGACACGTGGTTTTTTAATTTTATATTTTGTGCAGCTGTATTCATATACCTTTCTATTATTCTGTGTTTAACCTCTGTTGGAGGCTTAGTCCTGAGCATGCTGGTTGAAGGAAATTAAAGAGTGGACAAATGTGAAGGGGTCAGTAGGTGGCCTCAGGACTCTGTTAGTAGTGAGCTGCTGGACAGCCCAGCAGTGCCAATGTTTCTCTGAGGATGCTCATTCACAGAGCTCATAAGGAAAGCACTCGGGCACCAGGGAGGGAATTCAGGAGGAAATCTACTCAGTCAGCTGCAGAGATGGAAACGCTGGCTAACAGCAACATTAACTGTGAGAAAGGAGCTGCATCTGCCCTGTCACTCATAAGCAGACACATTTTCTCTGCTAGCTGAATTCATCCACTAGTGTCATTATCCTGTGCATCGTGTCTGCTCCTTCCATCCCCACACCAGCACCAAATCAAACTTTCTTGCTTTCCACTTGCACAGGAATTCATCACACCAGTTCAGCTGTCTAGTCCAGCATGACACCTTCTGGGTTAAGTCCACAGAATGAATACAGTGAATACAGTTATCCTTATTTATCATACTCAATTTCAATAACTTCATCTTGTTTCTCCTCCATTTCCCATTCCCCCTAAAAATTACCTGGAAAGAATTAATATTCTAGTCACAAACAGATGTTTAAATTTGAGTTGAACAAATTTAATTAGTGCGTAGAACTAAAAATTCAAATAGTGTCAGTCCCTTGTTCTTAATATGTATTAAAAGTGTTAAGATTAGGTGCAATTTACTTTGGAGCATAAAATTGATCTGATCAATGCATATCAAAATGATGCACAAATGCTGAGATTATGGTAATTAATTAATCACTGAAATGTATGTTTAAAGTGACGCTTGACAGAGAAGAGCCAAGAAGTTCAAAATTAATCAGTAATCCACGCAAAATGCACATCTATTTTAGAGTAATTTCTGTCTATCTTTCATAATTCTTTGCAAATACTAATAAATCAAATGTTTTGACTCTGGAAAATAGCCTAAAAAGCACACTGGAATCCATTTTTATTACCATTTAGTCATCTCTAGGACAAATGGGTTTCTGTTATGCACAGGAAGATGCTGGATTGACGGATCCATTCAGGAGTGCCAAACTGTGTTCTTTCTGACTGCTATATTGCTTCCAGTGAGAGGTTCTGTCACAGCATCTTAATTAAGGCTGCTGTTGATACAGTTCAAACCAGCTTAAACACAACACATCGGTCATTGCTACAGTCCTTCCTCAGTGACATTAAGAACAAGAAGTAGAACCAGCTTCTACTTAGAGGTAGAAACTACTTATATTTTGATTTTGCAGGGGATTTAGGCTGTTGTGATTGCCTGTGAATACCTCAACTAACCATTATTATCAGTTTCTCATTTCTCATACTCACGCGAGTGAGAATTTATATATTTATAATGTATGTTCATATTTAAGTATGTGTATATATAGATGTGCTTCAGGTCTAACCTTCTACTCTAACAGAGGTCTAGCTAATACATTGGACAGAGTCTGGAAACTAACTTCACCCCAAAGTGGACATTTACAGTGAAAGGCTGAGAAGATTTTTACTCTTCAGTGACTGCATTATATACATGCCCAGGGACTGTAATGACAGCTGAGATTCTAGCTCGCATACAGAAATGTACATCTCAGCACCTAAGTCAAAGCACCTCAGTGAGCATGTTGAATATCACTCCTGGCCTATCAGTAGCACCATTCTTCCCAATTATAAGATAATATTAGTAATCGTTTCTTTCATAAACCTTAGTTTATTAACTGGAATCTGTTTTGGTTTTAAATAATAATTTTCTCACCTTGAAGACTGAAAAGCATGGACATTCAAATAATTCCATGACAAGCACATGAGAATAACAAAAATTCAGATATCATAAAAATATGATATGACCACAAAAGCCAAAACCTAATTTGGAACTTCTTAATATTTCAATGGCATACTAGATAATTATTTAAGTTCTGATAAACTGCCTCACCCTCTTTCCATATATTCACATAATGCCTGTGGATGAGCATTGGGGAAGGAACTATTTGGATCATGCAGGCACAGACCTTTAACCTCCCATCACCATATGTGCACTGCAGCAAACAAATGGCAATAATAACTCACAGGTATGGTAATAATAGTAACATTTATGTTCTAGATGACAGGACACTGATTAGGAGATATAGGATCCTTGGAATTTTCTTCCCAGCTCTCCTGTTTGACAACTGTGAACCCTGTAAAGGAAATTCCATACTCTGAAACCAGCTGTTTTCCCAGATTCAAAAGACTTTCCTTTTTTCAGAAGTCTTGTCTATTTAATTTGTAAATTCTCCAGGGTAGAGGCTGTCTTGTTATGCACAGAAAAGGGCCTTGATCTCACAAGACCTCCACGTTTTGCCATAATATAAATGACATTAATCTCATACATATTTGCTCCTGTTTAACCCAGTTATTGTGTATGAGCAAAGCATCTCATTTGGGAAGAACAGTTTGAAAATGAAAGGTGTTTTCTGAATTGCTTCAGATGATGATTTATATCCATTTTATAGTCACTTCATGATAAAAAGTGAGCTTCATTTACAAAACAGAACTGTTTCACAGCTGGACTAAAGCATCTGATGCACAAACATTCCTTTCCTAATGTTTATAGTTCACTATATAGTGGCACGACCTGGTATGGTCAACATATTGGGAATGAAGATATTGTCCACTGCAGAAATTCAAGAGAGCCATAAAAAGATTTTGACATAGTAACACCGTCAACACCCAACTACACCTTTTCAGAAGACACTTCTACAGCATAATGTATAAAATCCTGTTAACTCTTTGATGAAATGTTAAACGTTTGATTTTACTATAATGGTTCAGTTCAGTCACTTGTCTCTGTCATAACTGGTAAGACCTCATAAATCACTTGGATACAACTCAGAAAATTCCAAGTAATGGTAGTAAAGATGAATGTTGTATAAAACACTTCAAAATACCATGCAAAAACAATTCTAACATTTCTGTGGGAACTTCCTTCCCTCATCTAATGTTAAGCCTTTGTGTAGACAGTGAGCAGCAAAGGACAGGTGGTGACTTGCCTTTTTTTAGCTTCAGACCTTGCTTTTCCATCCAGTTCTGCTCACAATAGCCCAGATAGAGTCAAAATCTAGGCTTCTTATTACAGATGCAGAAACAAATCCAAGACATCATGAGTCTGGAACTCATGTGATGGACAAAAGCAGTAGTTACTGCATTGAGTGTGAACAGAGATCTTACAGGAAGGTGTATTTGCAGTCTAGATGTTGAAGCCTACAATTAGAATACAGGGATCCAGAAGAAAGAGAGATAGGAAAAGGGAACAAAGTTGGGCAAATTTTGGAATAGGAGCTACGCAACATTACATACATGTTTTATCACGTGTGTTCATCCACTTGCACATGTAACAGAACATAAAAGCTCCTCTGGAGTAATTTTTGTCAGTTGGATTTAGTTGTTTAGCAAAACCATCCAAAAAATTTCAAAAAAGCAAAGAGCCTGAAAGCATCATCCAGGCACCAGAGGGCCTAGACATTACATAAATTCTCCACTCATTATTTCTGAAAAATTTGCTGCTTCCCTCTTATCAGCTTATGCTGATTGTCTTCCAAAATAAGAACTATCCCTGACTCTTTAGCACGGGAAAGAAAAGACAGTATAAAAGCTTAGGTGATGATATAGCAGGCTAAGTTGATGCCAGGGGCAGGCTGGTGTAAGCCTCCCTTATAATTATAAAATTATACTAAAGCAAATTTCCTAATTTGGAACTGATTATTTTTTTGACTTCATAATACTGTAAGGATAATTCATTCATTGCCCTTTTCTGCTCCCTTTAATTAGGTATTTTCAACAAGTCCCTTCTTCAGCATCAAAGTTGTTATGAAGCAGGGGTAAGACAAGCTTTCTTTCTCTGAACCATTTTAGATAATAATGGCAGGATATTGAAAACATTTCCTCAATGGGGAAAAACTTTCTGCATCTTCAGAGTACTCTAACCTATAAAAAACTGCTGCAGCAAAGGTAAAGAAAAGTCCCTACACATAACACTATCTTCAAGAGCAAAACGTGACATTGTACTTATGGGTCATCCTAGTGTTTCCAGCACAGCAACATCCCAAGGGATCTCTGGCATTGTACTGCTGGTAGTCCTGATCATAACTGTTACCTTCCTCATCTGACCAACTCTAGCCTCACGTGTCCTTCATGTTGTAACAGTGAGCTTTCTGCAAGATCTGGAAACTGGAGAGGGAATAGTAATTATGTATGAAAACTTTATGGGTGAAGGGTAAAAAACTCTAAATCTCAAAGAAAGTATAGACAGATTGGAGCTCTGTATTATTTCACTGGTGAGGTAGTTCTGAGGAATTGCATGGGCTTCTTTACAGGGTAGTCAAGAGTCTTAATTAGAAATTACTGAATAACTCAGAAAAAACTCAGTGTCCTCTTTATTATGATGCCTAGGAATCTTGGACTCAAATATTAGTTATTCTGTTGTGAATTCAAAGCACACTAAGCACATCAGTGGAACTGAAAATAAAATTGGGCTTACGTATGTTAGTCCATTGCTAATTCTCTTGCACTACAAAGCCCAAGATTTTTCCTCAATAACACTCTCAATGCAAACCAAGCTGTTCTTTTCACAGTGGAACTAATGAGACTTGCTGCCCTGCAGTTTGGTGTCCTCAGTCTCTTCACTTCTTGAATACTTTCCTCGAGTACTGTGTCCAGTTCTGGGCCCCTCAGTTTAGGAAGGATATTGAGGTCCTGGAGCAGGGCCAAAGGAGGGCAACCAGGCTAGTGAAGGGACTCAAGCACAGACCCTGTGAAGAGAGGCTGAGAGAGCTGGGGCTGTTCAGCCTGAAGAAGAGGAGGCTCAGGGGAGACCTCATCGCTGTCTACAACTACCTGAAAGGAGGCTGTAGCGAGGTGGGAGCTGGACTCTTTTCACAGACGACCTTCAACAATACAAGAGGACACAGTCTTAAGTTGTGCCAGGGGAGCTTTAGGTTAGTTATTAGAAAGAATTTCTTCACGGAGAGGGTGATTAGGCTATGGAATGGACTGCCTGGTGAGGTGGTAGATTCTCCGTCCCTGGAGACATTTAAAAAAAGACTGGATGTGGCACTCAGTGCCATGGTGTAGCAACCGCAGCGGTGGGTCAAGGGTTGGACTTGATGATCTCTGAGGTCCCTTCCAACCTGGCTAATTCTATGATTCTATTATTCTCCCATCACAAAATGGTGTGGAGTCATTGCAGTATAACTTCTTTCCTGCAGTATCATCAATGTCCCCAAGTGCCCCAAAGTCCTCCACCAGCTTTTCTATCTGATGTCCATGGAATTTCATAGTTTAAGAGCTCAACAAGCTGTTGAATTGGCCAATGGATTTTAAAGCGATTAGAGGAGTACAGAAAGCCGTGAAGTTATAAAAACCCCTATCTTGGGTTAAGAAGACTCCAGGTGCTAGGTCTTTTTACAAATTCTCATCAGATTTTAAGCCAGAAATTCCTGGCCACAAATATATATATTTTTTAAAATTATTTTTATTTTTATTCATCTAGGAAGGTCCCCTAGGATCACGCCTTACCCACTTAAAAGTGTCAAAAGGAAATTACCAGCCTGGATGACACTGAGGATTAAAATACCTCTGTATTTTTGCAAAAGGTCATGATATTTAGTTATGCTTTACATTACATTTTCACTCTCTGTGGATTACAAAAAAAAAACAACCAAAAAAAACCTCAACCCCCCCCCAAAAAAAACCTGCTGAATTTTAGGTCATCATGGACACAAGGTTATGTCCATTAGAATTTTATTTCCCTGGGTTGGCCATACCAAGACAATCCTCGTGTTGAGATGACTGAACAAATTCCCACCATGGAGTGCCTTGTTAGTTTATGTCCAGCTGCCTACTAAAAATAATTGTTTCTGTAAATTTCCAAGAAAATACAACATTTTCTTAACCAAACTCAAGGATATAACAGGAAAATCACCCCTAATCAAAGTGAGGTCACAAATTCCTTCATATGGGAAGTGATATTTTTAGGCCATGAAATGTTGTCTGAAGTTCTTTACTCTCAGGAGAATTTCTGATGCACTTTCCATTGACTTGAACTTTGATATGAAGATCGTACTTATCTATTAATTTCAATTAATTTATAATAGGGAGAAGACCAACAATATTTTAGTAATAATTTCAGAAATATTCATTCATAGAAAATAAAGAAAATATCTGAAAATTAGAAATCTTGAAAACAGTCATTGCACAGCTCCTTGTAAAAATTCTACAGATTTTTGTCCAGAAAAGGAGTAATTTAATGTTAAATTTTGTCCCACAAGAAACCTATAGAAATTTTTCTATTATTATTTTCCAGTGATTTTTACAGGATCTTTCACTGTTGTAAATTTTTTCCTAGAGTGTGTTAATCTAGAATGATGAATCTCTGAAAACACCTATTTGAATTGTATCATAGATCATGTGACGTTTGGAAACCTACAAAGTACAAAGTACCCTTGATTCTCAGAGCTGCCATAGTAACAGTCCTATAAGGCTTAGTATCTTGTATCTCATTCCATCATATATTCCCTAATTTAGCAATTTTAGGGTGTCCGTTGGGTGGGTAAGTTAGCAGTTTAAAAACACATACATTTTCCTACTTCACATTTTTTTTGCCCTGAGTGTAAAAATTTGCCCAGTGTTTCACGTTGTTCACTCTTGCATGTTACGACATTACTTTCGAAAATGTCATTTGATGTCTCTTTAGAATAATTTCTCCTCTATTATCTACATGAATAATGCACCAAAAATACTGATAGGTTAGAGCGAAGCTTTTCAGTTCTTTTGGATTCTGAGAAATAATTTTCAAATCCATCTTTGTTCAATTTACAAAGATATATAACTACAATAAGAAGACATTAGTTTTTTGGGTTTTTTTAACTTTGTCTCTGAGGGTGGAATTCATTGCACTAAATTTTGAGCATTTAAAAATTATACACTAAAATATGTGAAGGCAGAATGTTCATTTACAGTCAATTAATGTAGTATCTGCTTCCAAGGGTGATTCATCTGATCTTAGTTACCTGTTTGAAGCTTAAATATCTCTCAGATGACTTTTTCTCTCCAATGACTAGAAAGAGACCTGTTCAATCTTAGATGGGCAAACTTTTAAACATTAGATTACTTGTATGTCTCATTACCTACATATGTCTTCAAAGAATTACCTCACTGGCCCAGTCAGGCTAATATTGAGGATGGGAATTTCTGAAGTTCTGGCTGACTTCACAATTATAATGGCAGAATATGTCCTGATAATTTCAGTAAAGAAATATCAGGACAAGATTATTTTTATGATTGGTAATGCTTTTGCATTCTTATACATGGAACTGGTGTGGTTTTGCACTTTCTATTTAATGGGGAACAACGTATAATTCGTGTGAAAATCAATTCACTGAATAGCTTAAAGCACAAAAACATTGTAAAATTCACTGGTTGTATTTTCACTCAGTTCTTTGCTCCCACTTCTGCAGATGAAAATACACCTTGGTAAATTCTTAGATGTTATTAGAAATTCAGTGAACACTTGCTGGATGCTCCTTGCCATGGGATCTGCCATTTCTATCAGTGATCCTGTGTATAGAATGCTCTCTATACAGGATGACTGTGTTCTGTCACCAGCATTCACAGGTACAGATGCCTGGGCAAATAAAGACACCCAGTGAAAGAAATTCAGCTTCATCTCACCTTCATGCCCATGGAACAGATCTTTCTGGAAGATGTGCCAAAAGATATGAAAAACAGGGAGATCAGAGACAGCCAACATGGCTTCAACAGACAAATGGTTCCTGACTATTCAGTAACCTTCTATGATGGAGTCATTGCATCACCAAACAAGAGAAGACCTACAGATGCCATCTACCTGGACATCTGTAAGGCCTTTGAGATTGTCCCCCATAACTTTCTGGTAGCTCAGCTAGAGGTATATGGGTTGGATGGATGAATTATTATATAAGGAATTTTCTGAAAGGTTGCATTAAGAGGCTTAAAGTCAATGGCTCAATGTGGAAACTGGTCATTAGTAGTGTCCCTGTAGGATCCATGCTGGGATCAATACAATGTATTTGTAATTGATATCAATACCATCATCACTGACCAAGTGGAGACCAGTGCCAAGTGGCATTCCTCAGGGGTCAGTACTGGGACCAGCACTATTTAACACCTCTGCTGGCAACACACTGGAAGGAAGGGGAGCCATACAGAGGCACCTTGACAGGCTTGAAATGTGGGCCCATGCCAGAATCACAAAGTTCACTAAGACTAAATACAAGGTCCTGCACCTGGGTTAGGGAAATCCCAAGCACATATACAGGTTGAGCAGAGAATGTATTGAGAACAGCCCTAAGGAGGAGGACTTGGAAGTGTTGGTTGAGGAGAAGCTCAACATGAACCAAAAACCACAGAATCATAGACTCATAGAAAGCATGTACACTTGCAGCACAGAAAGCAAGCTGTATCCTGGGCTGCATCAAAAGAAGTGTGGCCAGCAAGCCAGGGGAGATGATTCTGCCCCTCTGCTCTGCTCTTGTGAGACCTCCCCCCCTGAAGCACTGTATCCAGTTCTGGAGCAGCCAAAACAAGGACATGGAACTCTTGAAGGTAGTTCATAGAAAGACCACAAAGATGATGAGAAGGATGGACCACATCCCCTATGAAATCAAGATGGAAGAGGTAAGTTTGTTCAGATTGGAGAAGAAAAGGCTCAGGGAGACCTATGAGCAACCTTCCCATACGCAGGGGCTACAGGAAAACCAGGGATGGACTTTGAGTAAGGGGATGGAGTGGTTGGATGACGGGGAACCTTTTCAGAGTGCAGCAGGGTAGATGTACATTAGATATTTGGAAGAAATTCTTGACTGTGAGGGTGGTGAGACACTTGACAGGTTGCCCAGGGAAGTTGTGGCTGGCCCATTCCTGGAAGTGTTCAAGGCCTGGTTGAATAGGGCTTGGAATCACCTTGTCTAATGGAAGGTGGCCCTGCCCGTGGCAGGTAGGTTGGAGCTATATATTTAAGCTCCCTTCAAACCCAAACAATTCCATGATTCTGTGAACAATGGTTTTCCCCCTAAACATTTTATAAAATACAGTTTCTGAGGCTAGAGGCACTGTGTGTATCTCACTTAGTTTAATCCTCAGACAACACAAGTCAAGCTGCGTTTTTAGGTGAGGCCCCACATTGCCACATTTGAACACCAGAGAAGGAGTTTTGAAGTTATGCTACTGTAAATAGTTGATTATTTTCTAGTTTTACAAGTTAAATATTTTAGAGCCATGAAACTTAAAAATTTTAGCACCATGGAGATTTAGCCAAGTACAACCATACAACCCACTGAAACACTAAGTGTCAATAGTAGAATAAAAACATCCCACCTTGACCCAGTCTTTTCTATAGAGCTCAAAGGATGTTAAGTCAGCAATGGAACTCATACTGTCCTCAAATCAGATTCCTGAAAATTGGCACAGTTCTTCAATGTGGTTTGTGTATGCTCCTCCACCACTTCATTTTGAGGCTCTCTTTATATTTCTCTTCACCTCAGTTTGGGAAGGCATTGGAGGCATCAGACATGTCTTTGCCTCTTGCCACCATATTGATCTCTCTTTTCTCCAGATACTCAGTTGAGGCTCTTTCAGTTCATTTCCTCAAACTGCATTTGTGTAATGCCTGAGTAATAAAAGTCAGTAGAATGACTAGATGGAATTTCATTCTTCCGCATTATCACTGAAAAAGACATTACTATTCCCCTATCAAAAATATCCATCAACCTAATTACATCCCTTTTCTTCACAAAGTTTTAAAATAGGATACCTAAGTATGATAGGCAATGTAGACTTATTATTTAATGATCATAAGGGAGATACATTTTGATTCATTTTCTTATGTATTAAAAATTTATGACAAACATAAAACCCTGTTATAGCAACTGGATCATTTGTAATGGTCATAATTTTATTTAAATCATATATAGATAAAACATTATGTACATCTTAAAGCATTATGCCGTTCTGAACCACTGGGGAGACAGTCTGGTAGATTGGAAATAAAGTAAATGGTAAACATAATCTTAGCTGAAAAAGAGGTGAACTCTGAAACTGGAAAAGTCATATGACTGGAAAAAGTCTAGTTTTTCTCATTTTAGCTTTAGAGTTGTAATACTGATTTTATCATTGGCTTTCTAATTATAAAATGACCTTGCTGTGCCTGATTCTTTCACCACCAGTTATGTTTGCCTAACCATTTAAGACAGAAGAAATCAAGAACAATAAGCAAAGGGGAGTGGTAGGGGGTAAAGGGAGAAAAGGGAAAAAAAAAAAAAAAAAAAAAGGAGAGAGACAGGGACAAAGTTTCAGAGAGCATACATTATCATCACATCTAATTTATTCCAGACCCATTTTACATCAAACTAGAATTGCAACACCACTTTCCACGTTATGGGCATCCTAACAAATTTTAAACCAAACACAGCTGGTTTCTATTCCACTGGAAATTATGTGAATAAATGCTCTTCTGTTGCAAAAAGTTGGTCCAGGATAGTAGAAGTGTGAAAAATGAAGAAATAATTTTAAAATGTAAAAGACATTTTTATATTTCCTATATATAAGTATTTATACTTACTGTTTATTTAAAAGAAAAGTAAAGCAGAGAATACAGGGGGGTTTGAAAATTCTCATCTCATAATACTTGAATTTCCACTTAAAAATAACAAGTTGCCAGTGTATATGAAAGGGAAGTACACATATAAAAGGAAACTATGTCCTAGCAGCATCTTCCATGGTTTACAGGGGAATTATCTCATTATAAAAAACCTGATGCCTCTATTTCATCAAATTAGGCATTGGGCCTCTATAGTTAAATGATACTCCTCTTTGCAGAGCCTCTTGCAAAAACCTAGATTTTAATTTCAAAGCCTTAACTGATATAAAATGGTAAACAAATAGACTTTCCTTGGAACTGTGCCCATCTTCATCATCTGAGAATCAGACCGGTATTTTTAATATTATTAAAACATATTCTCAAAAGTCTTTTACAATGTTTTCACATGGCAAACAGCTACAGGTTACCACTACTGGAATCTGGGGGAAATGCTTAGAGTGAAAGAAATTAGAGCAGAAATAAGGGCAGAAACCAATGGATCTGGATGGGAAGCCGCTTAAATGGGTCATAAATTAAAAATCTGCATCTCTTTATGAATGCACACATGTGTTGGCAAGTAATCATTCAGACTATATAATTCTGGTTTGGATAAAGTATTGTCTTCCCTTCTAGGCTGAAATTGCCCTTATAGAATTGGGCAATTCTGTAATGCTGTGGAAACTGGCAGGATGACCTACTTGAAAAAATCTTTTTTCTGTCTCTAAATCATGGATTTTTCTATCATATTTTAAATCATACAACTGCAAATTTACTTCATATTTGTGAGACTAATAATAAGCTTTACAAGATATCCCAAAGTCATTCTCTTTTCTGTGAGAGAAAAAAAATAAGGTGCAGATGATCTATGAGTTATATTTTAGAATTAAATTATCACCACTAAAGTTTTCTCTCAACTTCCTTTATTTTTAGAATAATACAAAAGTGTACCTTTCATATCCTCCATTATTCTACTGGATAGCATTTTGCTGATGAAGGAATTTTTTTCTTTGGGGATTATCCCAAAATGAACATTTGGGATATTTTTCCTTCTTTATATTTCTATTATTCTATCATAATATTCCTTAGGGAAGAGCGAATCTCTAATAACTAGATGTTTTATCTAAGGCAGATGACAGGGTTACTTCTCTGTGACTCATGAAAGATTCTTTTGTTATGGCTGAAATTTAGTTTGAGGATAATTGATATATATATAATTTTTTTCCACATAAATTATACACTATGGCAAGTATGAGCTTGTATAACAATAACAAGAAAAAATTCTCAAGAAATTACTTACATTTGCAATACTTATCTGCAATACATATGAGTCAAGTTCCTATATTGCTTGTTTCATCGCCATCAATATTAATTACAGCAATAAAAATGACTCGGTTATTGCTGTCCTGAAAAGATGTTAATGATGTGGTCATCACTGAAATAGCTAAATTGGCTAATGTGATGGCACAATAAATTCAGGGTATAATTGGGCTGATTCTCTTTTCCCTGACATCTGTGTAAATTAGGAGCTCCCTAAGCATAAAACTCGTGTAAATGAGGTAAGATTGAGATCTTTGCTTTTTAGCTGTAGAGACTTGTCTGTAGCAGTTAGGTGCTACAGCACTCTGTGCTTTTTTAATACATTAGATGGCATTTATATTCTTTATACATAGCCACCTGTATTTAAGGGTTTGTATGCCTTGGTAATACCTAACTTACTAATTTGTTAATAGTGTAGCTTCACTTGTATTTTCCAGCAAGCAACCAGAAAGTATGTAATGATGAATAAATATAAACATAGGAAAAATAATTTTATATATTTTACATATTAGTATTCATACAAAAAATATTTTAACTTAATTCATACTTAAAACTAATTCTTTAAACCTTAGGAAAGAAAGGTTTACTTGCCCCTCCTTCCTGTCTCTTATTTTAACTCCATGACTGCATATTTTTTACAACATGTCATTGTCATTTAGAGAACAAGCTGGACAGTCCACTATTAATGAACAGCAAGGCAATACTTTCTTTTTCAATTTAATTCAACGTTCTCAAGCTTTATTTACTGAACAGTATTAGGACTTTGTTCTCAAGACAGAATCATTGATTTCTTCCCAGCATTTTGCAGCATTTCCACTCTGATTGTCTTCTGTTACATTCATGGGTTTCACAAAGATTATTGAGTTTTTGTGCATATTACTTCAGTTAGACAAAGAGATTATTTTATTCCCATTTTGGAGAAGAAGGTGAGACAATGGTTGACCTGGATTTACCCCAGTTTTTTTCTGTTGCATTACTCTGGTACCTCAGTTAAGAGGCTAGTAATTTCAGATTTCATAGAATCGGATGGTTTGGAAGAGACCTCAGAGATCATCAAGTCCAACCCTTGATCCACTACTGCTGCAGTTACTAGCCCATGGCACTGAGTGCCACATCCAGTCTCTTTTTAAATATCTTTGGGGACAGAGAATCCACTACTTCCCTGGGCAGCCCATTCCAATGCCTGATCACCCTCTCCGTAAAGAAATTCTTTCTAATATCTAACCTAAACCTCCCTTGGCACAGCTTGAAACCATGCCCTCTTGTCTTGCTGATAGTTGCCTGGGAAAAGAGACCAACCCCCCCCTGGCTCCAGCCTCCTTTCAGGGAGTTGTAGAGAGTGATGAGGTCTCCCCTGAGCCTCCTCTTCTCCAGGCTGAACACCCCCAGCTCCCTCAGCCTCTCCTCACAGGATCTGTGCTCCAGTCCCTTCACCAGCCTGGTTGCCCTCCTTTGGACCTGCTCCAGGACCTCAGTCTCCTTCCTAAACTGAGGGGCCCAGAACTGGACACAGGACTTGAGGTGTGGCCTCACCAGTGCTGAGTACAGGGACAGAATCACTTCCTTGGACCTGCTGGCCACGCTGTTCCTGATACAGGCCAGGATGCCATTGGCCTTCTTGGCCACCTGGGCACACTGCTGGCTCATGTTCAGCTTCCTGTCAACCCAAACCCCCAGGTCCCTCTCTGTCTGGCTGCTCTCCAGCCACTCTGTGCCCAGCCTGGAGCTCCCCATGGGGTTGTTGTGGCCAAAGTGTAGGACCCAGCACTTGGCCGTGTTGAACCTCATCCCATTGGAATCAGCCCAACTCTCCAACCTATCCGGGTCCCTCTGCAGAGCCCTCCTGCCTTCCAGCTGATCGACACTCCCCCCCAGCTTAGTGTCATCTGCAAATTTGCTGATGATAGACTCAATCCCCTCATCTAAATCATCAATAAAGATATTAAACAGAACTGGGCCCAATACTGATCCCTGGGGGACACCACTAGTGACCAGCTGCCAACTGGATGCAGCACCGTTCAGCACTACTCACTGGGTCCGGCCCTCCAGCCAGTTCCTAACCCAGCACAGAATGCTCCTGTCCAAGCTGTGGCTGTTGGAGATGATAGAGAGAGGCTTGGCAAGCCCTTCTGCCAGCTCCCTCATCACCCTTGGATGGATCCCATCTGGTCCCATAGACTTGTGGGGATCCAAGCAGCTCAGTAGGTCACTGACTGTTTCCTTCTGAATTACAGGGGGGCTGTTCAGATTCTTCTCTCTTTCTACAAGCTCCAGAAGCCAGCTGTCCTCAGGACAACCTGTCTTACTGTTGAAAACTGAGGGAAAGAAGGTGTTTAATACCTCAGCCTTTTCTTCATCTTTGATAAATGTATTCCCGCACATGTCCAGTAAAGAATGGAAGTTTTCCTTGCCCCTCCTTTTGCTATTGATGTATCTGTAGAAGGACTTTTTGTTATCCTTCACAGAGGTGGTGAGATTCAGTTCAAGTTGTGCCTTCATCTCCCTAATTTTCTTTCTACACAACCTAACTATATTCCTAGATTTGATCTATTGTCAGTGGAAAGAAGCAAGATCGTTGCAGAACAACCTAGATGGGCTCTTCTCTCTTTCAACTATCTGTAGAGCATAAGAAAACAATGATTCTAACTCTAATCATGCCCAAAATTCATGAGGGTAGATTCAGACTTCCATTTACTACTGAGTTATGCAAGGCTTAATTTTTATGGGAATAAACCCACCTCATTAGGAAGCACATGTGTTTCCATAATTTTATTCTTTTCTTGAATGAATGAGCCTGATCAATTTTGCTTGTGAGTTCTTTGATTTCTTCAAAGCAGATAACCTGCAGATCCTGTGACACACACCTGCAAAGTGCAAAACACATATTTAATAGCCAACAGTAGGAGTTTTGCTTTAAACAACATGCCTAGAAAAGCAAAAGGTGATCTGCAGTAGGAGCTCTGGAGCTGGTTCTCTGCAGATAGATTTCAACTTTTCATCTGCCTTTGTCAGCAATTTACTCTGTAATAATATTGCAATTTCTGTTAAAAAACATAAATAAAAGAAAAATCATAATTCCAACAGCTCATTAAACTGCACAACCTTCACTTATCCCCATTTCTGGACCTTAGTGCATAAGAAATTGAAATGGAGAATTCACCCTCCAGCATGCAGTCTCTGAAATACTTTGGCACTGCAGTTTTTCACCACTTGACGCCCCTTGTCAAAACATTAAGGGGGATGTAGAGCAGCAGCATGTCATTATGTAACATTTTTACACATCATATTTATAAAGAGTCAAACACATTTTATTCTAGATCTAGAACTCTGCTAATTAGATGCCGCTGACAGTTTTACTGCAGACTTTTAGTCTGAATACTGTCATGTTGCTCCCCGTTGGCATTTATAGTTGGCTGGCCCATAGAATCATGGGCCATTCTGCTCAGGTTTTCAAGGCAAGACAGCAGAATGAAAACTTTTCCCCAGTCCTTCATCAACTCTTCCTTTTTAATTGGAACACATACACACACAAGGTTTTGAGCGTGTTGTCAGAATTCTGTTATTTATTTCCCTGATGAAAAAGTCTAGAAAACACTATCTTGTATGTCCAACAATCAACTCAACCATCCTAGCTGGAAAAAAAGAAAAGCCAGATGCCGAATCAGACGAGACTAAGGCCTTTTGCAAAGCACATATATCCCAGTATTATAGTAGCAATACAGGTTATTGCTCTTCTGATTACAGTTTAGATAGATATGTTACACTTAGCTAGTTCAGGTCCAGCAAAAAGCTCAGCAGACAATGTAAAGCCATCCTGAAACATGGAGGGATAATAATCTAGTGACCATCTAAACTAAAGGTGTACAAGCTAGATATCATTTTCCTTCCTAGAAATTGTGTCTGGATGATGTGATTTCCCAGAACATCCTGGTGGAAGATGGAATTTGTCAAATTCCTCACTCAGCTCTAGCCATTCTGCTATATGGGCCATGTCCTGACCACCTTCCTAAGCTAGATACAAGTCAATTGTGGAGTGCAGACACCTTGGGAATTCACCAGATCTATTAGAACTGTTATTAAAGGTATCCATTGTAATTCCATTCTTCAAAGCCATTATCTTTGTAGATTACTAGTTTTCTGTACAACTACACGCCATACCAACACAAAGGGATCAAGTCCTCTTCAATGAAATTAAACAGGACTTTTACTTCCTATAACTCCAGCTCACCATATCTGCTTTTGAGAGCTGCATGCCTCTAAGTTTACTAAGCACTTTCTATTGAAATTTTTCTAGATGCCAAAATTCAGTCCCAGTAATGTAGGGAAATGGATGTTTTGCAACTAAAAACATTGCAGTATAAATCAGGAGGAGAGGCAGCTAAGATAGAAGTAATCAGAACTGGGATAAGGTCTGTCAGAAATGGCATTAATTCCCTCTTTTCCTTGCATTGTCAATTTATAGTTATAGCTGCAAATAGTGCGTTCCCAAAATTATGTGGTCATCAGTAGGTTGCCAAAACTCTTACAACTGTTTTCTTCCCCTGTTATCTAAGACTTCTTGTGACAAGACTCAGTGGAAAGAAAGCAAAAGATTTACCCATTCCTGACAATTTTAAAAGTAATAAATAAAGTTTCATACTTCTTTCTACTAAGTACTCATGCAACTTCTGAGATGGTCTATCATTCATTTGAGGCCTAAATACACACTTCTTTTCTTAACTTGGATGCACACATACAGAAAAATGGCAAGAATATGTTATTTAGAAAAACTCTTCAAAGCTGTGGACACATATTTACAAGCAAAGGCAACTTTTAAAGATGGGGTTGTTTGGTTATTACTTTGAGTAACTTCATGTCCCCAGACCACAGGATTACTTTGAGAGCTCAAGGTTATCCAGTCTTTATAAAGAACTGTGTGCTTTTAGGAGAAAAATCATGGCTTTATATAAAGGCAGGCTTTACCTTTATCAGTCCAGCAGTCTTTATTTTGATCTCCTCATTTGAAAAACTGCAGGAAAGTCTGTGAAAGGGAAAACAGGGGCATAACTGAACAGGAGAATGTTAACCTCTTAGTTTTATTATCTTTCTTATTTGGAAACCATATTTACTTCATATTTTCTCCCAATGAAAAAAAGAACTTTCTCAGCTGTGAAATTTTACCCCATCAGTAGTAAATAATGCAGCACAAGGTAATGACACTGACACCTTAGAGCTTCATTTGAATTCATGTTGTGTTTTGTGCATGATGCAGAATTCAATGGACAGCGATATGAAGCAGGGGGGGAAAGGGGGGAGAGGGAGAGACTTGTTTGTGTTCAGATTACATAATCTATTCACCTTTGTTGTTACCATTCTAGGCATTTTGTCCAAAGATGATCTGCCTCTCATAAAGTGCATTCAGCCTTATCTGGAGCTCAGAAGCCTAAGGCTTTGTTACAGTAGTTATTTATAACTTAACTATAAAAAATGATAGCTGAACAGGAAAACACTTCTTCAGTCATAAATAAATAGCTTATTTGTACCTAGGGAGGAGAAGAATAGCTTTCAAAGAGCTTCCACTTCAATTGCAGAATCATGACTTCCAGGTAGAAACTATTGGAAGAAGGATCTCTAAAACAAGATTTGTGCAGTTTGTTAAAAGCTTATTGCTAAGATTTTCAAAATTACTCTGGGATTTGAATACCTTTGGGTTTTTAGGTGTTCAATTTGGAACTAATCTGAAAGAAGCCATTATAATACCAAGCATTTCCAGTTCCCCCCCCCAAATTCAGATATCTCTGTCAAATAAAAGATTAACCATCTAGAAATAGAGGAAAACTTTTCCTAAGAGATGCAGATGGAGGAGCATATTCATGTGAGATAATTTAGGCCTTTGAAATACAATGGAGGTAAAGAAAAGCAATCTTGAAAATTTTCCTATCAATTATCTAAATAACAATTTATGAGCTATTGTAAATATTGATTTTGTACTCAAAAGCTTATTTCAGATATGGGCCTGGCTCTTTATTGAAACATATAAATCAGAAACTATGCCATGTTTGTGACGATACTCATATACTGTGCTTTATATCATCTGTATTGGTTATGAAACTAAAGCACTGATAAAGCTTTTTCTTATTTCCAAAGATGAATTTCCTACACCTAAATAACTGTCTCCCATAGGTGTTATCATTTCAGCTATGATGGCCAATAGTGCAGTAACATGATAGTTGAAACACTTTAGTTTTATGTGTTTAGCAGACTTTTCAAATTGACTCCAGCTAAACAGTCATAGGAACACACTCAAAAGAGTTGAAGTTTCAAAAATCATGAAAAAACCCTCAATTATATTTTTCCTCTCATGTAAATCTTTTTCAAATATACTTTTCCTTCAAATTTCATCAGAGTTCTTTTGGGTTTAGGAGGTAAAAGAAAGGAAAAGAAGAATCAGAGTTTGAATATGAACTATGTATAAGCAAGGTTTGTTACTAAATTTTCGTTGAAGTTGTTTTTGTTCTCTCTGATCTGCTACACTGATCTCTCAGATCATCATCCATATTATATTTCAGCATTTCCAAACCTATCAATAAAAAGTGAGATCTTTTTCCTGCTCTTTTTCTCTCATTAGGCTAGGAGAGTACACTTACCATTTCCCCCGGCATACAAGATTTCCAAACAACAACAGAGAAACCTCTTGAACTCTCCAAAGTGTGTGCTGAAATGCAGCATTTCTCTATTCTTGAATTTCTTTCAGTAGGTGTTGAGACCTTTTATAGTAAATGGCATTTTACATGTTAGGAACTTCAAAAGAAGGTGTTAATATAATTGAGATATGATCAGTTTGACAGTTGGTGACATATGAGTTTCACTCAGCAGCATTCTGAAGCCAAAATAATTAAAAAAAAAAAAAAAATAGATCTGTCTTCCTAAAGAAAGGAAGCTCATGCTTATAATGATGAAATCACTTATTAATAACTTGCTTTAATCTATGAAGTCCTAGTCCCAGTCCCAACATTCAACTTTTTAAAATGTACTGCATGTAGTTAGTCTGACTCCCATTTTTCTGTTATTATCTCAAAAAATGATCTTTTGCAGTAGTGGCATTGTATTCTCTGCTTATTCATTTCCTTTATATTTGTATAAAAGTATAGATGGCAAAATATCTTAGATTTAGCTGTTTAATAATTACCTTAAATCTCATTGCCCTTCAGCGTATATCAATAGACTGGGATCCTGCCCCAAATTACCACTCTACACCATAAGCTCAGAAGCTGTAACTATTATGAAGTACATTTGTCAAAGATCAAGGCAAACAACAGAAAAAGACCTGGGGACAGCCAGGAACAGAGCTGCCAGCAATGTTATTTGGAGAGCCTGGGAACAGGAGACATTCACTCTGAGTGTCAATTAGTTGATTCATTTCCTGCTGAAATTTTTCATCAACAACATGTGATTTAGTTCATAAATAAATGGTAGAATTCAGAATGCTAAAAAGAGTAGGAAGATTAAATTATTTTTGGTCTGTTTGAGGTCTATGAGGACAAGCCAAAAATAATTGATCAACAAACCCAAATGATACTAGATATGTAAAATACAAAAAGAAGTACCCTTTTGGCTCACATATGCTAATGTATCATGAAATCAAGGACAAATCTGATCACTAAATCCTTAGGAATATTCTTGGAATGTGTCATATGTGAAATCAATCCTGCTTTGCAAAGAGCTCAGAGAGTTCCTGGGGCTTGCACCATCTCCATATTTCTTGCTGAAACATGTATTGTGTTGCCTAATTTGCTTCTCTATTCCCTCCAGCCTGCATTTTATAGAACATCTTTCTGAAGGCAGAAGAAAGTTTTATGAATTCTAAATATAGGGGAAGTCTTTTATGCTGTCACATTATTAGACAGCTAACATTCACTTTGCAACAAGATCCATACAAAGATCAAACAGGACACAGCTTATGGTGAAGACAGCAGTGGACACAGCAGTGTCCAGCAACATTGCATTGTGTAAGCATTTTACAGATACAGAAATGAGACTTCAGGTGTTTTCAGGACTGCCTAGCTTAGCTGCAACCTTCACAGAAACTTGTTTTTTGCCTAAACTCATCCCAGTGTCACTTAGCTTTAACTCTGACCTTGGGGCTCTTACTCCTTGTTGATATGAGTGAATCAGAATTTAAACCCAAATGCTTGTAAAAAAAAGATCTCCAGCTAGGTGCCGCAGGTATGTATTACAGAATCACAGAATATTTAGAGTTGGAAGGGACCTCTAGAGATCATCTGGTCCAACTCTCATGAAAGCAGAATCACCTGCAGCACGTTACACAGGGCTGCACCCAGGCAGGTCATGAATATCTGCAGAGAAGGGGACTCCAGACCTTCCTGGGTGCCAGTGCCTTCCCACACTCAGAGTAAAGAAGTTTGTTCTTAGGTTTAAATGGAACTTCCTATGTTCCAGCTTGTGCCCACTGCCCCCCGTCCTGTCACTTGGAACTGCTGAAAAAAATCTGGCTCCATCTTCCTTGCACCCACCCTTTAGATTCTTGTAGGCATTAACAAGATCTCCCCTCAGCCTTCTCTTCTCCAGGCTAAGGAGTCCCAGCTCTCTCAGCCTTTCTTCATAAGAGATATCTTGCAGTCAATGATTCTTGTACCACAGCCATCCCTGAAAAGGAAGACAGTCTATTTTATAAAGCCCACCCCAGCCATTTCAACAGTTTGAAACCTGAAGACAGGAGAAATCTTGTGCACAACTGAAAATGAGGAGGGAATCAGGTAGGAATCAGACAGCACTTCTGCATTTCTGCATTATGTGCCACCTCACCCATTTTACAAGCCTGCTTATCTTTCTGTGTGCTTGAAGACAAATGATGCTTTGGTAGATACACGTGTTGTGTTTGTGTTTTCTTAGCTTGGTAAAACCCATGTGCTGTGAAGAACATTGCTCTATCCAGACTGTTGTGTAGGTCATATTCCTTAGGTTAGTTACTTTCACCTCACTCAGCCAGACAATCCTACTTCTGTAAGAATACTTACAGCATGTCAGATCTTCCCAACTATCTCAAAACAGAGTTTTGTGAATTTACCTCTTGAGAGAAATAAAAGTACCAACTTTATACATTCTCGGTTTTTCAGTAGAAAGCAAAACAAGGAGAGAGAAGGAAGAGATTTTGATGTCAGTATCTCAGACCAGGCCAGGCACCAGACTGAAAGCAAGTTTGGGACAAGCAAGAATGCCTAGAGCCATGGGTGGAGGGAAGCAGGAACAGGAAAACACTAGGCAGGCAAGAATTGTTAAGCAACCAGGTCTAGTCCTGGTTTATAGAGGGGTCTCACTCTTGTGTGCAGCATGCCAAGGGAGGAGTGTTGTTGTGGTGCAACAGCATTTTCTGGGTTGACAACATGAGTTTTTTATCATTGCCATGGATTAGATAGTTGATCCTTTGAGCCTTACCAACTCAGTGTCAACACTACCAGTCATTTACCTAGTCCCCTCTAAAAATACTCACCTCAACTATTTCGCATCCATGATGATTCTGACAGTTCCTCTCATTTGTAATGTTTTTTTTTGCATTCACATTGCAGACCTTTCCAAAGACCACATGAAACAACGTACCAATGTATTTTCAAGGCTTGTGTGGTTTTGAGGAAGGTCTGTAAATAAGATTTTCATTATACAGTCAGCCTGTAGTGGCTGGACTCCACCACACCGGATGTCAGACGTCATTCCTAGGTTCCTAGCCTGGTCTCCAATGTCCATGACTTGCCTATGTACTTATCATTCCATCACCTGTCACAGTGATAGATTTTCAGTAACCATCCTTACAGTGCTTTCAACAGCTTTTCTGAGGCTCTGTGTTGGTTCCTGTGGAGCAGCTTCACATAAGGCATTACCAGTGACTGTACTCTTGAAGGAACACTCTCACAGTACTCTAACCTGCATGGTTTGCTCTGGTTGCCCAGCCTTGAATTGTTTTCATGTTTTCTGGACATTAAAGCTACCTGTTCCATTCTTCAAGTCTTTTGTCCATACCTCAAAAGAAAGAAAAACCAGAGCACTGCAGGGAGAACTTGGTCTGTCATTGTGAGAAAGACACATCCTCAAATTACACTGGGGATAGTTGAAACATGATGTGAGAAGGCCTGTAAATGTACTTTTGTAGCTTTTTATGTGTTACACAACCCAGCAGGGACAACATGAGGGAAGATGACAGGCAAGCACATGCCTCAGCTAAAGAGAGGGGAAAGGAGGTGAGGAAGCAGGAGGTGGTGATAGAGCATGAATAACTTCAAAAGGTATCCCCAGACTATCAAGCTGACAGAAGGAGTGGGAGTTTGCAGGACAACTTTCTGCAGTCTCATTAGACTGGGAGCAGGCTGATGAGAGCTGTAAATAACAGGTGCTTTATTTAACAAGGGAGAGAAAACAAGAAAATGAAATGAAAGAAAATTATTTAGGACTTCAGTTTCACCAAGAGTATTGGAAGATGAGGCTATGACAAGGAAGAGTATGGTGGTGATCTACCTCTTTCTGTACTTTTGGCTGTGTGTAGGCTATGAACACTGTTGTCCTCTTTCCTGCAGGGATCGACCATACTGTGCCCATCCTTGCAAAGTTCTGCAGCCTTCCACAGATTCAGAACCTACAGTGTTCCTTTGAGGACAGATTAACAGTACTGTCACACAGGGCTCAGGACAAGCGGCATTTCAAATAGAGTTCCTGGATCAGGTGTCCAGTGCAACATTTCACCAGCTTCATGTTGTGACCTGCAGCTGTGAATAACCTTCTCTCATTCATTAATGATCTTGGAGCTCTTTCCTGGAGAATCAACTTCTGAACTGGCCCAAAGCCCCTGGCATATAGGGCACCTCTGAGGAAGAGATGTACACTTTCACATGTTTAGAAAATCAATGCTTGATTTGAGTCATAGCCTGAAGAGTTTTTGTGAAGCTTCTTAGCAAGTATTGACATTGCTCCTCCACCTTACAAAGCCATCAACAGAACTCATTCACCAAATAGCTAGTTCCCCCCCTTCCAGACAATATACCATAAATTTAAATTTCATGAATTTGTTTTTTAATAAATAGGGTTTACCTATGAGGATTTTATCTCTGTGTAGGAGACCAAGGAAATTCTTATCAAGTTTACTATGAAATAGGTATACAAGCTACTCCTCATCAGAATACACAAGTAGCAGTTTTCCTTTTTTTTTTTTTTTTTTGTATTTTCTTTCAAAACAGTGGTAGTAACGAAAGTGAAAGAAAGTAGGAATAAAGAAATGTTAACCTTTCTCTTGTCTTCACTGTTCAGAATGGAATCAACAGAGCTGGCTACTATCTCACCAGCTTAAGGTGACCGATGACAACTTTTTTCTAAGCTAATTCTGAAAGAATGTGACACTTTATCCACTTGTTTTCGGTACTTCAAGGTGGGTTTTTTGACAAGAAGTGGGAACTTAATTTTGCAGAAGACCTGACTGTCTTTAAACCTGAAGTGTAATGAAGTAAATTGAGTCTGCTTCTTTTTTCAAAGGAAGGTAATGTTAACAGCTTGACAAGTGTTACCCAGTCTTGTCTACACCAGCATCTAGCTCCCCTATCTAGTACGACTCCAAAGTAAACAAGAGTTGCTACTACATACTGCAACAAGTTACCACTTTGTGGCTGGACAGATGGATTTTTGTTTTGTGCAGAGGAAAAACAGAAATCATTTTTTTCACTCAGTAGATGTTTGATATATATGTGTATATATATATACATAAACTCCTGTAGACTCATTTCAATCTTCATAGTAGGGAATCACTTAGAAACCCTGAAAATATTTAAGTTTTTTTTTTATCATGTTACCCTTTTACACACTTGCCTAGAGGTAGAATGAGTTAACTTGCTTTTGAAGTCTGGTTTATGTCCATGCACCACTAGATATACAGAGACGCAATGTTTCAACCCATCTGACTTTAAATGTCTATCATCTTGTTGCTTTGGCTACCTGTGGCTCTCTTTGTAATCACTTCAAAGACCAGAGGGCTTTGAGGAACGATTAATTTGACCTATTTTAGACATTGGCTTTAGCATGAAATAAATTGCACTCCAGAAGTTCCCATTTCTCTCCAAAGTGAGCCTCAGGTGACGAGCTCAAGCACAAATGCCTTTGGTGCAGCTGTCCTCAGCTGTGTTAAATCAGCCCCACCTATGAATCTCACTCATTGCTTGTATCCACTGAAAACAGTGGTTAAAGTGCCTTAGGCTTTGGGTGCAGGCCTGCTACATTTCACTTTTGAGAAGAACTGGATGTGCTTCCAGATATTTTAAACACATGGTGGGCTTTTACTCTCCTGAAGATTGGGAATAGCATCTTAAAGACTCATTAAATATCTCTATTGAGTTGCTCCTGTTCACTGACCTGTTTGAAATGAAAATTAAGTTAGTGTGATAGGGTTGGAGATGTAACATTCCTCTGCAGGTTTAAAAGTGTAGAGGTAATTGTTTTATTAAAATCTTTGCTCTTTTGCTCCTTACAAGGTTTTTGATGGCCTGGAAGTCATTGTATAGCACCATACTAGCCGTTAGTGCTTTGATTTCAACAATGCCTTTCTTTATTTAATAGGCCTGAAATATTGATTAACATTTAGAAATTCAATTCCAAGCACTTGCCAGGGGTTACAGAGAGCCAGAGAGAGCTGGTTGTGCCATTCAAATTCAGAGGTGTAATGAAATCCCCTACTGTGCCTGTCAACTTATCCAGTGTACAGGTCATTTCCCACAAGGTCTGCAGTGTTGAAAGAAGCAGTTTTCACTTGAAACATTTTATAGGCAAAGGGAAAATATGACTTCAGTATTGTATGCTTTATCCCTTTGTCTAATATTGAATAGGCTCATTGCTTCACACAATTTTTGCCCCTAAAGCTCTCTGAGTCAATAGAAGAAGAATATTTCAGGTGGGCACAAGTCAAGAGTCTCAGTGTAAATGCTTTATTACTGTTGTCAAGGAATTTCACAGTAGCTAAAGTTAGAGATAGACAGACTTCAAAAGGACTGGAATCTCAGTTCATTTGAGTTAAGTATTAAATGATTCTTTTATTCTTCCAAGAGTTACAAAGCTCCCTTTGAAAGATACTTGCATCCTTCTTCCAAAAATGTCCTCTTTCTTAATTTGTTCTGAGACCACAGTTTTCTTTCAAATTCAAATTCTCTTACCTATTTCAATCCATGTTCAAATAGAATCTATTCTATTCCATACAGTCTTTATCTGATTTTTTTTTTTCATGATCAGGATGCTTTTGTCTTCTCATCGCCTGCAGAGAAGAGAAAGGTTGTGCAGCAAAATGTTTTCTTTTAGTAGTATTTCAGTTTTTCTCCTGCTATTAATTTTTATATATCTGTTTTCAAAAAGGTTATTTTAGAGAAAGATATCTTGTTCTTTGAGCAACTATCTTGTGAAGGTCCTTGTGATGGTCTCTGTTAAAATTTGTTATGTAGATTAAGAGTTGTCCCCAGAACAGTAATGTCACTTGCAGGATCTAATTTTAGATCAACTATAACAAATGTCTCTGTAACAGAAAATTAAAGTTGCTGACATTAATCTCTCATATGACGCTACATTCTATCAAGATCAAAAATTCTGACTGGTGCAATAGAGGAGCATTTTTGTTTGCCCTCTGTTCCCTAACAGAGAGGACACATATATACAAGTTAGTAAATGCTTCCAGGGGGAAGCATTTACCCCGTCCTGACCTGAACTCAAAATGTAGGCTTTGATTTACAAGTTAATAGTTGACTTTGGCTAGTTACTCTGCCAGCTTCATTTGTAATGGAACATTTGACAATGATGCATGTTTGGATAGATCTACCAATAGATCAAAAATAGTTTCTTCAGTATTTGCTGAGTATATTGAAAGAAGAGGAAAAATATCCATCTGAGAAGGATTCATTGGATATTTTATATATGAATGGCACTGGTTCAGGAGGGAACAAATCCAGCAGTTTAATTGAAAATTTCTAGCTATCTAAATGAAATGGATATTGAAAAATGCAAAGGGGCTTCCCATCATGAATATATGATGAGCAAAATCCTACAGTTTGGCATTTCAAATAAAGTGCACATTTTTCTCCCTCAAATATTTCTTATTTATTTATTCATTATTTAGATACTTTGTGCTAAGACAAGTTGCAAACATGCAGCATGGATAAATACCAGAGATTGGTTTCCCATCACCAGGATCTCAAAGTATTCTATGATTCTATGATTCTATGAATGAGCTTCAGTGAAACTACAAGCTTCCCTTGACCTGCAACACATACATACAATTCTGCTGATGAGAAATTAATTATGCTATAACCTTTGTTTCAGTCATTATACTTAAAATTCTTCATTCTTCCCTAAGATCAAGGTGTTCCAATGAAGAGTTTTTCTGGTAATGGGAATGAAAAGGATTTTTTCTGGTAGCCAGCATGCTCAAGGTTAACATATAAAATTTTAATGATACATCAGAAATTCCTAAGTGTAGGATCCCATTTAAGAATAAAGAAGCTATATTTAGGTGTCTGTATGTGAGCTGAATATTTAATTTTCTGATAGGTACAGCCAACAAGCCTTGTATCCAAGGAACTATTTAGCTGACCAGCCATTAAGAGTAAAATTCAACTGTTAAACTTTCTGAAGTTTAAATATTAGGGGCCTTTTGAAATGCCTAAGGCATTCCTACTGGACTGACACATGTAACATAGGATTTATGGGAGATGGCACCATCGTGAAGCAGCAGCTAGAGGCCAAGAAAGAGATTTCTCAGAATCCAAAATGACACAAGACTGTGTTTAGGCAACTGAAAGACACCCAAGACAGCTGCTTCAGTGTGAGCTGGTAATCTGCAACACAGATATTAGTTTTCAGACTGGGAGACATCCTACGAGATGTTGACATAGTTTGAGCAAACATGAGATAGGCCCTGTAGGAGTCTCAAGCACTACTGAAAATGCAGGTGTCAGCCAAGTCAGATACACAAGGGAACCTCAAGTGACAATAGACACATTCATTTAGGCAAATTAACTGAGATCTAGAACCCACTGACTGTCTTAATTACATTTTCTCTAACAATACCAGGAGCTTAGACACGCAGATGTGTAAACATCTGCAGGGAAACTGTTCTGGGGCTTTCTATTTTTGTTATATCAGTACAGGTACAGAAATTTCTCAGAGTACCCCATTTGAAGTATCTCAGGGTCAGATTGGGAATAAGAACTGGTTTTATGGATCCACAAGTCTATACTGAACTCAAAATCAATACAGAATCCTGCTACTGTAACTCCATTCTCTGTCAAGAGATGAATTAATCAGAACAATATTTTTTACCTTCGGCACTTTTCTCAATATTTTCAGAAAATACGACAATTTCTCCCCTTGCTTAAAGGAGCTGTGAGCAGAAGGAAGACTTCTCTGCTTCTTGACCTACAGGGTTCAGACCTCATGTACATCTCATCACAGTGCTGCAGTGAATATGCAGCAACAGATAATCTGTGAATTTTAAAATCAAAGTTACCTTGCATGTCGTTTAATCATGTAATCATAGAACATCTCAAGTCAAAAGGGTCCCTTAAGGATCCTCAAATCCAACTCCATGCTCCTCACAGGCCTACCTAAAACTAAACCATATGACTAAGAGCATTGTACAGATGCTTCTTGAACTCTGACAGGCTTGGTGCCACGAGCACTTCTTTGGAAAACCTGTTCCAGTGACCAAACACTCTCTTTTTAGAGAAGAACCTTTTCCAAATATCCAGTCTGAAATTCCATGGTACAGCTTTATCCCATTTCTTTGTGACCTATTGTTGGTCAAAAGGCAGAGGAGATCAGCATCTCCCCCTTGACTGCCCCCCTTGAGAAAGGTGCAGACTGCAATGAAGACACCTCACAGCATTTTCTTCTCCAAGCTGAATAAGCCAGCTGACCTCAGCCACTCAGGTCTTGCCCTCAAGACCTTTCACCAGCTTTATGACTCTACCCTGGACACACTGTAATAGCTTGGTGTTGATCTTATATTGAGACATCTAAAACTTCAGAGTACTCAAGATGGGACTACTCCTAGCAGGGAAAGTTTGACCTCTCATGTAATTGAGATTACTACTTCACTTCCCTGTTTTGCTACCTAATTATTACTCCTTGTTTCATACTCTAGATCAGCTCTCTCTCCACTCCTTTGTTCCTAAGTTACTCTTGAAAAAGTTGGCAGTACTTTGCACTGGTTCCTGTCTTCTTAAACTGGGTTTATGCATCTGTGTCTCCTTGTTAGTAGTGTAATGGCCTTACCCAGAGATTAAATATGTCTGCTGGATGAAACCTAGTGTATCTGTTCTGTGTGTGGTGTGGAGACCCCTGAGCAAAGCCAGTTTAGGTCTGTTTGCTCATTTATTTGACTTCTCACACCTCATATGATCCTCACCTTTCTTCTGGGTTGGCTAGAACTCTCCCTTTTGTTTCTGTTTCCCACTTCTCTACTCTCCTCATCTCTAAGTCAACTCAAAGTGAGTTTTCTTAGAAAGCTGTACAATTCAGAGTGTAGTCTTATCTTGCTGAAAGACCCTAATCCAAGGATCTGTGCCTCTGTAATGCTTCTCAAATGAACCGAATTTCTTGGTATGATCACTTATTTGACCAGGGGGCTGCTATTTCAAAACCGATATTATTTTCTTATGTATAGAGAGTTAAATGTGAATTAGTGTAAGAAATGTGACATGTCTGACTGTCTCTTGGAAAGTCCAATCAGCAGCATGATGGAAGTCTTTTTGTTTGGGTTTCATCTGCAGTCCACTGAAAATGTCCGTCTTGTATGTACATATTTTACATAAGTTTTCAAACTTAAACACTGGAATATGCAGTAAATTTCTTGTCTGGGCTTTTGCTAGATGTTTGAAGGAAGACAAGACACCTATTTCAGTAAATGACTGAAAAGTCATGGCTTTAGCATCTCCATTTTATTTCTGTTTGCTTATAGGTGGCAATGCTCCAACATCATTCTTGGCTTAGAGGAGCTGTGAACAAGAGGAGGACAGTAACAAGAAATTGAGAACAGGTTACTTCAGCACACTGGATTGCATAGGTGAACTATGTTCCTAAGTGGACAGACAGGCTGATTCACATGAGTGAAGAGAGAAGTTGAACAAAAATATATAATACTCTGAGTCTGCAAGTGGAAGACAGGACTCAGCTCCATTTTCTGATTCAGGACTTCATTTTAAGAAGTATATGTGTTTGATACTTCTCTCCCACACCGTTCCATGCCCAGCTCCATTCCTTACAGCAGCTCTGTACCTCCAGTTCCAGCTACAAAGATTTATTTTTCAGTATTTCTACCTTTTTAAAGTTTTTAATTTTTTAATTTTTATTTTTCTATTAAGATTTACTAGGCTTAAGATCTTGGAATTTTATTTTTATTTTTGTTAAGAAAATACTATGTTTTCTCTCTGAGTTGCATTTCTCGATTCTTACTAATTTTATCACTCTGCTGCCAACATGAATGTAAACCCCCCCGGTCAAATTATTGTCTTTTTAGAGTAACTTTGTAGTATTAAAGGCAAATCTGTAATGCTTTCATGATGTTGACATAATAGAACTTGAAGATACCCTTGACTGCAGAAATGCTGGGGGCATGAATTCTAACATTTTGCTGTAGGCTAAATTGTAAAAAAAAAGTCTGTAGCAGCTGTGATTGACCATATCTGGTATAAATCAACTATGATGTATTTAAGCAAGTGGCTTTTAATTAGATGTACACATGGCTGGGGAGAACACTGAACATAATCAGGAGAAATCTCTGCTGCAACTCAGAAATTGTATTGACATTTGCATTTTCAAGTCTCTAATTTTGATACCTTTTATGAAGGTCTTAATTTATTGTTTTCCTTATGCTAGCCACACTGTAAGCTCACTTCACCTCTCTGACCCTAGCAAAGTGGTGTTCTGACTTCTTGCTGGAGCCATAAGTGTCTTCTCTGTCTTTGTTTTTGCCATAGTCTATTCAGCAGCCAGCTTCTGTACATTTTCTGGGTCAAACCATCGTATTTCTTTGATTAGCTGTAAGTAAATCTTACTGGTGGTTTTGAGTACGAGTTTTGGGTTTTATTTGTTTGTTTGTTTTATGTAAACCAGGCAGATCCTATTGACTTCTGCAAGGGCAGTGTACTCCTGTATATAATAAAGGTACTTTGGAAACTCTCCCTCCGGATGTCTCAGATAGCACTAACACTGTTGAAACTTAAAAGGAAGTGAAGATGTAAAACAAATGTTGAACACCCACATATTCTTTCAACTTTGTAGTTATTCCAGGTTCTTTATCACTTCTAAAATGTGCACATTTTTAGTCAATTTGGAAAGGCCAGCACATTTGCTGAAGTGAAGTCTCCACCCTGAAAAATTCTGTGTTTCAATAGATTTGCTACCAAGGGAAAAAGAATGATGCCTGTCCAATTTCAGACTCTTTTAAGAAGAGCCCTTCCTTTAATGCTTCATGATAAATTCAGTCTCTTATTGATCAATTCCTGAAGCAGAAGCAGGGAATCTATACCTGCAGGACCAGACCCAGCTTGATATTTCTTTTTACATGACTCACAGTCACTTTACAGAATGTGAGAACGTGTGGTACAAGCAAGGTGCCTGAAAAATCTGCCACACTGTGAGCAGAGGAAATTTGCCCATGCCTACCCTAAAAGGCCCTCTTGGAGTTTTCCATTGACTTTTATCAAGTTACATTAGACGCTGAATCCTGGAAGAGATTTTGAAATCCCAAATAATCTGCTATGTGTTCAGTTTACAGAAATGTCAGGGCATCTACATCTAATTAAGAGCTGACTTTTTAGAAACACAATAGCCATTTAAATTAATTTTTATTTACTTATCCAGTATCCCACACAGATCTCTTTTTTTTTTTTTTTTTTTTTTTTTTTTTTTTTTTTTTTTTTTTTTTTTTTTTTTACCTGACAGTCCATATTTTAAAGATATAGATTTTTGGACATACTGATTTTTGAAAGCCAGGTAAGAAATCTGAAAATGCTTTCCGCAGTTAAAATGAATAGAGGAAAAATCCCAGAAGAGTTCTTTTCTAGTATGGATATATTTTATAGTAGTGGTAGAAAATCTTTCCTTGAAAGACATGTTCTAATTGAACATGACCTAACATATCTTTGGGCTAGCTCTTTATTTTTCCTCTCTTATCTTAACAGAAGATTATACACATTATCAAAATTGTATTAAAGGGCTTTCGTTGAAATGAATGTTTTACTTACTGATATTAATAGCCTAACCCCCTTGAGTACCTTTTCACAGGGAAGGTCAGAAGCTCAGTTTTGCTAAGCCAGGAGTCCAGACATTATCTAAAGATTAAAAATGTGTCTTAACTTCCATGGGACATTTCAATTTATCTTTTGACTTATTGAGACCCCAGGAACTTCACATTTTCCAAGTTCCCCGTGTCCCAGAAATCTAAGAAAGTAGTATCTTCAATACTAAAGAAATTTGAAAATTTCCAAATGATTGTCCCAATACTAGGCATTATATGAGTGTAAATTTAAAGTAATACAACTTACATACTTGTTTTTCTCAGATATTTCAGTGGTCTGAATTTCTTTACCAAGATGATACAAGTAATATTTGTAGTCAAGAATTTACATTGTCTTGAGAAAAACTTTTTTATTTGTTGATAAAAATATTGTTTTTCCTAAGTACATATAAATAATTATAAAACTTTTGAGAAAAGTGAGCTTTATTTTTTATTTTTCTTATCCAGATTTTTCTGAAACTTAGGTAGAAAAATGAGCAAACATAAAAGGGAAAAGAAGAAATGATTAGAAGTGGGGGAGGAATTAGAAAACTGTACTTAAAATTTCATAGTTTCAGTACTGAAATAATTTTGTTCTCTTTGTCCTCCCCTTTTCAGTCTTTTTTTCTAGTCATAGCTAGCAAGTATGGTGGGCCAAATTATAGATCACTTATATTGTATTAATATTCACCATTCCTTATTTTGACAAAACACTGATAAAAGTTGTTTGCTGAAGAAATACATTAATAAGTGAATAATGAGCTCACTTAAGACTTTCATTATCTGTACATTCATAAGTTTGAAAGATGAATATGATAGCTGAGCAAAAATATTACTAATTATGTTCTCAGCTCAATCACCAGAGCTGCACAGCATTTTCTAGAGACACACCAAAATCAGAAATCAAAATATCAGCCTTGACTGTCAGAGTGGAGCTGAAACCCAACCTCAGATTCATCGCTTTGTTCTAGCTTTAATCTTTATCATGCCACAACTTTCTAAATATTTGTTGAAATAGCTCTTGGGAGTTTCTGTGTTTGTTGCAAAAGACTGGCCATACTTGTTCCAGTAAGGGAATCACTGCCCTTGCTGTAAACAAAAAGCAGCTGGACTGTGCTGATGAGCTCCAGTGAGAGCACAGTTTATGCACATTTTGTTGTAGGTAGGTATTAGTGTATTGTCTGCCTCTCCAGCAGAGTTTTGTTTTATCCTGGAGCCTGTACTCCCTGCACCAAGACTCATGCAAATAGTCTTCCCATGAGCTCTTGGAAAAAAAGTGATTGCGGCATAAATCAGAACAGTCACAAACTGACTACGCTTCCTTAAAATTGGTCTGAGAACTAGTTAAGGACCAGAGAACAGCTGGACTGGGCAAGTGATGGCCACCAAGGGCTGAGATAATTCCCTTACTGGAGTCTGTATTTGTTTATTTCCAGGAGAGGCAGGAGAGCAAAGTCCACCCTAGGAAAACTTTCCTGTCATCTCATTCATGCTTTGTAAATTGAATTGCACAATATTTTTTACAGGAAGAAAGAAACAAAACCAAACTAAAACCTTCCACAAAACAGTTTTACTGTACATTTGAGGACAAAAATAATAAGACCAACTCAGTCTTCAGTGCCAAGTAAAGTCAGGAAGATAATTTTCTTCAGTGTTTTTGACTGAGTCTGTTAGGCTTCATTATAAAAATTCCTGTATCGTTCACAGCAGGAAACATTATTCCAGAGTAACTTGTCTGTCACATTTGTTCTGGTTTAACAGCATGAAGATTGAATCTTAAAATTAATGTAGGAACTAGAACAGTTGAAATGGCTGAAAGATGCTTTGCCACGAGTTTATACTTGTGGAATGTAAATATTTTTTTGCTTTATTTGGACATATCTATTGCTCTATAAGCTGGAAACTTGAGCTAGCCCACTTTGGGTCTCACTTGCTCTCTCAAAATCTCTATCATGTGTAATGGTGAATGTTCATATTTCCAAGGAAAATCTTTTAATTTCCTTGATGCAATACTGACAGATTTTTCCCAATTGGCTACATGAATATTCCAGGGGGCAAGATCAATCACCAAATAGTTCATTGACAATAAGGAAAAGTATGTGCTTATTTCTAGTCTGAGTGAAATGCTCTAATTTAAGCACTGTGAATGCCTTCCAGTATGATTATATGTTAGGCAAAACAGGCAAAGTTATGGTATTTTGTTTCATTAGAATTATTTTCACCTTTCTTTTCTGAGCTGGAGCTAATATGAAAGTATTTCAAGATGAAGGCATTTATATTTGGAGGAGCAAAACAGAGATTCTGCAATGGCATATGTGAGCTACATTTACCCTGAGGCATTTACCATAAAGTTCAGTTTATTTTTTATTACATCATTCTGACAGCTGTGAATAGGAAAAGTGAACATATTGGAATTGTCACTGGGAACTACCATTTGTGTCTTTTGATGCATGTCAGAGAGAATTAGGAAAGGTATCAGCAGCTGTGTGTGCACACAGGCACATAGAGCCAGGGTGCTCCCTCAGTTCCATTTGAAAGTCAGGAGGGACAAAACAGTTAAACCAACAGTTAAATCAGCTGCTGACTTTGTTTTGTTTTGTTTTGTTTTGTTTTGTTTTTACACCAAAAGGAGGGATGGAGGGAGGTTGTAATGAAAGAAAAGGAGGAGGACTAGATGGAGATTGAGGGAGAAGAAAAGAAGAAACTAGGCAATCAGGCAGGCAAGTATGTAAGAAGAAACACAAATGGAGAAAAAAGAAGAAAAAAAAACCCACCATAAAACCACACACACAAAAAAACCAAAACAAAACACCACAATAAAAAGAGAAATAGACAATGAAAGAATCACAGAATGCCAGAGAAGAGAAAGAAGAAAGAGAAGGACAAAAAGGAAGGAAGGAAGGAAGGAAGGAAGGAAGGAAGGAAGGAAGGAAGGAAGGAAGGAAGGAAGGAAAGACATAAGGCTGAGGTCTTTCTATATATTTGCCTGGTGGAACACACACAGGCAGGTTTGCTGTGCAGACACAATTTAAAATGACCTACAGATGCCCTGGTGCACAAAACAAGAAAAGTACACCACTTTAAATGTCTGGAAAAGTTCATTATACTTTCTCTGTTCTCTGTGGAGCATCTTTAAGCAAAAGCATTGTAAATAATGTATCAATTTTCTATCGCCACCTATGAGTGAAAATATAAAACTGCAAATTATTCTTCTGTGCATAATAGAGTAAAGATATACGATGGCTGCAGTTCAATTATTTTAAGACATTTATATTTCTATCTGAGGTGAAACCAATTACCACCTTTCATCTCTGAAGGAGATGCATCAGTTTTCAGCACATGTAAGGTTTAGTCATTTATTTGGGCTTATTGTATCATAAATTTTGAGACATTTCAGTAGTTCTACTGTCCTGTCCTAACTGAAACTAAAATGTGGGTGTTGTACAGTCAAAGATAGAGACAAGATTCTTTTTGTGACTGTGCATGCCATATCGAAATACAGTTAATCTCAAACTCCTGTATCTACAGTGTATCTGGAGATCATGAGCACTAAGACATAAATGGAGATTTAATGGCAACTGGTGCAAGGGGGAGGGAAACATGGATGAAAACTTGCTAAAACCAACAGCAGGCAGAAAGTGGAATAGGCCACAGTCTGAATGAATGTAAACCAGTGACTTACTGAGTGGTCAAACAACAGAGATGAGAGAAGACTGGAGATGGGACGGGATGTGCAGGATGACAGAACTGGGAAGGAGATGGATATGGCTGTTGATGAGCATGAAGTTCATAGATCACAGGGTAGAAAGGAGGGAATCTGTGGGGTGGCAGCAGCATGACTTGAGGAACAGAAATGCAAAATGAAGACAAGAAGGGATGTGACACCACTTACAATTCATGGAAATTTGGAGATCATATTTGTCTGAACCACAAGTTACCTATGTGACTGGAAAAATAAGAACAGGAGGTGAAAAAGGTAAAATAATTGGAAATTACTGGAAATTCATGGAAAAAATACTAGTGGTATTCATTAAATGACTGGATTTAAGTCTGAAACTTTATAAAAGAGAGATCTTTGAGATAGCCACTCCAAGCTTCTGAATAGTCATCGAGGAAAAGCAAATACAGGTGTGAATCACCTGTGTCCATTAGGTGAGATGAACTGCATTTGAAAAATGTTTATTTTTTTCCATTGTCTATGGAGGCAGTCAAGGGTGACTGACTCACATGGAGACTCTTGAAGCAGTTGTTCAGCTGTATCTTTTTATGAATGAGAGAAACAGGCACTTCCTGTGTGTGATTCATTCCACCTATTCCAAGCACTTGTCTAAAATGCCTCCTGGAATTGCCTTATATTTCTTTATTTAAACAAAAACCCAGTCTGCTATTCCCCAGTGACTAAAAGACTTCGATAACTCACACTTCCATGTCTAAAGTTAGGTGAGATGAATCCTGCTCATGAAATGTGAATTCCCAATGGACTCCTTCCTGCAGGCCAGTTAGTTTCCAAAGGTCTGAAAATGAGCAAGGCTGAAGGTTTACATTAAAACTCTGTTCAGCATTTTCTCCCATCAGCTTTAGGTGGATTGTCATCTGATATCCTGGTGTTGTGAATGCAGCTCTCAGATGCACACAACTTTTGATGCGCCCTACAGAGGCAATGCTATGGATGTGCCTAAATGCTCAGCATTTTGATAGCTCAGGAGAACCCATGGTGGTTCCAGCCTACAGGGTCCCTGTGCCTCAGTTCTTGGTGGTTGGACTGCCTCACTTCAGGATTAATATATGAAGGTTCCTAGCAGGGAGGGAAAAAGACACATTAGGCATATGGTGAATTCTGAAGCAGGTCTTTCTATGCTTGTGTTGGCTCTGCTGTCAATTGTATTCATGCTCCTCAGCACCAAAAATTGGGCACTCCTTTCTTATGCAGCATTAATCAAAATAGAGCCTTCATTTAAATAAAGTTATTTGTCCTCATTACAATTGAGAATACAGAGAAAGCTTTCAAAAGGCAAAAAGATCTTATTAAGTTCAAAAAAAAAGGACACCTCTGACATTTTCACTTTGCTTTGCACTATTTGAATGGAGGTATAAAATATGAATTTTATATTATGTGATATATATTAAAGGGATCACAGAATCAGAATCACAGAATGCTTGAGGTTGGGAGGAACCATCTACAGACAGTTGCCCACTTTCTGAGCAGTACAGATGTTTGTACTGTACAATAATTTGAGATATAAACTTGAGAGAATTGTCAGAGAACCAGGAATCATGCTCTGTGAGCATCTCTTAAATTGGTCCTAATGGACAATAAAGACTTTCTATTTCCAGCAGTTGTTTTTACTGCAGAAAAAAAACATCTTTTCTTTTTTTTCTTTTTCTTTTCTTTTTCTTTTTTTTTTTTTTTTCTTTTTTTTTTCCATCAGATGTACTGTTAAAAAGATTCAGTTACAACTTATGCAAGTCTCAGAACATTATATTGCACTGAAGATACAGTGGAATATATTTAAATTTGAATGAAAGGATGTTAAAGATATAATAAGAGACTTTGACAGGTTTCCCAGAGAGCAAATGAAATTCAACTATGTAGACCCTACAGGCAAAAAGCTATTGTTCTCAGAGTTCTGTTTAATACACTTCAGTCCCACAGATATGACTTTACCATTAATCCAGGTAAACTATATAAAAGGACTATTTTTAAATATTTTTTTGCAGCCTGGTGTGGTTTTCCTGAGATTTTTGAGGATAAAACAGAATATGGAAAAGCTCACTCAAGACAGATTTGATGCCAATAAATCTTTCAGGGAAGGACCAGAAATGACCTTGCATCAAAAGGACAATTATTAGATAATTTAATAGTTAAAACTGCTCTTACTACTTAAACTTCTTCTTTTGCTTCAGTACCTGTACACAATGTCAGAATAGATAAGTATTGTAAGGAGTATATCCTGTGAAGTGTACTTAAATATTAAACCCTAATTTTACAACCAAACTAAAAAAGTGCCTGAAACTCAAACTGAAACAGAAATGTGGAGATTCTAGTGTTTCCTTACTTAGTCTGATACAAAAAACCCTCCAAAAGGATACAGTGGAAAATGAGCTTAGAAACTGGGCACAAATCACTCCAAAAATTTTTTTTTAACCAATTGAGAGTTGGGTACTCAGTGGGTACTAATTTGTTGAATTGACTATCCAAGCTGAGGGCTAGTTTCCAGTCTTTAGAATTGATTAGAATTAAACATAAAATTATTATCAAGCTGAGAATCCATGATGTTAAGGATAAATTGTCAAAAGCATTAGACTTCCATTTTAAAAATTTCACAGGGTCAGATTTTCAGAGGTGGTTACATGGCTACAAGAGCATATGACTTTGCTAAAATCTTCAAAAGCCTTGCAGCTCATACCTCCTAGGAAAATGCTTGTGTCCCTGATTTTCTCTTAAACATAAATGGTATGTAGGAGTCTAATTGTTTTCATTAGCAGAGCTTAGTTTATAGAAACTCCAGGTTCCTTTGAAATATTATTTCAAACTCAGAGCTGACAAGAACTTAATTTTATGATGTTACTGATGAGCATGAGGCTCGAACTGTTTTTTTTTTATTCAAATGCACCTAGCTCTAGGAGTTGTGTTATGAAAGGATCAATGTTTATTTCGTGAAAGATTAGCTTCTGCTTCATGTCATCCAAAAAAAGTCCAAAATTATAAAAAATCTTTAAAGCTAGATTGAAACCAAATAGAATTAGTTCTTCAGTTCCATTATACTTCAAAAATCTTCTGATTTTTTTTAACACTAGACCTTGTCTTACAAGAAGGAGACAGACTCATCACTTGTCAAATGCTGAGGTTATCAATACTGAGCTCTCCTGATGTACAAAAAAATTCCACATGTTGTTCTTACAGTGAATGCAGAGATCAGCATTACTCTGTCAATAAGTAAGACAGAGCGAATCAAATAGAGTGCCTGTATGCTATAAATACCTTTAAATCAGCAGAAATGTCATTCCAAAAAAAGGGAGAATGGGTTTTGCAGAACTGAAATAAACAATTTTACATTGAATAGCCCAAAGGGAAAAATGGGTTGCAAAACCATCTTTCTCTGCTGCTTTCTCTTGGCTTTTCAGCTGTCTAGTGTTTTCTCTCCCTCCTTTTCTCTCTCAGCCCTGACTCAGTCAGACAACTTGCTTATTAAGTAAACAGCCTTCAGACCAGCTTGTCTGAGGAATTCAGTTCCATTAGGTAAAAATATGGAGCGAGAAACTCTTGAGAAGTGATGATCAGAGATCTAAGAATACAAATGAGCAAATGCATTTTCTGATTTAAATATGTTATTGTTATTAGCCTCATTATTCATCTTCCAGTAGCTTCAGAACAAATGTCTCACTGCAGTAAACTTTCATAGGCATAAACATTCATTCTGTCCTAAATAACTTCCAATGTAATTGAATGTTAGTAATATAAAACACTTCTCAGGAAATGAGACTGACTCATACGGAGAGTCAACTCACTACGTGACAAGTGGGAATTTTTTTAAGTTGGAAAAATGTTCTTTGTGTTGATACTGCGGTTTCTTGAAGACTGGTTGTTTTTTAACACGCTTCCCTGCAGTGGTGGCTGCCAAAAAACTTGTCTTTTCTCCACTGAGCATTCGGTTTAATGATCCTGTTTCCTAACAGTTTGAAGCATTTCACACAAGAGGGAATAAAGCCTGCAGAGCCCTCTGACTTCCCCTGAAGGCAGACCCATGTTGCTGCACAACATGTGGGACAGGAGCAGCACTGGGACTGTGGTCTTCTGCAGCAGTCAAAGTTTCCACAGGTCCACAGGTTCACCACTCAGCCTTCATCCTTCTTTCTTATAGCTCAGTGCTGAAATCAACTGTCTTTGCCAGTCAAACACTTCTTTTTGTTTTTAATGTTTTAATTTTTAATAATACAAAACACACTGGAAACAGAAAGCATTTCAAAACATACCTGGAGCATCAAACAAGCAGACACACAATATCCCTGTGAGGCAGAACAATGCTATTATACTAATTTCACAAATGGATAAACCTGAACGCAGTAAGGAAAAGGGCTGGATCCTGTTTGGTGCTGTGCTTTGATATTTTAGAGGATTAAGCAGCACAGAGCACCTTTTTCCTTAGCAGGATAGCTGAAAAATTACCCATTATATAAAAAACAAGACAAAAAAACCACAAGAAACCCCCCCAAAAAAAACCCAAACCAAACCAACAACAATAAGACTGCTATTTTAAATACATTTACTTCCTAGAACACGTCCAGGAAAAGTATGGTTTTCCAGCTAGAAGGCATGCTCATTTTTTCTCCTGAGCTGCACGGGTAACAAAGGCCCCAATGCACATTTTGCCAACAAACATGCTTATGGTTTTTTAAACAGTGCAAGTCCTGTCTGCCTCAAAACCTCTCTTCTTCCATGTTCTCCAATCTGTCATGACTCCAAGGTAGATGTTGCCTCTACTCCTCTCCTTCCACCCTCTCCTCACCAACAGGGCAGGATTTGCCCAGAATAACTTTGCCTGAGAACACAGAGAGTGTCCAGGTGTCCTGTCTTCATGACCATGCCCTGATCTCTATCCAGACCCTCCTCTGAATATAAATGCCTATTTTCTCACATGTTGCCTATAAAAGACTGCACTCTGGCAGGCTGAAGAATCCTATTGCACTTGCTAGGCAACATGATTGCTGGGTTTGATCTCACTCCTTTACTGTTCACAACATGAAATTTTTAATTGTTTAGTTGAGAAAAGGTGTCAGTTGACAATTGTTTTGTTCAGGCTCACAGAACTGATAATGCTCTGTTCATGAAACTGGGGCTCTTAATGATTTGTGAGTGGATATTTCCTCACACTCAATTGTGCACTGTATACTTCATAATTTGAGCTTGTCATTTTCATTTTTCAGTGGGAAAATACCCAATAAAACCTATCCTTTTTCATGGTAGACTTCTCCATAAGTGTGTAATTATATCTGATGTTCCCCGTGATGCATGCCTTATTCAGCCCATTGAAAGCCTCTCTTAATACGTTTTCATTAAATATTTTATTTCCCAGGAAAAATATGATGGTTTTCCATGTGGCACACCATGGGGGTACTGCTTTTATATATATGAGCACTTTACATACATGCCCTTGCAGCGTAGCAAAGTGGGGGCCATTCTTGTGCTTAGAATTACTGAAAGAGGAAGGGACTTTTCACTGCTGCAAGAGACAGTCACTGAATTTTGTGGAACCACTTCCATATCCATCTCAGGTCTTCACCATGGAGATGGTAGGAGTCTACTAAAAGAAGCCTTTCATATCTTACAAAGTTTTAATAATTAGCCCTTCACTGTCAGTGTAAGGGCTGTTACCAAAATCATACAGAAATAAACTATTCCAAATCGTGCATCACCCAATTCCTGTCTTTGGCTGAATTAAGTTTGTAGATGATAGATAAAGGACTTCCAGAATCTTAGCAGGCCTGAAGACTTATTTTAGCATACATTATTGCTTATAATTTTTTTTTTTCTTTTGCAGGCCTAAATATTGAAAATAAACTGTTGTCTTGAGGTCTCTCCATGTTTTAGAAAAGTGTGAAGTCCTGTACTCTGGAAAGAAGACTACCTCTAAATGTCTTAGTTTAGAGAATCTCTATTGACAATCATCTTAAAATAATCTTTTCTACAATTACATTGTAGACAGATGAAACCAGAATGATTTTAAGGGGTATATTATCTAAACAGTCTATAAGACAACCACTATTTGAAGAGTACCTAGCCCAAAATGAGCAGGTTAACATTTCTATTCCATGACTGCAGAACTGAGACAAGGAAGGGTTTGGAATCTATCTAGGGTTTGTGGCTTGTAGTATCAGGGAACACGACACAAAAGGTGATTTCAGACACCAAAGATTATAAAAACCTATGTAGTAAAAATAATATCAATTATAATAATTATTATAATATATTATTATTATTAAAAGCATGTAAGTATGTTTCATATCTATTTATATTTATGCATGAATCAAATTTTAGTTTGCACCATCACCTTTGGTGTCCTGATACAATAAGTGAAGACAATTTGCTCTCTATAAACCAGCCAAGCCTGGAGACAAGGTTTCTTGCAATCAGTTAATAACACATGTACCTGACTACCCAGTACATTCTAGAATTTAGGCACTTAGTATCAGAGAAAGGGAGAGATTTTTCTCAGTAGCTTTAAATACATGTATCCTAAGCTTGTTATCTGCCAAAATTGAGAGTTTCAACTCTTTTAAACTTAGAAAATCTCAGACTCTCATTTTCCATTTCCTAAGGCACTTTTCCAGCCACTAGGCTGTAAACATGAGATAAAGCAGACTGAAGAAACAACAGTCATTAAGTTTACACATAGTGAAGAGCCTAATTTTTAACACGATTGTTAAGAAATGTCTTATAGGAAAGCAGGAACGGAATTGCAACCCTTGATAATGAAGTATTTTCTGTGTTATAACCAATGACTGTCTCATCTGAAACACAGTGTAAAACTGAGGTTAAAATACTTTTGTACATAAGTGGATGGTTTGGCTCAGCTGTGTACAGAAGAATCACAGAGAACGTGTAGGTGTAGGCACTTCCCCTGCTAGAGGAACCCAAAATGAAAATTCTTAGGTCTTACTCAATTACTTGCCAGAAGTAATGCAAACCCCATGAGAACCTCTTCTCAGCCTTACACAATTGTTCTTATTCAAATATTTGCATAATCTCAATGACACTTCTCCATCTTCATGCCCTGAAAAAGATACACTGAAAGAAAAAAAAAATCCAGTATGCTAACATATATTTCTTAAGCGTGAACAGTATCTCTGTGATACATATTCTGAAAGTTATGTGATCAACATTTTTGCTAACAAATCTGTTATAGATTCATAACATTCTTCTTTCTCTGTCAATTTTATGCTTTTAGAAATCAGTCATGCAAATACCACTCAGTTGATTTGATTTAGCAAAGCTGATCTGCCCTGTTCTAAGGGTAATCTGAAGAAAAAAAAAATCACGAGGTTTAAAAATCATAAGAACTCTAATCCCCATTTCTAACTGAACTCTTTTAATTATAGAGATGCAGGTAAATACTTTTGTACATTTAATTCTTCCTAAAATTGTTTCAGTTATTAAAAGTATTGAAATAATCCAGACATTTTATTAAGTACTACAGCTAAACAACCATTTGCTGAGGCTGTTACACAATAAGGAAATATACATAATATGATGTCAATTTAATGAACTGAGATTCATCTCACCTAGATTTATCTCTTAAAAAGTTAAAATTATCTGTTATCTGTTAAAATCCACCCAAGTTATCTAGGGTTTCTCAACAGCCAAAGGAGAGAGAGACATCTCCGGACTGTGATTCATCCCTCCTATCTTAAATAACTATCTCACTTTGGAAGCTGATGCAATTTCTCCTGACTGTTCAAAAGGGATGTCTTATTTCTAATCTGAATCTGTCTAGTTTCAGCTTCCAGTTATTGGACCCTGACATGCTAGATAAGTGAGCTGTTTACCATAAAAAATATCTTCTCTCTGTCCACGAAGAGTGAGAGTAATACACTCTTCAAAGAACTGAATAGATGGAGATTCCTAGTTTCCCACTAGATGACATTTTGGTTGTTCTTCAAACAAGTCTTGAGAGAAAACATGTCTTATCACCCCAGCTGCCACAGATGGAAAGAAATAGACAGGTCTCTGGGCACATAAGCTCTTCTTTAAGTCTCACTGAGTGCAAAGCTTGCAATGAAAAGAAAACTTATTTTCATTTTTGAAAAACCATTTAACTTGACAAATTAAAGCTTCTCAAGGGAAGAAGCACTTGTTACACATTATTGGCATTCTAAGGTTTTAATTCAACAAAAAGCATCACAATAGTGAAGCAATTTGTCTTCCCTTGCCACGAGTCTCTTTCCAGTATGTGCACAGTAAAATCTGTACATTGATGGGGTTATTTAAGATCACATTCCTGAAGTTCAGAGGAATCACTGGGACTGTTCCCACTAAATGACTTTCATTTAAGTCTTTTCTTTCATACAGGATGACAACTTTCATGGACACTAAACAGTAGTCATTAGGAAGCTATGGTGTGCTTGTAGGAATAAAGTTCACATAAATGGTGAAAGAAAGCACACTGTTAATTTGCATTTTACTTTAAAACTCAGAGTGTATTCTAGAAACCCATGACCCTATTATCAAAGGCTAGAAGAAGATAATGAGATTCTAAATAAAGCTCTGAATAAATCAAGGTTTTTCTCTCAATTATGAATGGAAACATGCTTACTATTATAAAGGTATTCTCAAGTCACTTTTCTGAGGTCTTTGTCAAAAACTTTCATTTTGGCAGATGAAGGTCAAGGAGACATTTTTATTTTCACAATTACAAGATCACTGTGAAAAAGGTCCCTACTGAGAAAAAAATTGAATCCTTAAGTAAAGACATTCTGAAAACTAGATGGGACAACTTCAGAACATTTGACTTTTTTACCCTTTTGGAAATATAGATCTATTACTTCATCCTTACTTAACAGTCAAATTCTCAATACATGGATTAAGTTTAGACAGATATCCTGGGATCCAAGAAATTATCAGGCAAAGAAAGAAAATAAAGCTGAAGCCATCAAAAAATTGCTAGCTTTTGTATTTCATCAGGGAAAAAAATGAAACTATTTTTCTGAAAATTTCTATACCTTGTTTTTCCTTTTTTCTTTTATTCCTTAGATTTTACAACAGGTATTTACTGCAAAAAAAAAAAAAAAAAAAAATTATGTCAGTAATCCGCACAGGAAAACAACATGTCAATCATATCAAACTTCCTGATATGAAACTTAGAAGATACTCCAAAGGCTTTTCCCAAATATATGAATAAATTTTTATAAAAAGCAATATGTTATTGTTAATTTAATCGTGGTAATTAACGCTTTAAGGTGCATTGTTTGCAGGAAAAATATTACAAATAATCCAGTCTATTAGTTTAACTCTTCTGGAAAATAGCAAATATCTTATGCTCACAAAATGCCAATTGCTATATCAACAAACGTGCAATAAGGAAACATACAGGAAAAAAAAGGACATAAAGCAGGAACACAGTTTGGTCCCAATTGTAAATATCATGTTTCCCCTTTTTTTGTTTGCTTTTGTCATGGTATAAATAATATTGTTGTCAATGCTGCATTATTTCTTGAATCTACATTGGGTTTTACTCAGGGCATGGCAGCTGAGACATGCTTGATTCTCTTTTCATGTCCTATTACTTGTCAACAAGCTAATGCAATTAGGACTTTTCCTTCCTGGTGGTTGGTTTGAGTACCTTGAGTGATTGTCTTTACATATAGATGGACCAGATTTAGCATTATTCCTGGTGAAGTGTTTCACAAACCACAGGTGCAGCTCAGATCAGAACCCAAGCACAATTAGTTTGACATTTAAAGTATTTCTTTGAACCAGCTCTCCAGTGGAATTCTTGTGTTATTTTGCAAACAGCTACAAATGGAAATTGGCTGCTGGATTAAAATAGACACTCATAAGCTTCTTATAAAATATCCTGCTATGAATAATGGTTGAGCTGAAAAGTCCAACTATTCATGTTATAGACAGTAGGAATTTTCCAGCTGAATGTTTTTCCCTTTTTCTTTCTTGATCCTAAGACAAAAGAGAAAGCATCTCGTAAGTCAGAAACAAGACTAACTGCTTCAAATCCACCAATTTGAAGAGAGAAAGAACAAGTCATTAATTTTCTAACCATTTTTATTTAAAATTGTAACATTTATATCTGATAAAATATGCAGTTTTGTTTCATTGACAGTTACAAAGCCCTCTCGTGCTACTTATCTTGCTCTTTATATTCATGTGTCTTTCATTTTGAAAACTAACAAATGACAGATTTTAAAACTGTCTCAAATCTTTTAGAACTCCTACACTTTCAAGAAATTTAGTCACTTAAAGCTGTAAAGACTGGGAACTGTGATAGATATTTTAAGACTAATTTTGCAATTTGCATTTCTGATTTTCAATAAAAATCCCATTATAGCATCACAATGGGTTTGGCTGAGTATAGCTTACTGTTGTCAGAAATCTATTTCAGTAGTTTCTCTAGGTTTACGTGAGAATGCTAATCACATTTTGAAATTGCAAAACATGAAAAAAAAAAACAAACCCAAAACCAGACAGTTATTCACACTAACTCTTGGAATTTAAAATCAGTTTTCTATATAGTCAGTATCAGACATGTCTTTCTTTTCTTTGTGGTATAGCTGAAGAACAACACCTGTAGGACCTTTTTTGTGTCATTTGAATTCTAGTTGCAATACATTCAATAGGATTTTTCCTTTTGACTTGGATAGGATCAAAATTAAATTGTAAGGGAAAAAATCTTATATTGTTTTAGTTTGAAATAGTACGTGATCACCATTACTCAATCAAAAACAATCCTCCAGGTTATGTGCTATATGAGGAAAATGTTTAGAAATCCCTGGAGAGTCATAGTTTTACCATAGTTTTACCATGGATATTCATGCAATCGCTCATGTTCCATCAGATGTATACTTAATCTCACAGTATTTTTTCCACTTGTTGTAATTTCTAGCAGTTGTATTTAATGCCACCAACCAAGGTGACCTTGATTTTCCTTGGAGTGCTCCAAGCAGTGAGAGGCAATGGCCAACTCACAAAAAAAGGGTTTTGGCAGAAGAGAAGATGGATAAAGAGAGGTGAAGTGATTTGCTTGTGGTCACAGGATGTGTGACTTGAATATGGGAGTTGTAGAACTAGGAAAGGAACAGTGATTCCCATTTTGGAGGACGGAGACAATGTGTGATCCATTTGCAGCATCTATGTTGCTCAAAGTGAACAGAAAAGAGAAAAAATACCTCTCAGAAGTTGGTTGGGTTTACTGTACAGTTTTGAGGACACTATGAATAAAGGTGTCCACCTCAGATAATGAATGTGCTTGGAAGGAAAGAAGATATAGAAGAAGAGGGATGTGTCCAGTGTGAAAAGATGACCAGATCACATGCAGCAAGAAATAAAATTCAGGAAAAACTGAGCTACACGTACATAATAGCTCCTAATAAATCTGATAACATCACAACCAATAAAATAGCGGAACCAATCTCATCTCACCGTAAGACAAAACTGCATCTCTGAAACAAATTAACATTATTTTCCAATGGGACCGATATAATATTCTGTAATACACATTTCTAGCAAATGAGATTTTTAAAAATAATTCTACAAGTGTAAGAAAAGCTTTTCATATTTTTCTGAACAGAATTATTCACTGACTGTAGAACTTCTGTTTTTTCATTTGGAAAATATCTTCTTTAAATATTTAGAAAAAATATCTATAAACAGCATGCAGTTTTAATTACAATTTATACGCTTGCATTTTAATTGCCTTTTAAACTAATTTAGCTTGTTCTTAAAGTTAATTAAACTCATTGGGGAGAAAATGTTCCTTAATTCAGTTGTGAAAATGGAACAGATGTGGAGATGTATTTGTGATTGTGTCTATCAGTCTGAACTTATAAGAACCCAGTTATATTAAACTCTTTAATAGACCCTTAAAACAAAATATTTCCCACATGATCAAGATGCCCTGTGCATTTTCTGTGTGCTTTCAACATTAAAACTATATGTGTATAACACATTCTATATTAATTAGTTTGTCCTCTCTAAAATACACAGAAGCTAGATCTAGAGGAGGATGCACCAATGTTTGTATTGTTAGAAACTTCAGGTTTGGGGGACTTTCTACTCTAAGCTTACAAGCATTTCAGTAAATAAAATTCAATTAAAATTCAACGGTTTGATTTGAAAATTTCTGACTTTTGCAGTGAGCTTCTGGGAGTGCGTATTTTGGCAGTGCATAGAGGGAAGGCACATTCTTAGGAAACAGAAATGTTAGAAATACATATTAGTTGAATTAGAGGTCACTGTGGCAGCTGTGATTCAGTCCTTGACAAAGCTTCAAAGTGGTGAACCTGATGCTCCCAGCAGTTCTGCTGCTGCAGAACTCATTTGGGGCTGGCTGCAATGATGTTAGCACTTAGTCCACACTGACCTGGATATTAAATCAGTTCTTTAGAGCTGCTTCAGGTACCTCTGCTTGAGGCATAATTGCAGCTGTCAACACTGAAAATTAAATTATTTGTTTATAAAATTATATGGGAAAAATTAAATTCCCAGCTATCAGTTTCTCCAAGGAAGTTCCTTCCAGCCAAATAGCCCTACCAGGTGACAAGCTGAGCTTATCACCCTGCTGTGGTGGTAGGTTGTGTGTAATTGTAACCACTAATGAAGAAACTTGTAACCCATTTTCCCTGAAGTTACCTTTTCATATTCCTGTCCAGAAAGAAGTTTTCTGCTAATGGATCTAAATATTAATTCTCATGAAAATGGTCCAATGAAGTTTCGTAGTTATAGTGATAGCATATAATACATATTAAACAAATAGAATATTTCAACCAATTGATCTTTTGATAGTTACAGAACATTGAAACTATTGAATGATTCAAAGCTTTCAAGAAGACCATTAAATTATCAGAAGTGACTACCCCACAATGCTCATTAGAGCAGATTTTAAATGGTTGTTAACCAACATAAGCAAACAAAGGGAGATTTATCAGGAGGGCTGAGGGACAATAATAGCCAGTGTTTCAGTTACTTCAGAATGGACTGCTAGATACCTAGAAATTTTAAAGGAAAATCGTAAAAGAACAGAGAGGAAAAAAAAAAAATATCCTTTCATGCTCACAGTATCCCGCATCTGTGGGTCAGTGATTCTGAGGTCACTGACATAGCCTTACAAGTTTTAAAAAGGAAACCTCACTTAGCCTATGGTTCTGTTATTGCAGCAGAAACAAGCTGGCTGCTGGTTTGTTGACTTGTTTTGATTCTGCTTTACCCTTGTTTCATTGACGTACACAAGGCTGACATCCAGAGACACTCTTCTTGGGCAGTCATGTGTATCAGGCCCGGTACGCTCACTGTCAGCTTGATAGGACTCCTAAATGATTGTGCACTGATCCAGAAGCAAGTATTCCTCATACTGTGCAACTTGTTGGAGCTTTTATGCATACTATATAGTGTGTGACAGCTACTTTTGTGCATGCGTAGCTACTCATTATATACACATTTAAATTCCTTTGCAGTACCGGCTGCATGTATTTCACTCACAGATAAACTTTTTTTTTTTTTTTTCCTTTGTCATGAGTCTTTATTTTTTATGATCTTTAGATTTGCAAGGATTCTTTCACAAGCTCTTTCTTTACTGACCATCTGTGTTTGTGAGGACAATTTCATTAACTGTTGCTGCATGTAAACCCCATGGAATTAATCCATTTTTTCACACCCAAAAGTGAAGCGTAGTTACCTCAACAGCTTTCACAGGATATGGCTGAGACAGTATTTTTTAGATTGCTGAGCACAGAGATCTGTGCATGCCCTCACAGAGGAGCTGTGCATTTCCACAGGCAATGTTCTTTTCTACCTCATTGTTGTCTCATTACTCTTTCTTCTCCAGTGCTACACCACTTATCCCACAAAAATTCATGGTGAGAACCACAGTGGTGTGTAGCTCTCTCTGAGGCAGCTGAACACAACTGGAAGATTCACATGGGACCCATGCTTCCTGTAGGGCCTTCTTGAAGAAGAGATCACTTATTTTCTTGCCTGATAAAATGCTCTCAAGTGTCATGGATTACAATTGCATTATGCACATGAGTAAGCAATTCAAACGTCAAATTCTCATTTGTTATAAAGATTTCTCTAGGTGTTCAGCTTTGTTATGAGTACTCCTCACTGGTTTAGCACACTTGGTCTCACGGTGGCTCCTAGCACATAAACTTAAGACTATAAACTTAAGCCTATAGCTTGATGTCACAATATGGATTTGCTTTGCATTGTGTCTACTTAGCAACTGTGATCTCTATGAATTACTGATAACACCTTCTGAGACATCTTCATCCCAACCATGGCTGTTATTTAACTCAGTAAACCCTATATTTTCAAAAGGTAGGCATCATGTTTAATAATCTAGGTGCTTTCTTTGGTCAATAGGCTTTGAAAAAGTTGTTAATGCCATCTAATCTAAACAATTTTTTTTGACACAGGAAATTACTGTTTTCTACCTCTAGAAGGTTTTTCATAGGAAAACTAACTCAAAATTCCAGTTTAAATACCTCCTGTTCATATTACAAACAAGTTCATATTTTTAAACAAGGCTTTTATATCAGTCGCAGATTTGGAAATCCACCAGTCCATCCAAGATCAGCACAATAAAGTAATCATTTCCTCTGGTCCCTAAACAATGCTTATTTTGTGAAATATATTAGTCCAACATGCCTTAATTTTGTCATCATTACAGACCTCTTTTGAATCTTCTGATACACTTGCCCTTGGAAAAAAAAAACTGTCTTAACCTTGCTAATAACCAAATCCCAGAGAAGAAGCTGTCATGACTATGCAAGCAGTGAAATAACCATAAGGTCTCTGTAGAGTTTTAGATTATTCCTTGCTTTCACACAGATTAACTGCGATATGAAAGAGAAGAAAAAACGATGATGTACTGATTCCTATAAAAGAGCTGGTAAGAATCAGCAAGTAGTGCCACTCATTATTAAAGAGCTCGAATAACCATTTCTTTCTATCATCCTTTAGTGGCTTCAGTGTCGTTTTCATTTTCTCTTCTGCTGCTGGTCACACAAGTTATGAGACAGGACAGCAGTGCATGAAGTACAGTGACTAAAACAGTGCAAAGGACAAATTAAAGGGAAGGATTAACCTCATCTAGCTTTATCCATTTACATCTATCTGAGCTATACATCTATGTTAGTTTCTAAAAAGTGAGGAGGAGCTGTTGTTATTAGGTAGAGGTTTATTTTCATCCTAACACAAGTTCTGTAATAAGTCACATAACGATGCTCCAAAAGCATGGGTTTGTTTGTGAATAGTAAATGAAGTCTGGACATCTCATTCAGCAGCTGGTATGAGACCTCTAAATTACAGAAGATGAATTCACCTTAAATAACTTCAAAGCAAAACAGAAGAAGCACGAATTAAGTATTGTAAATCATTCAGAGAATAAACACAAGGGTTTGATACATATTGTCGCTGTTTGAATGAAGATACCCTAATGTCATTTGAACAGAAAATACCTGAACTTGCATTTTCAACAAGCTCACGTTGCATAATGTGCCCTGAGTCACATAGGAAATGTCAATATGTTTTCTCTCTCCATTAACTTTAGAAGGCAATTAGAGGACTAGTTTACACTAGACAGATCACTTTTTGAAAGCTGGAGGTAAAAGAGATTAATTCTACTCTACATGTTTGCTCTGTGGATTTATTTATTTATTTATTTATTTTAATCGGGCATGTGCTGTCACGCAATGTGTAGTCTGCCTAGATCTATACCACTGACTGACATTTTTAAGAATGTACAGACAACACAATGTTCAAAAGGCCCAGGTTTCCCTGCAAACGCAAGTAGTCGTGTCGTTAGAATAGCCTCTCTTCTACATATTCTTTTCATCCTGACAGTGCAGCATAGATCTGGGGATCAGAGCCACTTCCAGTATCTCCAGAGAGAGGAATCTGTACCCACTAGCACAGCGAGTACCATTTCTCATTTTCTCTAGCCTTACTTACATTTGGCTGTCAATACTGCATTTTCACTTCTGCAAGCAAAGTTGTTTTTTGGTTTTTGGGTTTTTTTTTATTGGTTCCATTCTAGGAAGAAAGATTTTTTCTTTGGGAGGGTTTTCAGAAGCAAAAGGCAAATATCTAAGTGCTAAAGATACCTTCTGCCATTATTCTGTTCTGCATAATTTAACTTCTTTGTCACCACTCTCCTAATGTCTGTTAGGACATTAGGTCTGACATGCCCACAAGCACATATTGATGATGCGTATTGACTGCCTAGGCACCCCAGGAAGTATTAGGAGCTTTCACCCAGCATGTGATTCAGCATTTTGTAAATATCCATCATAGATCATGGATCACAAAGCACTGGCTGTTATTATGATCATTCACAGTGTTGCCTTGTTCTATCTCGAACATAGCAATCCTGAATAACTTTCATATATAATTCCTGGAACTGCTATTAATTGTGTCTTTTTTGTGTAACTAATAAGTAATCTTGATTCCAGTTGATTTTACTGGAAGATCATATCCCATATCCCAAATGTATTGTTTATCAGTCTCAGAGAGAAAAGCCACTCACGTGTATTTTGGCCATAGTGCATGTCAATAGTTGTCAGATGCTGTAAAGACCATACAGAGGATCTCCAGATAAAATACTGGTAGGATTTTTTTGTTATGCTGAGAGATTAGCTATAGTGTATCAGTTGCGACCCCACATTAATCCAATTAGCAGGAAAAAATCTCTTGATTCAGTAGGGGAGACTGTGAAGCTCAAGAGAATAAAAAGTTTGGTTTAGTAACAGAATGAAATAAAACTACTTCCACCTAACACAAAATTAGTTTTACTTTTGAACAATTTAAGAAGCTGGTACCAATGCTCCCAAGTGAAATCAGACCACTTGTGATTTCTACTCAATCTAGACAAAAGCAATTTTTCACAGTTTATCATCACAATATCGATTCCGTCACATTTTTTATGAGATAAGATTGATGTGGAGGTTGGAAACTGCTAAAGGGAGTTCAAGATTATGTTATGTCTCAAAGAATGGTTTGTAATATACAGTGTAAACCAACATTTTATATTGTAGTGAATTTTAAAACTTATGCAAAGAAAAGTGAGCTATGTATGTGTTCTTTGTCAGAAACAGTTCATTTGATTAATTTAAAGGTTGATAGAATAAGTAATATGGCACAGATATCAGTTAAAAAAATAATAAAAAAAAAGAATTAAATAAATCTGAAAAAATGGAATTAAAATTATGAGCAGATGAGGATACTATAGTAGTTCATATATTTTCTAATAATAAATTTAGATTAATATGAAAAACTTTATAAAAGTCTTAATTCTGACTGAGAGTTTTCCACTTTTTAGCTTTATAAAATTGTTTAAAAGACTTAAATATTGCTTTCAACAATTATTCATTTCTTTCAATTTTATCTGCAATAATAGTAGCTGTAAATGTCATCACACCATTTTAATAAATTTTTTTAAGGGACTGTTCACATACACTTCTAATATTGTCTTTTTAATTACCATAATATATAGGCATTAAATCACAGAATCGTCACCATTGAAGAAGACCTCTAAGATCACCAAGTCCAGTCATTGACTCAAAAAAACCCAACAGGCCCACTAAAGCGTGTCCTGAAGTGTCACATCTACACAGTTTTTTAATACCTCCAGTGGTAGTGACTCCAGCACCTCCATGGGCCTGACTACTCTCTTAGTAAAGACAATTTTCCTAATATCTAACCTAAACCTCCCCTGATGCAGCTTCAGACCATTTGCTCCAGTCCTGTCATCGTCTACTTGAGAGAAGAGTCCAACACCCACCTCCCTACAACCTCCTTTCAGGGAGTTTGTTACAGAGCAATAAGGTCTCCCCTCAGCCTCCTCTTCTTCAAACCAAACAACCCCAGGTCCCTCAGCCTCTCCTCATAGGACTTGTTTTCTAGATCCTTCATCAGCTTTGTTGTCCTTCTCCTAACCTGCTCCAGCACCTCAATGTCCCTCCTGTAGCAAGGGCCCCAGGGCTCTGTACTCAAGGTCCCACCTCAGCTGTGCCAAGCACAGGGGGACAGTCACTTCCATAGTCCTGCTGGCCTCAAAATTGATGATACAAGCTAGGATGCTGTTGGATTTCTTGACTACCCAGGCACTTAGCTGGCTCATATTCAGCTGGGTGTTGACCAATAACCCCCAGGTCCTTTTCCACCATGCAACTTTCCAACCACTCTTTGCCAAGTCTGTCATGTTGCATGGGTTTGCTGTGACCTAAGTCAGGACCTAGTATTTGGCCATGTTGAACCTCACACAATTGGCCTCATCCCATCAATGACAAAGACCTGACCAGGTATTTCTGCAGAGCCTTCCTATCCTTGATCAGATCAACACTCCCACCCAACTTGGTGTCCTCTGGAAATTCCATGAGTAAGCACTCAATTCCCTCCTCTAGATCATTGATAAAGATATCTAAAAATAAATTAATATATCAGTAAGATGCAGCTTTCTATTTGTACTGTATTAAAATAAGACTACCCTGTGTCATTTTGAACTTTCTACAATTTATTAAGTTGTTCTAAACTTGTTCTGAACACCAATCATCCAAAACAAAACAAATAACTGATAAACAGCTCAAAATTGATACTGTAACGAGCATGGGTAAGAAATTCTCCACGAGTCTAGATTTTTTATTAGATAACAGCTAATACAAAACTTAGGTGTATGAAGGTGCTTCTTCTCATGCAAATGCAAGTAGAAATACTTTATCTGGTACAGTTGAAAAACAAAATTTCTAACAATGTTTAGAAGTTTTCTCACTATGTTTCGCCCTAGCCCCAGATTTTGAAGATAATTTCCACCAGTGAAGTTGACTTCCCAGCCTCTGAGCTGTCCTTCCCAAAGCCCCCAGTGTTTGTTCTGGGGGTAATAGTGGAGGTGATCCTTTTCCCTATAGGCATTCTTATACTTAAAGTACATATTGCAAATACTGAACTCCATATTCATCCTGTGCATTTTTCAGCACTCAGATAAGACCAAAATGGTGCAATCCAGTAGTTCCTGGTTGATAGAAAAAGAGAACCATTTTGGGATGGATGCTTATGGTTCAGTGGGCTGCCCACAGGAACAAACCTAACTGACTATACTGCCAAATTGGGCATTTCAGATATATTTAAAGTAAGACAAAGAAAAAAAAAAAAAAAAAAGCCAAGCCTTAACTTAGGATATGAAGACCAAGATAACCACCTTCTATTCCCAATTCTGCTCTCCAAACTTATCTCCTCCTAATGCATAAAATGAGGACCTCAATCCTAAAACTCATTGAAATTTGTTTAAATTAAAATATAAAAAAAAATTGAAACCATGTATGAGAAATAAGCACCAGTAGCGCACGTTATTTTTACCTAAAAATGTGGTGAAATGTGTGAAACTAGCAATTTTCTTTTTTTCAAAAAAAAAAAAGCATGGTATATTAAAGGTATAAAATCTTTGTTCACAAAGTTTACAAAGATTACACCAATACAATAAATTATGAACAAAAACATTGTGCAAAAGGTCCCAGTCTTCATATAGCTACAAGATCAATTTTTTCTCACTAGAAAAATAATGAAAAATAATGAAAAAGCAGTTTCTTGTTCACACAACTGCTCAGAAGGCTGAGTACATGTGGTGCTTTTAAACTGTACAATGCTGATGGTGTGACAGATCTTGAAAGCCCATCTGCCCTAGAATTTCAGCTACTGACACTTTTTGTTTTGTAGGAGTCTATTCATAAACTTTTATTTGCTAATGCTTTTCATCACAAATGCGTAAAAAGTATAAGTGAATAATCATTTTATTGTAAAAGCCTGACCAAAATCTAACTGAAGTCAATGAGAGTTTTTTCTTCCTTTGACATCAACAGGCTTTGGATCAGATCCATACAATGCAATTTATAACAGCAGTTAAACACGTGCTGAAGTTCCATGGACTTCAGAAAGCCTTTGGACATATTCTTAACAAATGGTCTCAATACTGAGCTGTCGTGGGAACAGAAGCATTTGTTTGGTGGTTTTTAGAGGGACAGAAAGCCAGGAAATAAAAAGGAATTACAGTGGATTCGGGATCATAAAAATTTAAATGAAAAACTGGTGAATTTTTTACAATGCCCACTAAAACTGAGATAGTCACAGACATAAATGGGCCGGTAGGAAAGTTTCTAAATTGCAGAAAGCTCTTATTTTTGTGTAAGACCCACTTCTGTTAAGAAAATACTGTCTTGGAACTGCTGTTGATTTCTGTGCCTATATAACATTCCCAGGAACGTTCCAGTGCATAATACACACTGTCACTGTCTCTCTGAGCCTTACAGAGTAAGTGTGCAATAGAATACTGGGAACTGGATGTTCTGATGTACAATACAACCATTTATGCCTGAGCAGTCATGTAATATCTCGAAAATATATAAAAATAAATAAAATAAATACATAAAAATACAAATAAATTAATAGTCAGCCAGCACTTACCTGGCCCTGTAATTATTTTTTGGAGCAAAATCAGGAAATGTCCATGAGAAACAATTATATTGCAGGTGTCAGGACTAAATTTGCAGATATCCAAGAATCATGATTTCAGTGTCAGACGGGGCACTGGCTACAGTCAGTTCCTGGACAGAGCTGGATACCCAGTTTCACCATCCCATACAGGTAAAGTCCTCAGAAGTGTCTCTGGTCAACCTCCCCATCTTTATATGTTACACCATTGGTCACATCACTCACTCACTTCACACTGGGTTTTGGTCTTTCACTGATCAGTTTTATCACTTTCTGTGATTTAATTTACACAAAGAGGTAAATGAAAAGGGAAATTGTTGCTATTAAAGGACCCCTGACACAACTGCATGAGGCACTTATGCAAAAAAATAAATGTTGAAATGCACATCAAAGAGTGGTTGCTTAGAAGTGTCTAATAAACTGGTGTATACGAAAAGTAGAACTTGGGAAATCTAGTTTTGTCTCCTTCCTTTAGTATTTTAATTAAAGAAATACCAACCTGTCCCTGGACATCCCCCCCCAAAATCAACTTTTTCGACAGACAACTTTAAAGTAGACTGGGAAAAAAAATCTAGCCTTTCACAAACTCTTAAATAAAGGAAGATTAAAAAAAATGTGTGATCAATAGCTCAATAGATCTTTTCTGAGTCTCACGTTTCTCCTGCCTTTAAGACAAAGGAATGTTCACACTACCATGCACAGAAATAGTACGGGCTATATTTACCTGGCACTGTAGAAAATGAATCAAAGCATCTGGCTCTAAGTTAGTTCTTCCTATGCAAAATCTAAAAACAAAACTTAAAAAATACTTCCAACACAACTACAGTTTCTCCTTTTTATTGTTTTGTTGGGTTTTGTTTTGTTTTTGTGGGGAGGGGTTTCTGGGTTGCTTTTTCACCCCAAATCATCAGGTCTTAAATTCAATGCAAGGAGGCAATCCAGACACAGTAAGAAAAGGCTGTTCTCAACAAAGAATGAGTCACTGGAAGTTGGAAGCCCAATTCTTAGTAAAGGGGAAATGAAAGTGTTTTGTCAGTTTATTAGTTCCAAGAAAAGGTATTAAGGGTCACCAGTTCTTCCTGTTCTGCTAAAATATTTATAAGAGAATTCTGGGGAGATGTGCTCATTTAATATCTTTTTTTGGTATTATTTCTGAACCTATATACCAAAGATCTTTTGGCCTCTTTCTACCAATAGATCTGATGAATGACTGGGAATGCCACCCTGAACTGACACCCCTTCAAGTATCCGTAGTCTCTAATGGTGCAGAGTGTGACCTTTGGGATTTTTCACCAGCTTTATCACACTTTGGAAATGTCCTTTCTTCCAGGCCTTTCCAAACAGAATGCACATCATCTATGCAATATGAATAAAACCAGAGAATATTTCATTCAGACCTTGATGAAGAAAGTCGATGGAAAACATAAAGCCAGGATAAACCATTTATACACTGAGGGCCATGCCCTGACCTAGTTTTCTTCTTCTCCTTATAATATAATATATATTCATTAACCATTAGTGAAATGCCTCCACAGTCTAGTGGTCTTTTATTTTTTTCTTGCAAAGTTATGGTAAAAGTACTCAGAATGTAATATAGTTTATTAATATTCATTATTTGTATTCCAGTAGTAACCAAGCCCCAGTGATCACCCCACCCCCACTGTGCTCTGACAAATGACCATTATTTGGATGTCACTGCAAAATATGTCTGTAGCTGAGTGCACCACATGACTTAGTACAAGCCTCAGAAGAAGCACATGGGAAAGCTGTTGCAAACTCATCCTTTCTCTGGTAGTGGAGCCCATCCCTGATGATGAGAATGGAAGACGGCAATTTCATGGAACATAAACTATTTGAGGTGCCTGTCACATCCTCCTTTCTTTTTACTCTGCGCTGGGATGATAACCACGTTTTGGCAAAATAATTTCCCCAAATACAGGTGGGTCTATCCTAAAGCAGAAGAAGTTAAATTTATGGATATTCACCTTTCCTTAAGAGTTTTTCAGCTCCAGTTACCGTAAATTAGTGACTTAATCTCTCTTCTCTAGACCTTAGACCAATTGCAGGTACTTTAAATTCTTCTGCTTCTCTTTTCTTCATTCACACCCTTTATTTTCTCATTTTTTCTCCCATGTGCCCTCCTGAAAAACAAAAAATTCTATGGAGATTAATTGATTTCTATGCTTTTCCTGATTGTTTTTATTGCTGAGAAAGTGAGCAGAGGTCTGGAGAAGTACACAGGTTGGTGGCTGGAGCAGGAAACCAGGTCTTCAGGAATTGAATTTGCAGTTCCTGGCTAAACTGGAACTCTCTTAAGCATCAGTGTTCATTAATTGTTCTCTCTCCTTTTCCTTTCACTGTAAAATGAAAACAAGGGTGCTTCCTTCCTCCCAAAAGTTTCTTTATTCATTTATTAATTTATAATGAGAATTGTTAAATTTTTAGTTGGGTACATGGCTTATTATCGTGCTTGGAATTACATAGGCAAGCTAAATCCCCAGTGAAGGAAATAAGGTGATTGGGGAAGACAGTAACATTTACCACATAGGTGTGCCTAGTTAACTTGAGGGTTTGGAAATCTACTAGCATATAATTCAGATGAGATTCTCTGTGCTGCGCAGCACTGGGTAACTGTCATCTTGATGATGTGCAAGGTAAAATTGGATTAAGATTGATACCAGGTAGGAAAATTCCACATAAGTGAAACATGGAAAGTCTCCAGGAAAAAAAAAAAAAAAAAGGAGGGGGATGGGGAAAGGAGATTGGCCCTAAACACATAATTTTGATGCTATTTAAAGTTCTCTAGGGTCATCCAATTTATTCTCTAACTGCCATCTCCTAAGTACCCCGTGCAGTTCAACACACCTAAAACTAGATACACGCTAGCAGGTCCGTTGAATATTTATTTTCTAGGCTGATGTGTTGGCTTGATCTGTTTCAACAGTGACATAAGTATACACACCTTGTCAATGGAGAGCAGCACACAGACACTAAAATTTACAGCCTGGAGCTGAATCCCAGCCCAAGAGTTTGAATAGCTATGTTTTAAGTATGTAGAGCTTAAAAGTGATTTCTGTGAAAGACTGGAGGTTGCCAGAAAGTGTGGTTCTGCTCCAGTGTTTCCCTCTCAGTGACCCAAACCAAACTCTGAGTTATAAAGGCATCTGAAGCAAGGTGAGTTTCCAGTAGCTCTAGGTTTTCAAATGTCATGCTGCTCTACTAATTGCTTGAGCAGCTGTACTTTTATATCTTCTACACTTTTTGAAAATGTATTTTATTTGAACTTGTCTTTTTCATACAAGGAAAGTAAGAAAACCAACATCAAACTATTCTCAGAGAGTAGTACACAGGTGCAGAAACAATAAACAGTGCCAATAAAAAGCCCATAACACCCTTCTACCATATTGGAAACATAAAGAGCAGCAGCAGCAGAAACAAAAAAATCCACTGATCTCAGCATAGGGAGCAAGGTTACTCTATTCCACTGAACTGTTCATTGCCACTCTTCTTGAGTTATTGGAGATTAATATAACATGAATGTTAAATAAGAATAGTAGAAAACATGAGAAGCAGGACAGAACTGATTTGATGGAGAAAATTTGATGGAGGATTCAATTAAACTTTGCTTTGATAAGTAGTATTTATTCTCTGTGGCATGAATACTCAAACATCAGATCTTTTTAAGGACTTTGCAAAATGAGGCCTTGGAGATGTTCTGACACCTGGGCTACTGCACTGCCTCACAGCTGACATCATGTAACACTACATTCAAGATTTGCCATGAAGAACTCATTGCTGTGAGCATTAATTCAATACAATTTGCAGCTAGAAATAAATATTTTTTCAATATTGTTTTCCCTGACTTTATTAATACTTATGAACAGAGCCCTTTAAACACAACAAGAATCTACCAATAAGCCCATCTCATGGAAATGGAGAATTGAACTCAAATTAAATCAAATTTGATCAAATCCTTAGCCAATTAAACTGGATATACCTTTTATTATTATCTATTGGCAGACAATATTAATCCAAATATATTCCTTATGAAAAAAAAAAATACTAAAATGGGTCAGGTCGATTTTGTGCCTTAGTTCTTAAATTTGGTCTTTTTCGGTATTGACAATTTTTGAGGACATTTTTTTATCATACTAGAATCTTAAAGAGATTCTTGTACACATAATATAGTACTTAGCATCACTTGCTGGCCTTGGGAGTGGGGGATATTTTTAGATGGGAGGGGTATCTTGTAGTTTTTTGGATTTGTTTTTATATTTTATTCTACTGAACTTTTTTAAGCTGTGAGAGAAAATGAACAATGTGAGTTCAACAGGCAGAATCTGCACAGATTGCAATTGGACAGCAAAGTACTCATGCCTGTAAATTGACTAGATTAAGGGCTCAATTTTCATTTTAACAGAGAACATGTAATATTTATTTGTGGAAATACCCTTTGGCTTATCAAAAAGAAGGTTAACAGGTGGCTTGATCTGAGAGTACCTAAAGAGTGACTAGAAGAGAGCTCTTTAATCAAGTGGCCAGACACAGGCCAAGATCCAACTGCTGGAGACAGAAGATAAAATTAAATGGGAAACAAATGCAGATTTTTACTCTGGAGGGTAATTAGCTGTTATTTGCTGTTTATTATTAGATTACAGAAAGAAGTGGCTGATCACAAGATGTTGGAGGTTGAAAATGGCCTCTAGAGATCATATTGTCCAACCCCCTCCTGCTCAAAAAAAAGCCATCCACAGCATGTTGTTCAGAGCTGTGTCCAGCTGGGATTTGAATATCTCCAAGACAGGGACTCCACAACCTCTCTGTGCAATTTGTATTTGATCACTCACATGGTAAAAATGTGTTTTTATACACTTAAATGGAATTTTCTGAACTTGAATTTGTGCCCTCTGCCTGTTGTCTTGTCATTGTTCACAACTGAGAAAGGTCCAACTCTCTCTTCTTGACCCCCACATCAGGAATTTCTATAAATTGGCAAATCCCTCATAAACCTTCTCTTTCCAGGCTAAATATAGGAAGACCTCCCAGACTATCCTCATTGCCACCACTTCAAATTTCCCCATCAAGAATGGAGATCTTTTCACCAGTCTTTCTTTAGCACTAAGATATGGTCCAGTTCAATGACAAATTATCATCCTTAAGTGCATGGGTTATAAAGTGATATTTGTCATGTAGGACATCTGATAATTAGAATAAGACATTTTGCCATTGGAACCTTTAGAATAACACCTTTACCTTACAAAAAGAACAACCTTCACTAAAGGCACAGATGAATTTTCTTTCTGCCTCAAAGAACTGTAGTTTTCAGACATAGGAATGAAAAAAAAAAAAAAAATTTGTTGTACCAAATCTTTCATGTCTTATCAGGCTGTGCTGTATTCACAGTGTTCTCCAGGTCTAAAGCCACTTGAGGATCTCACTACAGGCACTTGTTTCCCTCCTGCAGACACTGGCATTTTATATTTTGTGGGTCAGCAAAAAGGCAATGACATGGCAGGAAATCTTAGACAATTATTGCCTTTACCTCCCATTAGTAATGTGGCTGCAGCAGGGCTGCACAGCTTGAGATGCTTTACCAAATGATTTTCAAAGTGTGGATATTTTTTTGACATGACTCATTTCTTTGCTTGAATAGGCAATCACCTTAGGATCTATCACTTTTCTTGGCACAGGGTTAATGCTATTACATTTCCGATCTTCCTGGGGAATTTTTGTTTGTTTTTTTAAAGCCTTTCATGGGAAATCAAACTCTAGATTTAGTTCATCAGCATGTTGTGCTGAAGCTGTTCCCCCTCACACACTGTATAACTTTGAACACAGGCCTGGCATTAAAATAGGAACTGGATCACAGAGCTAATTATTTACAGCTACTTCAGGTAAATCAAAAATTGGGGCATTCAATGAGAAAAACTCTCAAACTGGTGATCTCCAGCTGCTGGGTGTTCTTCAAAAGTGGGTAGGGTGGACATCACCATGAGGAAGTCCACGCACGGATGAACCATGCCTCTCCTTCACGCAGCTACTTTGCCCTTTATGACTTTCTCATCTTTTTTTAAAGGGATAGTAAAATGGAGCATGGGGACTGTCCTAAATGGGGATATAATCCAGATGCAAGAGTTCAAGAAGCTGCTGTAGGATTCTGCTTGTTCTTATAGTCTTTATTGTCTGCTATGTGTTCATGCATGCTCCCAGTCTCTAGACATGTGCTGTCCTCTGGCTGCCTCCAGTCTCACACTGCTATGCAGCTTGTGTTATTTCATAGAGTCATAGGATCACAGAATGGTTTGGGTTGCAAGAGACCTTAAAGATGATCTAGTTCTCCCTTTATCTGTGAGTTCTCTCAGTGCAAAGGCATCTTAAGAACCTTTGCCTTTGCACTCTTACAAATTAACACATTGGAAAATGAATTACACCATTCACATGCTAAACAAAAACACAGACTAAGCTAAGAGAGTCATTTATTGATCTTTCTTTTGTTAAAGTACATTTCAGGGTGCAAAATACTAACTCAACTAAATCAATATCCCTTTCACTACCAAGTTTGTCTTTAAGACTGTCAGGCTATCCTGAAGAGTGGAGTTTAATTTGAAGAGATGTCCCTCACAGACATCACCTTACTTAAGGCTACAGGACATGAGTTGGCCAAACGTGGAGGAAGATTCTAAAAGTGATGTGTGTATCTTCCACAACCACTTCTTTAAGATCTCAATGACAGAGTGAGGTGTGTTGCTGAAAGATGAAATTTCTTTTAAGTACAAAGCAAATTTAAATCCAGTATTAAAAAGTAGAGTTAAAAATTCTGGTGTAACAATTTTTCCTTATCTGAGTCTTCATCTGATGTGTATCAGCCTAGCTTTTAGAGTCTCGTTGGAAATCTGGCTCTCTTTTTCAAAATCAAGGAAATATTTCTAAACATATATATGTATAAACAATTAGTTATATGTTCATTTACACAAGATTTTGGTTTTAAAATACTAGAATTTAAAATACTAGATTTTATAGAAATCTAAACAAAAGTATCTTTAAAAACAATATATTAAAGCATTATTTTACTTTGCTAAGGGACTGCTGGGTATCAGCTGTGATTCATATCTTACAGTAATGGGCATGACTGTAAAATGAAGTAATAATGCAGTATACAGCTGGAATACAGTCCAACTAGAGAGAAGTGAGTGCTGCAGTGTGGTTTTTTTACCAGCAAATTATCCTACTTCACCTGGAAGAATTAAGAAGAACAACCTAAACACTCTTTCTATTTTATTTTTTCCTAGTCCATGATTTAAATTTTTTTTCTTTTTCTGCTTTTTTTTTCCTCTTCTGTCTTGCAAAGAAAGTTTAATGAGGCATATTTGCTTGTTTCCATGGTATTTCAAAGAAAGATTACTAGCTGAAGGCAAAGAAATATATAGAATAAAGCAGGGAACAAGCGTCTGCTCTTTGATAACAGTATAAACCTTACTTTCAGAATTAATGATATAGAAGTATTTTTCTATACTTGCAATAAGTGAAACCATGTCAGTCACTTTTTACTTTGATATAAGGTCTGATGCTTTACAGAAAAACATATTTCTTAACCCAGTACTTCCCTGTTCTTTGGTCAGAACGACATGTGCACGTATAGCTCTAAAGAGCCATTAAAAATATCCTTTGTTGTTGAAATATTTCACAAATACATGATAAACAGGATTCAGATTGTACTATTCATATGGCACAACACTGTGTTATGCACTGTTAATGAAATCTGAATTTAAGTCTCTGAATAACACCTGATCAAGAACACGAAGAGTGTGCTTGTGTACCTCCCAGGTGTGCCCAAGTCCTTAATTCATTGTACACCCACTAATTCCCTGTCTGATAAAACAAAAAAACCCAAACAATCAAAAAACCACTTGCACAAATGCAGACAAGAAAATGCAATTATCATAAAATCCAAGTATTATTAAATTCAGAGACAAAAGTTCATGAAGCCCAGGTGATCACGTATATCATCTCCTTCATTATTGTACACTTATTTCCATTATTTGTATAGTGCCCGAAAGTTCAGAGAAGGGAAGGACCTCTCTCCACTGCCCTTGAAGTCAGTGCTGAAATAGATATTAATTACAGCAATCCAGATTCAAAGACTCATAAAATACTAAAATTAAATATAGACAACATCAGCAGAACTTGAAGCAAATACTACATCTACTGCAATACCTAATGAAAAATATAGACAAGTGAAGCATGAATAAAACATAGAGATTCATCAAGAACCTATAACCTGTGTAACCATGAGCAAACCACTAAAGATTGGATCCTGTCATTTAGAAATTACATACCTGAGGTAGGAGTCCCAGCTTTCTTTCTGGTCAACAGGAAAAGATCAGCAACTTTAGATGACAATTTAATACTCCAAAGACATGAACTTGCCTCATGACCAGGACTCTGATTAGGGTGACTAAAGCTAGATGGGATGAACCAGGGAGAGCAAATGCATAAAAGAAATCGTAGTGGCAGTTGGGACAAAATTGCTAAGGGCCTTCCAAATTCCCTTGAAATCTAATGTGCCTTATTTCTTACCTCCAAATTGAGTTGGCGTTACTATATTGTCTCCAAAGGTCTGTTCATACAATGTATTTTGTTAGCATGAAGAAAAAGAAAAATTCAACAAAGGTGGGTTGTTGTTTTGGGGTTTCTTTTTTTGGGTTTTTTTTCTCTTCTTATTGCAATTCTAAGAGCAGTATTTTCCAAAGCTCTGGTTTACTCTTTCAGGTTTTGTTAAACCTCTAAAAATGTCTCTTTGAGCTACATAAACTCACTCTTGCTGGTGCTTTGTTTGTATTTCAGTGGGGGATCTGGCTGTCTTTGTGCAGATCCCAGCTCCAGCCAGTAATTATCCAACTACAGTAAAAAGCATTAATTCTACTCAGTCATTGCTGATCAACTAGATTTAATCTTCAACAATCTTAATAGAATACTTATGAATAAGCCAAGTGAAGCTGCCAGCAACTTCAGCTTGAGGGTGTATCTATGCAAAGAAAAAGCCCTAAGTCATAACATTGTCAACCTACATGTTTGAATTTATGAAGTATAGTTATTTAAATATGATCAATATAGGCTACCTATATATTCAGCAGCATACTGAAAACATATATATTTTTCTTCTTATCTATGTGTAAAAAACAGTTGCTTCATTTGGCATTCTTTTACCCACTTCCACAAACTTTCACGTAGCAGACAAGAAGGAATTATTATCTTCATTATATAGGTGTTAATTTACTGCCCTAAAAATTAAATTACTAAATTACTTTTCTCAGGTACGGTGGGTTGAGAACTGATTTCTCCTAAATTCCTCCCTACTGTTTCACAGCTCAGTTATGAACATACTCTCTTGCACCTTGCAATTGTTTGCATCTTGCAGGTCTGTGTATCTGTGTCTTTGACTACAGTCATCATGAACGTGAGAGCATCTCTAGGGCCTTACTCACCCCCCACAGATGCTCTTCATACACTCAGCTGCCTCAGAGACTACATGTTTTGTTTTTCTGCAGATTAAACAAATTTGCATCACCAATTCCAGCTTCCTGGAGAATAACAGGAAATTCAGTTCTTCAGTCTCAGCAAGGTTTAAATCAACTTCCACAATTAAACAAGAATTTGGGTACTTGTACATAAACAAAAATTGTGAAATAAAAAGCAAAGTGGTTTGTATGCTGTTCTCGCATTTGCCACATTTTATGAGTAGATTTTCCTTCTTTTTTATGAAAAAAAAATTTAAAACCTCCGTTCAACCAAAGTGTTAAATATTATCCTATATATACTTCCAACAAGCAACTTCTCGGCATGGGTTAGTCTCTACTTCGAAAACTATTGTCATCCAGGAGACAACCTGTAGTTTTAAATGACTAGGCTGTCAGTTCTCTAGCTCTCTGCATTTGCTTTTTCTGCTTTGCTGAATAGTAACAATTACATGACAAACAGCATGTGATTTCCAACTGTGGTGGTTTTTTTTTTACAGAAATCGTTGTGATATAAATATTGCAAAGTTACATTCATTTCTACAGTTAATTTTTATGTAGATTTTAAAAGCCTGAACATTCATAAAACCCTGCAGGTTTGGAGTGAAAGTGAAGAATCTTTTCAAATTTCTTTTTTTTTTTTTTTTTTTTTTTTTTTTTTTTTTTTTTTTTTTTTTTTTTTTTTTAATGGATGCTTTAAATAGTGCAGATTTGAGAATTTTCTTTTATTAGTTTTGCTATTTTTTTGTTGAGATTTGCAAGCATTATATATCACATCCTGGAAAAAGAGAAGTCAACAATGAGAGTGAAATGTAAAGTAATTCTGCCGTAGAAAATGTTTACTAATTACATTTTTCCTGTCTTTATCAATGAATGTGTAACATTCTACATAGTAAATAAACTTGTTTAAATTATAATTGAATAAAGCTTGAATGTTATTCATACAGGGTGTTAGAAGCCACAGACCCTACTCTGACTTGGCAGAAAGCATTCTTAAAATTTCCCTTAAGCATTTCATTTTTGAAGGACAAGTAAGGATTTAAATCATTCATCAGTGTCATATTTGAGAGCTGTGTACTTGGATTCCTTTCCTCCTTGTTCTCTCTTATGTCCCAGATGTTTTTCAGGTGTCATTTTCTCCCAGCCGATTGACAAAGCTGCAACTTCTGTGCAGCTCTGCAAGAGCCTCCATCACTTAAGGGTACAGTTCCCAGAATGAGAATCCATCCCCAACGTTTTGAGACATCCTAACTACCCTGTCACAATTGCAATGGTTAAATAACCTGGGGAGAAGGCTTTACTGAGGATTATTGTGAGGTTGTGTATTTTGACAAAGGAGGAAGTGTCACCTAAGCACTGGACTGTGTTGTTAACTCATAATGAATTTCAAAGCCCAGACAAGTTTTGCAGCCTTGGACAATTTTTATTATATCTTCCCAAATTTCTCTCACTGCACAGACATCATTGCATACATGAGAATTTATTCTTGTTTTTATTTTTCTTCTATTAATGCACTGTCTTTTCATTCCAAAATCTGCTTTGAACAATTCTGGTCTTCACATGCATGGCAAACTCTGCAGCTGCAGTTTTTATGAACTAAAGCCTTTTATGTTGTGGTATTTTTGTGCAATTATGAATGTTATGGCAAGAAAAATGAATTTTGCATCAGGATTGACACGTTATTAATAATTTTTTCCTTTTACAAACATATTTTAACCAAGGAAAAAAGATTCAATGAACCTGTTGAGGCTGTTTGATTTTCAATAAAAAAATTTAGCTTAATCCTGTTCTTTTCCTCGTATATTTTTGCATTAACGGACACCTAATATCTTTATATATTACCTGTTACACATGCACAGTAATTAACATTCTTAGTTTAAATTAAACATGTTATCCTGACCACTTTTAGTGATAGTCTCCATGACTTCATTTCTATCTTTATTAGTTTTCTAAACGTCTATGTAACATTAAAATGATTAATTAAAAAAATACACTAAAATTCAACATGAACATAAAAATAAAAAGAAGGAGTAGTCTGAATTCTAGTCTGAATTAGCAGAATGACTTCTTCAAACATTAACATTCCTTCTTCTATGCAACATTGCAGACGCCTCCTGTTAATTGTACAGGTTCAGACTTGAGCGCATTATTATTCACAATATTTTCATTTAAATTTCTACTTGAAGTTTGGTCTACTTGGTCCTTTTTAATAGCATTTACTTTGCATTATTAATGTGTCTGTGCCCCCACTTAAGTAATGCAAGCAACACAATAAAAATCCTTTTCCAAAGAACTTCCACTCCAAAGCAGAAGATAAGGTGGAACAAGGGGTAGTTAGCCCCGATTAAAGAACAGCTCACCACTCTCACAGAGTTAAGTGAGCTCCCACGTGATGCTTTTTGGTATCTGCATGGGCAGAGCAAGCCATGATGCTCACAACCCACCTGGAAGGCTGGAAATGCAAACCCTGTGGCTTTGCTTAACATTGTGCAACTGACCTCAAAGATACTCTGAGGCAGAGCAGGAGGGCTTCCTTTTCTGTCCACAGCTCAGAGTGGTCCCACCCAGGAAACAGCCCTGCTGAGGACAGGAAAACCTGAAAGACTGCTTGCACTGATGGAATTTCCTAAACGCTCAGATTTCCAAGGGCTGCAGCAAGCACAAGGGGGAACCTACCCTCCTGTCATTGCCTGCCCTCCCATCTCCCAAGTTCACTATTAATAGTTCTTCCCTCCCCCATTTCAAAAACCTCTTCTGTAAAAAAAGTCAAGGAATCAAAGACCTGAAGCTTCCTGTCTGGGTTTACACTGAAGATCTCTTGAAGCTTGGTCCAGGTCTGGTCACTAAAACTCCATCTGTCTTCTCAGATATAAAAGTTTTATCTGGAGAGTTCTAGCCAGTTGGGAGAATTCAGGTGAGCTACTTTATCTCTGAATTTCTGAGTGATTTTTCTGAACCCTTTGGTATTTGGCCAATCTGTGATTCTTTCACACTTATATCTCTAGCAAAAGGACACAGAGAACATAAGACATTTCAAATCTTAATTGATGAAAATAACCTTATTATGCATAATCGAGCTGCTGGGTAAAATTATATAAATGGACCCTATTTGGAGACAGAGCAGAGATCAAGAGATCAAGAAACCAGATTAAACTAGAAAATCTGATCTGTCAGTTACCACCAACAAAATTAACTTTGTCAAATGTCAATATGAAATCTTTCCCCTTTGAGAACTGGTGCTAGACTTATAAGATTAATCACCTTTAAACACTTTTTTGTTGCTATTGCTGGATAAGCTTCTAGTTCATTCTTCTATACATTAGGGGAAGTTTAATTCCAGCAGATAGTTCCGTAAAACATATGCTGTTTGTCAGTTTCCCTTCTTTTTCAAAGCTGCTGTTGGTTTCACAGTAAATGAAGAATATTATTTTAAAAAGCTAGAAAATTTCATCGAATAATTGTGGCTAAAAGGACAGCTGAGCTTTGAAGGAGTATAAGCCATTCATTGGGTTATACTTTTGAATCTTACTGTAGAGATCTATATTTATTCATGTTCCCTCTTTGCTTACCTAGAAATCTATAAATTTTATCCATATCTGTCAGTCTGATAAACACTTAAGCCAATATGTCAAAGGAAAATTTGACCAATAAGAATTTTATGGTGAGTAGGTATTGAAACACACAGCAAGGAATGCATTAGCCATTTCTTCTTAATATTTACAACAGTTTTAAACAAGATACAGTACTATAACTGAGAGGGCAGAATTGGTATCTTTTATCATCACACACTATTCACAAAGAAATGTAGCATTAGCAAACTGAAGACACCAGTGTTTACATCTGCAATTTACAGTATCATTTTTCAGGTCTTCCACACTAACAGATCCCTGAAATCAAGTACACCAACGTGCAGAAAGAGTGATATTTTGGCTCCTAAGATGGCTGTAATTGCAACTCCATGCATGTGAACACAGAATCAGTGCAGGTGAACACTCAGTGCCAATGATAATGAATTAGAACCCAAGAAATCTCACTTTCTTACAAATTCCAGCAAGACAGGTTATACCAGAAGAACCAAGGAAACAAGATTCCAAATACCCTTTATCTTCTGAAGGGTATGAATCAAAAGAAGTGCAAGGTCTTGCACCTGGGAACACATAACCATAATCCTTGAGGTCCTTGACAACCTGACATTCAGTGATTCTAAGATCTATGAAAACCTTTCCTATTTATGGACTGATGCCTAGTTGGAGTCACTTAGATTAAACAGGTAATGATAAACATTATTCTGGTTTTGAAAAATAGGATATTATAATGTATTACGAAAAATAAGCTAAGTTTTAAAGAGTGCTCAGCACTGAACACAAGGAAAATCAGTAATAACGATGACTTATCAATAGTGGACCAAAACCAGACCTAAGGCCAATAAACCATGTCTGTTCTCTACACAATAAAATGAAGGAACAACTGTAGTACAGGGTCAGCTACAGTTGGTTAATCAGGTAATTAACTAGTCATTTAATAGCTAACTGGATAACAGCAGCAGAGAAAATCCATCTGCCTGGGTTTCAGCATAGGTTTGAATGGCAACAGGAGTCTCCATGCTGTTAGTCTGTTCAGAAATAGGATGATGCTACATGCTCATTTATATTTTTAGCAAAATAGTCTGAAGTAAACCTAGAACAGGTATGCCTATATGTGCTACAATCAGGCTTTTCTTTTGCTGTCTACATGTTAAGCAGAGGTTAGCCAATTATAACACTAACTACCATTGCAAACTGAAAGAGAATTTTTAAGAACTGCAAAAAAGAAATAGATAAAATAGTGTTCAAAATAATGAGTATATCTCATCTTTTTCTAAAATGCAGTCCAGCAAAATTCTCCAGGATGTAATGCCAAATGCAAGTATGGTTATGGTTTTGCAAACAGGTGCCTCTGACAGCAAAATGGATCTATCAAAGCCACCCACTCCCACCAACACTATTGTTCGATTTAGCTCCTTTAGTTAGCTAGGAATTTTACAGAACAAATAAATAGTTTTTGCCCAAGGATCCTGTCAAATAATTTTATCAGCAGTGTAATGAGTGACAGCAAGTTGCAATAGTAGAGAAAGAGAGGACTGATCCTTGGCCTTAAAAGTATGTGATTATCTGGCCTGAGTTTACAGAGTCATGTGCTGTACATGTAATCTTTTTGTTTTTCACAGCAGAAGGCTGAATTCTGGGCATTAGTTTTTCTATGCCTTTGCTGCTGAGATTTTCATAGCCATCTCAGTTGAAATCGGGTAGTTAGTATACACAGTGTAAAGAAATTCTGTATGACTGCCAAATTTTGAAAGTATATTCAAAAAACCTACCAGGAAGGAAACCATAGAAACATTGCTGAGTACATGACATTCAAATGAATGCCCATAAATTAAAATCAAAAACAACCAAACCAAACCTGATTTTTGAGAATACTTAAAAATTAATAAGTGGTTTCTTTTTCCAAAGTAATAGCTGTATGGAATCTTTTTTACTACCTTCCTTTACATGTCATCTTGTTAATGTAATGACTTTCTGTTCAAGATAATACACAGTTTCCACATAGCCTTGAAACATAGAGAGCTCAGGGGAAGCCTACATGCAGAAATCAATGCTTACTCAGTAAGGATATGAAGTTATACCAAAGTAGCTACTCTGCGGCAATTATTAATGCAGACAGTGGACTTTGCTACATCTCTCTTTATGTACCTGAGGGAATTAAATTAGAGTATGGCTGTCTTAATCTCCCCGTGTGGCAAATGGGTAGAAAGAAGAGTGTCCAGAAGGAGACACAGATGTTAAATGGACTGTACTCTGCTGCTGAGATAGTTTTATCTCTCTGCTGCTTTTATAGGGAGAAACTAAACCAAAGTGGCTTCAGAGGAACATATGTCCCTTGAAGAGGAAATAAGGCACTTTTTTGCACCAGGAAGACTCAGTACATCTCACCTGCTTATAAATATTTAGAAGTCACAATTTGGTACAATCCTTATGGATTGAGGGCAAGGTTTTTCGTTACACTTTTTTCTGTTATTTGATTCTTGTGGTACTGGTACTTTGGATCACAGCATATATTCTCCACACATAATTTCTAAAAGCTTGTCTGAATTTTGGATTTCATTGTAGCTTCAGTTATATGTAAGCAGATAGGTTATTGATACAATAATTGAACTGTTGATTGGCACACATACCTTACAACCTTCTGAAGGAACTCAAGAATGAGTTCCTTCAGTCTTGGAATGTACTTTACCTCTTTGAGCCTAATCATCTAATAGAAATGCAGTCAAAGCCAGTCATGAAGACTCCCTCTGTACAAGATGTGAACAGAGGGGACCTCTGTAGTTCCCGTAGTCCAAACCCCTGCACAATGGAGAGTTGATATTGACACTAGATAAGGTTCCTCTATGAATTTCCCAAATTTTTCAGTGATGGAAATTCATCCAACATATTCCACTTTATATTCATTCTTAATGTGATTTTTTCCCCTCATTTATCCAAAAACCTCACCTATTTTTCTGGTCATTTGCTCCTGTCCTTTAGCATGGAGAGGTTTTTTTTCCAAGGGACAATGAAATAGCAGCACTCGCATCTTGCTTTAGTAGAAGCAAGGTGATTTGCCAGTGAACTATGAAGATTTTCTTTTTCTCTCTTTCACTTGGGCTAACATGACTATTGTGGTTTGTCATGATTGTCTAGATTGTGGTTAGATGTGGAAACACAGTAATAGCTGCTTTCACGCAAAGATGGAAGGTTGTGACACCAGTGTCAAACCAACTATTTCAGCATTCCCAAGTGATGCAACAAAATGTCAAAATAGTGACAGAAGTTGAAAAGCATCTCTAACAAGGGAGGACCCTGAGCACACTTTCCAAAGAAATAAAAAGGCAAGGCAGTTTCAGTTGTGTTCTGAAACCGAGATTGTCCTCTTAATGATATGGCACTGGTTCTGGTACCGTCTAGTATAGAAGGGCAATCAACTGGGCATGCAGCCATGTGTAAACCACACATTTCTTTGTGGACAAATAATGAGTGGATGCAAAATACATCAGAAAAGAAGAAATAATAATTAACAATTATTTTTGCCTGAAATAATTAACAATTATATAATTTAAGTAAAATGGAAGAGTTGTGGAAGTACCAAATGTTCTGGCAGAACAAAATAGAATTAAGTGTCTGGCAGAATGAAGTAGAATTCAGCAAGAGCACTTGCTAATTATTTTTTAGTCTTCTTCTGGGGATCTGAAGTACCTGTAATTTTGCTGTACTTTGTTTATACTATGGTAGCACAGTAATGGCCCAATGTGCCAAATGAAAAACACATAATAAAAATTAATCTTTATTACCTTATTTGTAATGCAACTGACATTACAAATGAGTGAAGAATGAACAACTGGCCTTGGGGATATATAATCTTACTTGGGACTGAAACAAGATTTACCCCCAGTTACAGTTAATGACTCTAAGACACTGTTGAAATTTACTGAACAACTGATGTATCAATTCCAGGAATTGATCATATATTTCTCTGTCCTATAACGTGTTTTGAACTGACTGTCATTTCCTATTTCTTCTTCTAATAACTGTGTTTAGAGTAGAGCAAGAAGTTGGATCTGCTAAATATTTAGATGGAAGAAAGAGGCTTGAAGTCATGAGATTCCTGCTCCCTGAAGAGATGAGACTTCCTACATGAACCGAGGTACCACTATGCATAGCTGGAAAAACCAGGATGGCAAGAAGAGAATTAATTTTTTAAGCACTAAAAATTGCTGAAACACTTTTTGTCAAGGGACTTGTGACCCAAGGTCTTTCTTTAAGCCTGTCTTAGCTATCAGTTTAGATGAAGGTCTGAATAACACCTCTTAGCTTTGCTAGGTTTCTTCAGGTGAACCATCCTGAAGTTAGTATAGAAGTCAGAGACTTATTTAAGTATATATGAAGTCAGTGTTATTTATTGCTGAAATCCACATAATTTTTATTCTTGTTTAGCTTAACACTACCTGGCAGAAACAACAACTCAGAGAAAGCTGCAAAGGTAATAACTCCATTAATTAAGTCATTTTTAATTTACTTAATGTGTAGCTTTTTAAATTATTTCTTAAGACTATTTTCCAATATATTAGGGTATCATTTGTATTAGTTACAGCAATTAGTTCCATCAAACTTACATCATCATTTACTTACTACTGTTGAACACTGAGAGAATCATTATTCTAATAATACTGCAACTCACTGCTGACCAAAGTCAGTCCTAACAAAAAATTAAAAACTACTGTTTCAGTAGAATTATCACATTCCTTCATTAACTCAAATTCATTCCCTTAACTAAAACAAAAGGCTCATCACAGACATGTTGTTAACAAGATGATTACTACACTAACTCATTGCTGTATACCAAGCAAGGTTCTTCGACCTACAGTTTTTCTAGTTGAATTTCTGAAAAACTGAAATACCTCAGAAAGGCAAACAATTGATTTTCTCAAACGGTCTTGACAAAGGTAATGTAAATTCTTATTACATGCAACAGAGAAAGGAAGTTTTCCCTGCTGCCAAGAGTAATCTAACACCTCTCAAATATACAGTTACCTGTGTGTACATTTTTCCTGCAATTGGTTTTGCTAAACCTGGTACAGAGTTTTCAATTCTAGAACACTTAAAAGTCAGTAACCTGCTTTTTGATATAGCCTAGTTCTTTATTGAGAAATTTCATATCCAAAATGCAAGTTCTGATGGATTATGCTATTTGCATTAGATGATATTTGACTTATCCAGCCACACAGGAGAGGAATCAAACACTTTCTTTTATTGTAAGAGCAAAGCTCTTTTGGACACATCAGGGGATGATTCACTGTGCAACCATCTCCCACCACTGAAAATATCAAAGGTCTATTTTTAAAAGAGGCCAAAGTGCTTTGTCTATTTCACAGCCAAAAACTACTGTGAGATTAATTTTCTTCTATAAAGGTATAAAGTTCAAGTTGCTAAAATTAGCAATTTTTTCACCTGAGCCTCTTCTCTATGGTCCTATTCAAAGCAGTATTGTTTAGTTTTTCAGTGCCTGCTGTTTAAAATGTAACAGTCCCCATTTAATGTGTCAAAAAGCTATAGCTAATTATTCTCATAGCAAGGATAATTGTACCAATTATGATTCTTTAAAAAAGAATGGTGGAAACAAAGAAGTAGAGATAAGATTTAACAATGAAAAGACAAATTGGGGAGGCAGGGAAATCTTAAATGTTGAAAACCTACAGTGCCTTCTTTTTTACAGGAAAAAATAAAATTTCAACTTCATCAAAGAGCCAAGTTATCACCATTCAACCTGTGTAATTATGGATTATTATTATAAGGCTCCTGTTGGTTTAGAATGAAGCCCTTAGTGGTCCCTCCAGCCTCAAAATTTATGTCTGTAGCATATGACATAGAGCAAGATCTAATGTTTCTACCGTATCTGCCTTAAACTGATAGGTGGTGTAATTCTGAAGGCACCATTCCACTCTTCCCAAGATAAACACCTTATTTCTCAGGATGGTCTATGAAGAGAGACAAACAGCCCTAGGATTTTGTGGTCTTCCTGTGTCAAGCATCTACATCCACTGATTGCCTCAGAAGCTCAAGTATCGCTGAAGGACGCTGCAAACCATCTAGGTTAGATGTCTGTTTCTCTTGTTTAGTGCACAGAGTGTACAGGCTTTTCCATCCAGCTGGGATACAGGGCTGCATACTTCACTTTTTCAGGAAACGTACTAAAAAGAGCAGATCTGCAGCTTGAAAACAGTGGCAACGATGAGACATATCCCCAGCAAAGGCAAATAACCAAGTAACCAAAAAGTGGAAGACATAGGTTGTCAGCCTAGAGGGTGAAGAGCTCTGCTCTCCCACATCAAAAAGACTACAGTAGGATGTGGGACACTGTCAGGGAGGAGCAGTCTGTGATCCAGATAAAAAAAATCACATTTAATACTGGTAGAAAAGGATTTTTCCAAGTATCTATGAGACAGTGGGGAATTTTGCTCATTTTGCCTTCCTGCAAGACCAAATTTGGAATCTACTGACTTTTCAACTCAGCTGGCAATCTGCTCCTGCACCTATTACCTCAGGAGCAGATAGCAGGCCTGGAAGTAATGACTTCTAGCATTTACTTATGGCTATTGTTAATCACTATAAATGGCTTTCTGGCAGATTTGGATTTCTCTGAATGTAGTCACAACTTTATATAGAAAATCACAAAGCCCTTGGTTCTGATCCGGATCACACAGACAGCGTGAATGTACCTACTGTCACTTAAAAAATGAAGAACAGCATTGCACAATTGTCCTTTTGTGCCTACCAAATTCAAAGCTACAGACTGAGTTCAAACAAGTGTTGCCCTATTCTGCAAACACTGATAAAAAAGATACCATGAAAGTTCTGGGCACAAAGGAAAACAAGTCAATATACACATCAGGACACCACAACAGACAATATTTAGCTCTATTATATCCAGGTATTCAAGCACTCTTGGAGAAATTGAATCTGCCTGCTGCTATTTCTGCCATGCTTGGTTTAAGCTATTCTCTTATCCAACTCCCCAACTGTTTATCAAACAGAAGACATCATCTGGATGTTAAGGAGATATTTCACCATCCGGCTGAAGTGTTGCCCTCTCTTAGAGGTGTCAGAGTAAAGGTGCTGAGAGATGGGAAGAATATAACATTCTTTCATATCTTCCCATTTTTCAAAATCTTTTTCAAAGTTCTCTGTTTCTACCAGGCAAGTTTTACATTAAGAGAAATTTAAACCAAATTTAAAGAAAGAAGTGAATGAGATGAAAAGAAAAACTGTAAGTGTAAATATTGCCAGGACATTCAGAAAAACCTCAAGGGGGCTATTAGAAAGTTGGATTTTTGCTTATCAAGATTTAAATGAAAGATAGTTATGTAGGGCCACCTTACTTTTAGAAATACTCAGATTTTCTCATAACACAGAGGAATGAGCACCTACCTAGCAACTGCTCCAGGCTCCTAATTACTGTGGAGATTATGACATCACTGTTAATTTTTAGTTTCTAAAAGGTCAGTAAACTCAAGTCAGTCAATTGGGCTTTGTCTCCTTAACCAAAATATAGTTGCCTCTTGCATGACTTAGACACAAAGGTCTTACAACAATCACACTGGTAGGTGGTTCTCTGTTGTACAGGATGGTGTATAGCTGAGAGTGACATTTTACATTTAGAAAATCAGTGCTGTAGCATTGAGTTCTGGATATTTAATGCTGTTCTAAGGTATTTTATATTCCAGGATCCTTCTCTGAATTTTGTCCATCCTACTTCATAAATCTTTGAAGTTTTTTTTCCATTAAGAATTCAGTTTTCCTAATGGATTTCCTTTCCATTTTCTACATGCAAAATACTAGCATTGGAGTAGTTAGCATTGTCTGTGAAATGCCAGTTTGCCTTGAATTTACCAAAGATGGCCCTGTGAGGTAGAAGGGAACTCATGGCCATGGTGCAAGTTTCAAGTACCTATAAGTGAGTTTCAACTCCTCTAATAAAAATTATGTAGTAGTTTTCTGACTTTTCTGTGCTAGTTATCTGTACTCTTTTCTAGAAAATAGATAACTACCTCCAGAGTAGAGATAACTACCTCCAGAGTAGAGATAACTACCTCCACAAACACTTATTTTAGATTAAGACACATGCTCCAGAACATCTTCATGTCCCTCTGTGAGTTACAAAAGAAGCCTAGGCCAAATGTTTCCCTCCTCTTAAATAACTAAATTTGAGCTCTTGTAGGAGCTAAATATAACAAGAACACTGTGAGAATAAAACTAAAAGCCTTTTTTGTGCTACCACTGGTAAACAGACCACCTGACAGCAAGGTTACTCACAGGTTACTGACACTTCCTTTTAACATTTTTTTAAAAACACTGCTTTCTGTATTGTCTGTCATACAGCTCGAAACTGTTTCGAGCAATCGTGTACCAGAACAGCCTGGACAGTTAAATAGTTCAGTCATTGTAGATTCCATACATGAATCTTTGCAGAATCCCCCTCTTTGTGGGATTCAGGAGTTATCACTTCAGCCAGTTGTGCTAGAAACAAACCTCATGTTCTGCCACTAACAAACCTATTTCAACAAAGCTAACAGCTCTGCTGAGTTACTCTAGTCTTGCTTTTGCATACTGTCATTTTGCACTCTGGTCTAACAACAAAGAGGGAATCAGGAAACCGGTGGGTGAAGTATTTAATGATGATGTGATTAGGACATGGTTCTGCAGGGAGAACAGCCCAAATGGCCTCATGAGAGCATTCAGAGATTCTGCTCAAGGACTTGAGGGTTTAAACTACTGTGAAAGCAAAGCCTTTACTTTAACTATATCAGAACAAGAGGAGAAATAGTCTGCTCTCCCTTCTGTTTCTGAAATGAGAAGCAGCAGTCCATTCCCAACGCTCCCTACAAAAAGCAAAGCATGAGGAACTGTCTAGGTGTGAGACAGGAATTCCAGGTCATTATTAATGTGGTTGACATGCAAAGTGCTGAGGTAGAAATTGAAAGCCTCAATGAACATCCCAACCCCCTGAGACATTTGGTCTCCCAGGAATCATTATTTCGTCTGCACAATCTATTGTTTCATGAGGAATATCATGTTTCAGCAGAAAAGTCAAATGTGTCCTCCCATAACTCCACTTGGCTGTTAGCTTACTGCTGAGTTAATACTTTCCCACATAAATAAAACTATACAAAAAAAGAGAGAGCAGACTTGCAAAGAAACATGGGGGAAAATATAATTCATAGGCGCTCAGGGCTTGAAAAGCTGGTGAGTTTCTTTCCTTTCCTTTTTTCTTCCCTTTACCCTTACAAGTTGATGTGTATCCAAACAGCTTGAAAAGTACTTTGAAATCCAACTTTAGTCAGCTACGATGAAAACATAAGAGGAGCTGTTTTTTCCTTTATGGTGCTTTGTTTTCTTCCCTGTTTTATTCAGTGTTCATTTCAGCAGTGGCTGCAGGACAGAAGCAAAGTGGTTTTGCTTCAGATTTTTTTTTTCTTTTTTGGTACAGTTAAGCATATACTTCTTGAGTTACACTGAGCAATAGTCACTATGTAGTGCTTTTAAACCAAGCACAGCTAATGAGCTGAGAAAGGGCTTCAATCAAACTGCAAGCCTTCTCCAAGCAGAGATAGCATAACATTTTGTCTAGGGGCTTTTTAGTCAGGTAAGAAAATGTTGCTTTCGGTAGAAAGATGTCACATAGCTTTCATTACAGAAAAAAAATAAGTAGCACTCTATTTATATATCCTTATTTTTGATGAAAACTGTACTGAAAAAATCAATTCGTCAAACCCTTAAGGTACCATTTGTATGAGCTTTTTCATCAAATTGAGGACCAACTGCACTCAAGGACAAGCTGCCACTCAGAGGAATCTAGACAGGTTGAAAGATGGAGGCTAAAGGAACTTCGTTAAATTCAACAGGGTAAAAAATGCAAAATTCTGCACCTTCTATGAGTTACCACTGCACAACTGGGTAGCCGCTCTGCTGAAAACAACTTGGAGGTCCTGGTGGGCACGCAGCTCAATATGAGCCAGCAGAGTGCTCTTTCAGCAAAGAGTAACAGTATTCTGGGCTGCTGATGCAGGAGCAGAGCCAATAGTTGGAGATAAGGGATTATCCCCCACTTATCAACAGTCATTAGCTCACAGATACAATACTGCATCCAGTTTTGGGACTTCCAAACAAGAAAGGCATTGGTAAACTAGTATGAATTCACTGATGGGCCATCAACAAGCGAGGTGGGGAGGGGAAGAAGGAACTGGAGTAGTTGCCCTTCACAAGATAATGTGGACTTTTTTGGCCTGGAGACTTAACACCATTCTACCCATTTGTACAAGGAGGTCATAAAAAATGCAAAGTCAGGCCCTTAAAAGTAAAGTGGGGTAGGAGGATGAGAGACAGGTTTAAGACCAAGAGACTTTCTAAACAAATATAATGAAAAATGAGGAAAATCAGGAAATGGAACAGGTTGTTCTTGGAGGTTTTAGAAACCTGGCCTGCAAAGTTCTGAGCCATCTGGTCAAATCTCATATAAGGTCTTGATATGAAGGATCAGGCTTAACGTTCTTCCCAACCTAGGTTGATCTAGATTACTACAAAATCCCTACTGACTTCCCATTACTGTGACCCAGGTCAGTGTATTTGAAAATGCTATCATTAGCTTGTCATTTTCCTAGTGATAAAGTAGTTTTTGAAAAAAAATCAAAATAGCATACTCATTGCTCACATGTTGTAATACTGTTAATAAGGTGACCTATGCAGACAACCAGGAGTTTCTTCAAAATTAACTATTAAAACTCTAGTTCAGCAAAGCACTTAAACTCATATTCAAATTTAAGCATATCTTTATTTCCTATTCATTAAAATCTCTCTGCTAAATTTAGGTATCTATGTTTTCTTTATTCTGGTCCCTCTAATGCACTCATGCTTTTCTATCTTTTTAACAGATTGTAAACACCTACTTAAAGTTGAACAAATATCTAACATCTTTCCTGTGATGAGATATTTTAGAATATTAAAATATGATTATCATTCATCCAATTTGTGGATTATGTGTTATTTCATTTTCTTTTTACAGCTATATGCAGTATTACCCACCATTAGTATGTAAGACATGATGAAATTATATGGTAATAGCATAAAATGTAATGGCATGAAAATGATGAGTTTTGACTCTGAATAGTTTTTAAAAGCAAAAGGATCCAGTACTATGAAATTTCTTTGGCAAGCAGTCTGCTGTAACATAGTGTCCAGTGGGTACACTCCACAGTCTTCACATGTTGTGCACACCGTGGCCATGAGAACTTGTGCTGACTGAGAAAACAACACACATGATTGATTACTTCCACCTCTTAGTTCAGGGTTGACTCCATGTGAGTACATTCTAGCATATATTTTGTTTTCCATCCTGCCCCTTCAGCCTGGTTGTTGCTGGAGGAAGCACAGACACAGCTGCTTTGAAGGAAACCGCATGGTCTGGGGTGGCCTTGGGGCTAGGACAGCACTGGACAGAAGGAAGGAAAAACAGCTGAAAACTATTTTAATTATCTCCAGCCTATGTAACAAAATAAATGCTGCTCAGGATAGAATATCTGACTCCAAAGCATTGGCCAGAGCTGTTATCTTATCCACAACTGAGAAGAAATGTTACTCAGGGTCAAATGGAGGCATTCTCCTGACCTCATCTTGGGAGTGCACGAGATGAATTGTTGCTTCTAAGTGTCAGTCAGCACAAATTACTTGCTCTTTCTTTATTTATTTAAAAGACTGCATTTTTCATGTTCTGACATGATCATGGTGACATCCTATTTGAGGTCTCTGAATAACAGCAAGGAAGCTGCAACCGTGGCTGACGATAAATAATATATAGAAGATCCCTATAATTCAGTGCAGTCCCTGGAGGTGCTTAGGGACATGGTTTAGTGGTGGACTTGGTAGTGTTAAGTTTAAAGCTGAACTTGATGATTTTGAAGGTCTTTTAATACTTAATTGTTTCTATGATTCTATGATTCTATGATTCTATGATTCATTCATCGTAGTGAGGTAGCTCCATGAGACAAAACAGTCCTTTGGAGACAGACAAGGAACAAGAGTAAATTTTCTTTACAAGAATGCCCTGTATACTGGCAAGGATAAGAAATGCTAGATAAAATAAGGGAAATTAATATAACTATCTATCCAGATCTCAGAATCATCATCTGGCAAATGACAAAATAATCTTGTAATAGTGTATAAATCAAAAATATCTGAGTGTCTTATACTGTTTCCTTAGGGTAATTCAAAAGCAAAAACTCCTACGAATTAAGGAAAAGAGAATGATGTAACTTAGTCCTGAATACTCAAAAAATTATATACAGTATTAATACACATGAAGATACAAGAGAAATGTTTTCAGAATATTTAATATATGCAACATTGAACAGTGTGTGTTAATATTAATTACAATTTTCACCATTATTCTCTTGATGTTCCAGGAAAGATCAAGAGAAACAATAGCAGGAATTTTTCAGTTACATTGATATGCAAATTAATTTTCCATGAAACAGCATGCAGTTTTATGGGACAAACTTCATCTTTTTTGCTTTTTACATGAAAGAAAGAAATGATACTCTGGGCCTAAGGTATTCGATCAAAATTTATGACCCCTTTCAGGTTTCATGAATCACATATGCACAGTGAAACCCTTAGCTGCATATTGTTACTCCACCATGCTTCATGGGGGGTTTTGAATATTTTTTATGTCTTTTTAAATTATTTCCCTAATAATTCTTCATTACTTTTACTATTTATTTTTTGACAATCATTAACCATAGAGAGAAAATTTTCACATAAATATTCATTGTGATTTCAAGATCACATCCCTCAATGGCAACAACTATTTTTCAAGTTGTATATGGAAAAAATAGGGTTATTTTTTCATGTACAGTTCAGTTAACATTTACTCTTATACAGTTTTATTTCCCCACTCATTACCTGCTCATCATCACATATTGTAGATCACATGTATCGAAATTGCTAAAATGTACTAAGTTGTAGAGCTAGAGGTCAAGGCAAGGTTTTATTTTAGTTGTTAGGCTGTGTCCCAGCATTCAAATCTTAGGTATCCCATAGATATTTGAGGCATTTTTCTATGTGATTGTCCTTGACCAAAACTGGAGTATCAGAACTTCAACACCTGTGGAACTGAATGTTCAATTATTTGTATCCATGTATGAAATCTAGTATTATTCTGCACCAGATAACAGTTTTCTCCTGAAGAAAGGTGTCAGTAAAGAAAAATTCAGTCATGATTTTTAGATGCCTTAAGCAGGTTTCAACTCACCAGATTTTAAGTATCTACAAATTAATTGTCTACACTGAATCTAGGTGGGATTTTTTTGACTCTTAGAGATCAGGGAGAGAAATGAGTACTGTTACATCATATGATTCATCTCATTCAGAGAAAGACATTCATAACAGATCAGATGAAACATGTAATTTGAGTGCTTGTTCTGTCTGTGACTATAAAAAAATTCAAATGTATACTGGACCATACTATTCAGATGTAGACAGCTACACAGCTGGATAGTTACACATCCTCAGATGAGCCTGACATCCTGAGTTTACAGTGATAGCTGCTGTTTCAGCTACTACATAGATATCCGTTGGGAAGTTTATGCAATATATACATCTTTGGGCTATCATACAATCAATATTTTAATAACTACACTTTTCACAGTTAGGAAATATATTTCCCAAAGCTGTATGAGTATGATTTTGTTTTAAATTAAGATTCAGAGTCTGTTGTGAACCACAGAAACTCAGAGAAAAGTGGCATCATCACATATTAGATCATGACCCAAAGGATGCACAGAAATTCATTTGCTCAATTCTGAATAAAATAGCACAAGTGCAATGAGATTACTTTAAAATTGCATTTTCATTAAACTATATGATTACTTCTGAATTTAATATCATTAGTTAAAAGTAGCTCAAAGCACCAAGAGGAAACACAGTAATACAGAGGGAAGAAGTTGTAATATATGTATCAGAATGATAAGGCGTGTTAAGACAGTAAAAACACATTGTTCTCCACTAAGGGTAATGGGTTGGAAAATAAGGCTTCAGATTCTTTGAGTGTTTAAAATTTTAGAAGGAAACAGGAAATGGCACATGTACAAGAAGAAAGGATGGTAGAAGCCTGCCTGGCTTTCCTGAAGGATGCTATCATGAGTTCTCCATCATTTTTAGTACAGCTAATCTAACAGCAGTGAAAACTCCTACCTTTACTTCAGATACACATTCTCAGGCAAAAGTGTGCTAAGCTCTTTTAAAAAAATGACTCAAACAGTATTCTAAACTTCGGGGAAAAAAATATTACTTCATAATAATTCAGTAAATTGGCTTCACTAGGCCTGAGTGTGAAAATTACCCATTCTTTTCTCAGGTTCAGTCTCTGTAAGAGCAGGGTGAGAAAGGCAACTTTGAGATACCCTTCTTGTTCTTGAGAGTGCATTTTAGTTTTGTCTAGAATAAGAACAGACTATTCTGGGAAAATAGAAGCAGTTAATGCCATCCAAAATATAAATATATTAACAAAACAGACCTAAATCATAGGGAGAATAACTCAGAAATGTATCAGTCTTTGGCAGACAAGCAAAGGTAGTGTCCAGTTTCAATGCATGAGAAGAATTGTTATGGACATGGAAAGAACACAATCCTGTGTTCAACAAGAAGCTGTGATGAATTGGATTGGAAACAATGTGTCATTTCCCAAAGAATAACTTTATACTACCTAAAGATGTTGGAAATGTTAGTCTAGAACAAAGTTTTTTCATTATTACTTGCTTGGAATCATACATTTTCTTCTCCCCACATCTCAAGGGTTACGTATGGCAGCATCCCAGTGATGATTTTTATGAGAGTCCCTCCCAGCAAATTCTTTCAGCCAGCCTCATCTGCAAACACAAACTAGTTTCAAAGTTTTTGTGGAGGCAGTTTAATTAAATGCAACAGAATTACCCTTTAAAGCCTCCAGTAGGATTCCCATTCTTTCCCTATTCTGAGGGCTGAAAGTTAGTAGCTGGAAGTAGTAGTTGTTCTGCAGAAAATTTGTGGTTTTAGGGATTGCTGTGAAAATATTTCTCTCCCAGAATGTATCTAAGAAAGCCATGATCACAAGCTTTCTGACCTGCAGATTTCTAGACCCACTGTTCCCCACGGATTGAAGAAGAGCCAGAAGCTTGAATGTTATAGAAGCTGCAGATGCACTGAAAAACTCACAGCTTCCTGCTCCACCTCTCAGTAACTGGTCAGCCCTCGGGACTAGTAATCTGTCAGTTTTTTTCCTGACTCCTTGCCCTTTTGTCAATGTGTCTTAAAAAAACTGTGGAGTTGCTGAACAGAAAAAAGAGAAACTGATTACTGTAATTATGCTGCATTTGTCCCCCACACAGAAAACACAGTCCAGCAGTTTAGGGAAGCCAGGCTGATGTCCCTTGTATTTAATTATATTTAAAAGCAATAATTTATACACAGGTATAAAACACTTCTGTGGGAATTTAATGTTTGTGGAAGATTTCAACTCTCTACATCTGAGACTGAGGGGATATATGTTTGCCCACAGGGTGTTGATAACAAAAATGCAGACAACATTCTGCTTTGCAGAGCTAGGGCTCCTGGTAGCCACACAGTCCTGATCTTTCTCTGCTTAGCCTTCCAGCTTTTGCTTCTTTCAGGTGTTGAAGTGTCCACTTATGGATGAACTGAGATTCATTTCACGTATACCATTGAAAAGCCAATAGAGAGGAAGAGCTTGAGATCACCACCAGCTTGGATGCAACTGCTTCTCTCACTTCCTGAGCCAGGTAGCTACTCCAGAGCTCTTGCTGCCCCTGGAAAGGTGGGGTTTGTAGTGGAAAGAAGCAAGCACCTTATATCGTTTCCAGCTAAAAGGAGTAATCCATGGTAGTAAGAATTTTATCTTTTGTTACAGTGTGTCAGCAACCAAATTGCTAGAGGATTTCAGGGTTAAAAAGGAAGGAAACAGAAACGGAGGGGTGAGAAGAGGAAGCAGATGTGATCACAATGTGTACTTTGGCTCTAATTATCTCCCAGGCCTGTTGGTATATTTCATAGGGAATAGTCTGTGTGAACTTGTGGAAGCCAAATAAAGTTGAGTGCCACCAGTTATATAACTTACCTTTGCAAAGGAAAAAAAAAGTTTCTGTTTTGCCTCTAAATTTATTCCTTGATATTGCCTGCGGCAATTTTTTAAAATTCAATATTACTGCTCCAGTTAATGACTTCTGAAAAGATAAATATAAACTTTGATAACTTCAGTGATGATTTTTTAATAATTGTCTAAAATCTAAGCTTGCAATAAGTTACTTAAAACCATTTTTCTTTGACCAACTTTTAATTTATATTCAGTCCTGAAACAGTGCTCTTACAATATCTTGATTAAGAAATATTAACAGCCTTCAAAGTGTTGGTTTCACAAAGATAAAAGCAAAGACTCCCAGCTTACGCAAGCTGTCACATTCTGTGAGCTGATAACATTTTAGATTAGTTGAGTCTCTAATATTAACATTTTCTCCAGACATTCCCAATTTTCCTAGTGAGTTCTCTATACAAATAGATAAGCCCTAAGAGGCCTAAACTGAGATGACTTAAGTAGTCTGGTTTTCCAGTGGAAAGCAGACATCCTTCCATCTACTGAAAAGTAGATATTTTTAAAGAAGTTGATTTATTTGAACATTCATAACAGCCAAGTATGCAAAATGATACTTTTCAATAAGGTTAAAAAAAAAATCTCCCTTTTTTCTGTATGTACCAGTAAGGATTTGTAAAAAATGCAGTTGTAATCTCACTTGTGAAATAAAATTAAATTCACATTTTTCTCTGTGTACCTATGATGGTTTGAGTAATAAATGAGAAATTACCTTTCTGTATTTTTCTTCTTTTTTTTTTTTTTAGAGCACAAGGAAAATTATGAGGGAGAGAAAGGAGAAGGAATATAAGAACAAGTATCCACTTGTGATATATATATAGAGAGACCAAATATCACCTCCAGTCATATTCATACAAGATAACAAGGTGACCCCTTTGCTCCTTTCCTTCAAAGCTGAAAGAAAAAAAAAAAAAAAAAAAAAAAAAAAAAAAAGGTCTTGCTCAAGGGAAGCCATCAGCACTTGAGAGAACCATAATCCCCACCATCTGCTACCACAGAGACAGAGCAACTATTCACAGCTTTTGTTGCAGTCCTCAGGCTGCGATTGTACTGCAACTGAGGGTGGTCACAGTAGACCTGAGCAATTTTATATCTTTACTGCTTATTCCCCTGCCTACCACCGCCTTTCTTTCTCCCTGCTCTGCCCATTTTTTTACTATAATAGGCAAAATGAGGGCAGGGAAGGGATTGGGGTTTTTTGATCTTTAAGCCACCTGCTGCCACCAACAGAAACGTGAAATATGCATTGTATTTTGGGCCTGTAGGAGATGTCCCCTAGGCTGAGATTCATTTCATTTAATTATAGCCATCTAAAAAGTATTCAGTCTAAGCTAACTAGGCTCCTCCTATAGACAATAAAAAAGAGGCAGTTCCAAAGGCAATTCATCCTACCCTACAATTGGTATTAATCCTATACTGAGTGCTGTGTAAAACGAATTGTCCTGTCTGTTACAAAAGAAGCTCAGCCTCCAATTTAGAGCAGAAACCTAGGATGGGCTTTGCCTGAGCAAATGCAGGCACCTTCAATGCAGTTGTCCTCATCTGAGCTGGCAGTTCAGATTTATTTTATAGCCAGTGGAAAGATCAGGAACTTTTGAGCTCTCTTTTCCTAATGTAGGCACTGGGAGCTTGAAATGTTGTATTTCTCTTCACTAATGCCAAGGATTAGCTTGGATGTAGACTTTTTTTTAGATAGATTTATACAGTGAGAAGAAGTGACCTGTATTTCTAATTGCCAGATGGCTAAAATGAAGCGAGATGAATCTGGGCTTTACTGACCAGCCCATAAAACTAGAAATCAAACTTTTTGAACAATGGCAGTAGCTCCAAAAAAATTAGTCTTTAGCCCTTAACCAGACAGCCATTAGCCAATACTATCAGTGTCTGGACTTTGCAGGTTTTCATGTGCTCTCCAGAATAGCACACAAAGGCTGATCAGACTGTTCCTTCCTCTGTCACATCAACATAAAGACACACCAATTTATTTGACATTTCTGTGTTATTGAAAGGAGGAGAATTCAATGGTAGAGGTAAAATGTGTGTATTTAATTTGAACTGTCTGGAAACATAAAAATGGCACAATGTTCAATTGTCCATAGTACATAATTTTCATAAGCTGGTTGGCTTATTTTAAATACATTATAAGAGGTACACATTTGTAAAGATGCTTATACACCACAGTGTGCCTTTAAATAAGTACTAGTTCATTATAACCTTTAAAACACAAACATCTTTACTTCATTGGCATTTAAGTATTGGATTGAGCTTTATCTCAATGAGCTCATTAGAGAAAGTTGAATGTATGGGAGGACAGTTCTTCAGCCTTATTTCATTAGAAGTTTTATAGGTAATTACTAGGACACAACACTAAAAAAGAACACAAACAGTATTACCAGTTAAAATAGAAGATTCTGTGACAGATACAGTTTTATAAAAAAGCATAAGTTAAATGCTAAGAATTCATTCATAACAAAGAGCAATTTCCCAAGTATTATGTGCTGTCTTCATTATGGTTAAACATCACAAAGTAGCAGTGTGCATTCCAATTTGGACATCTTGTGTTCTCCATCATTCTTAAAAATCAGTCAAATCGGAAGTCCACTAGTTCTTCAATGGAAGTAATAGAAGACAATTTAATTGACAGAAATGTGTTTTAGATAATACTTCTTATCTTCAGGCAACACATTTTATTACCTAAAACTTCATTACTGTGCAGAAAAAAAGGAGAAAGAGAAACATGTGTTTACTGGTGGTGAACCATACATTTAAAATGATAACAGAATTGATTTATTCCTGCATTTTTTATCTTGACTGTATATTTCATGACCTACATGCTGAAATGTGAAAACTTAGAAATATGTTGTACATTTTTGTGTTTTCTAGGAAAAGAACAATAGCATTTTAAGAAAAATCATATTTTTGCTTTGTTATGTTGTGCCTTGTTTTCCTAAGATCAAACGTAAAAGGAAACTGACCCCCATATCACCCACAGCATTTCTTCTGTCAGCTATTGTAGTTATATTTGCTGAATAAAGGCAGTTTGGAGTATCAGCAGGAATCCCCAGCATAACAATAAGGAAGAAGCATGTTGGTCTTCATGTGCAAGTACTGTGTGTGAAGTTGCCTTTAAAAGTAACAGGGTGATACCATTGATTTTGATCCTGTATAATCAGTGGGGAACAAAGTAAAGAATCTGAACCCACTGGCAGCAATTACTTGCAGATTTTTGTTGTCTGCTCAAGAGGGAACAAAATGATGGGCATGTTCTCATCCTCTTGGGCTGTCAGTTATGGAACAGCCTCTAGGACTCCAGATCAGTGCAACAGAATACATTTTGATAGGCACATAGGACTAGATGGCATGCTAATGATAAAAAGAATTAAAATTAACATAATCTCGCAGCAGCTCTTTTTACATTAGGACCTACAATCTATGAGCTGCCCTGGAAAAACACCTCATGCTTTCCATATACAAGCAAAAGAGATTGGGTCTAAAATTAAAAGTGCACTTCCTGAAACTATGAGACAGTTAAAACCTTGTTTGTAGCTATGAACTGAGGCTTGAATAATCAAACTGAGGCCTCCAATTCATGGATATATTCAAAAGTCTTAACTCCACTAAAACCAAAAGAGGGTATTGTCAGTATTATCAGACCCTTTAAGAATCTGTATCTAAGTAGGACAGCAGACAGGTGCACAGGTGGTGATTGATTTTGGTTCAGAATTGAAATTGTATTACAATTATTAATACAATGTTTCAATCCACAGTAATTGAATTTTTTAAAAAAATTGATGGGGCTGGGGGAAGAAATAATCACAAATAATTTTACAGTTGTATGGACAACAGAGAAGTTACCTGGATCGATTGGTCAGTCAGGCAGAAACAAACAATATGACCAACAAGAACACAGTTCTTTTACAAAAATTGTCATAACCAAGTGTCACGTTCTATATAACTGTTGAATCCTTTGGTGAGAAACAGTAACTCTGGGAGCACAGCACACTGCCTTATGTGGAGAAGCCTTGTCTGTGCTACTGTAGTTAAATATTAGTACAACACATGAACTGATAGAAGGATAACATTTCTTACACAAGGACAGTTGCAAACTACAGTAGAATCAGAAGCAGAGAATTTTCAGTGTTGGAAGGGACCTTTAAGATCACCTAGTTCCAACCCACCTGCCATGGATCAGGTTGCTCAGAGCCCTGTCCAGCCTGGCCTTAAAAACTTCCAGGGATGGGGCTTCCATCACCTCACTGGGCAACCTGTTCCAGTGTCTCACCACCCTCATGGTGAAGATCTTCTTCCTAACTTCCAATCTAAATCTACCCTCCCCTAGTTTGAATCCATTCCCCCTAGTCCTACCTGACATCCTAAAAAGTCCATCACCAGCTTTCTTGTAGCCCCCTTCAGATACTGGAAGGCTACAATAAGGTCTCCTCTGAGCCTTCTCCTCTCCAGACTGAACAACCCCAACTCTCTCTGTCTGTCTTCATAGGAGAGGTGCTCCAGCCCTCTGATCATGCCTGTGGCCCTTGTCTGGACACACTCCAGCACATCCATATCCCTCCTGTAAAAGGGGCTCCAGAACTGGACATAGTACTCTAGGTGGGGTCTCACAAGGACAGAGTAAAGGTCTCACAAGAACAGAGAATCACTTCCCTTGACCTGCTGGCCACGCTTCTTTTGATGCAGCCAAGAATCTGGTTGGCTTTCTGGTCTGTAAGTGTACACTGATGGCTCATGCTGAACTTCTCATCCACCAGCACTCCCAAGTCCTTTTCCTCAGGGCTGCTCTCAAGCCAGTCACTGCCCAGCCTATACTGGTGCTTGGGATTGCCTTGACCCAGGTGCAGGACCTTGTACTTGGTCTTGCTGAACTTCATAAAGTTGGCATGGGCCCACCTCTCCAGCCTGTCAAGGTCCCTCTGGATGTCATCCCTTCCCTCCAGCCTGTCAGCTGCACCACACAGCTTGGGGTCATCAGAAAACTTGCTGAGGGTGCACTCAAGGCCACTCTCCATGTCACCAAAAAATATGCTAAACAAGGCCAGTCCCAACATTTCTTCTGGAGGGACAACACTTGTCACTGGCCTGTACACGGACCCATAGACAGCTGCTCTTTGGGTGTGGCCATCAAGCCAGTTCTTAATCCACCGAGTGGTCCATCCATCAAACCCATGTTTTACCAGCTTGGAGACCAAGTTGTCTTGTGGGACAGTGTCAAAGGTTTTGCTCAGGTCCAGGTAAATGATGTTGGTTGCTCGTGCCTTGTCTATTGATACTGTGACCTTTTCATAGATGGCCACAAGATTTGTCAGGCATGATTGGCCATTGGTGAAGCCCTGTTGGTTATACCCAGTCACATCTTCTGTTATTATTCTGCTCCAGCAGTGCCTCCAGGAGGATCTGCTCCATGATCTTACTGAGCACAGAGGTCCATCATCTTACCAGGCACATAGGAATAAAATTATGAGTTTTAGAAACCATGCAGAGTAAAAAAAAAATCACAAACCCAAAACAAGCAAATAAACAATCAAAACCAAAAATCTCTTAGTGTTGTAGGCTTAAAGAAAAACTAATGGCATAATGAAAAGATTGAAAAATAATGAGAAATCAGAATCTTGTTTTTACACTGTATTTACTCCTGTATTGCTTTTGAGCTAGCTCATTCCAGAAGCAGTCTAAGGACTGCTATGCTCCTGAGACACAATTATATGCATTATTAAACACGTTGGCAATTTGGGTTGAATTCAGGTTGCCTACAAATGCTGCCTGTTTCTGTGTGATTGCAGGACAATCCATCAGACTGTCATGGACCATGGGATGCTGCCACAGCTGCTCAAACACAACATCATGAGAGATGCATGGAAGGGGGGAGCATACTCAACATTTTCTTTTTGAGTTTGCCTCCAGGTTCAGATTTATGCAGCTGAAATGCACTCTTATGAATGAACACTGAGAACTATTTATCCATTTGATCTAAATGTCCATCTCAAGGACCTCTCAAATCACAGTATGTGTGCTTAATGGCCTCTCAAAGTGTCTGCGTCCATTGAGTAATGGCGGCTGGGCACTGAACCTGCAGCCAGCATAGTCAGGAGAAATGAATTCTACTGAGAGTGATTTCTATGATTTTCTTTTGGTTTTTGGCTGTGTTCTGCCATGCCCTGTATTTTTAATTTGTGTTATCAGTTCCTTACAATTTTTTTTAAATTAAGAGGGGTTGAAGGGAGAATAAAAATATGTCAACCTCTTTTTCTTCAAGAGTTAAACTATGTTGCACATGTTGTTTTTTTTCTTTCCTCTAACATATTTATGCAAATGTCTGGAAACAGTCTTCCTACTGCTAATACAGGTTAGTACTCTGTTCTTACCCTCAATGTCCTGATTTCATCTTCTTTGAAGAGATGCGCTATTTGTAGAGTATTATTAGTGGGATGAAAGAATCACATGGGTTGATGGATAAACAAATAAGTAACAATAAAATGCTAGCCTTGCAAAGAACTGTACAAACATCAATTAATTTTCTTCGCAGCATCCTTATACAGCAGTTAAATTCCCATACTACAGATGGAAGACAAAATGAGGCAATTTACACTGCCGGGACATGGAATCAGTCAGAGTTTTGAGGCCTGACTCTTCTTGAGTGTTTTCCCAAAAGCACTGGAAGGTTCTGTAAGCTCTGGAATGAGTTTTTGTTGCAACAGAAACTAGATCCATGGCTTCTTTTTTCAGACTGAGACAGAATAGAAATACACTAGTTTATAACTAAGCCTTCCCCTATTCCTCTGTCCCTGTGGAAGAAGTCCTTTGTTTCAGGCTTTCTAATAGATGAGCTGCAACAGATCCCAGCCTGGCCCTTCTGCGTCCCTATGAAATCTTTTCTCTAGTGTCTTCACCTTCACTACTAAGGTCTCCTTGATTGTCTGCACCTTCTTTTAAACAGTAGCCCTCACTAAAAGAGTCCCTGTGTCTTCTCTCCCTCTCTCCCCATCTCCTGCACCCACATTTTCCTATAAGAGCCCAACTTTCCTCCTTGAGGCTCCTGTCTACAGCCAGAACAAAGCCAAGAGGCAGCTTTCCTCTTTGATGCTTCATTGCAGTTTTTTGAAAGACCATAACATTGGATGTACAATGGGCTGCAAACAGACACATAACCCAGGCACCACCCACCGTGCATGGCCACAGAGTGAGTCTTGTAATTTTGATAGTCCAGTTCATACTGGGAGATAAAGATAAGGGAGGTTGTTCCTCAAAAAGACTGTAAGATTTTTTTTGGTCTATGTTGTGAATGTTTTACTGTTACTCATAAAAGTAGCCTTACATAAGCTTTTCCACTAGATTTGATTTTTCTGTGTGCAGCTTAGAAATGATGGAATCACTCATGGTGACTTTTTAAATTTACTGAATTAGAACATATCGTCCCTTTCTTTCCAGGAATAAATACTTGGTCTTCCCAAACCACAGCTGTCTTTTAATTCTGCTAATGTATGTGAAGGTGTTTAAAATTGCCACATGCCTGTTTCACCTTCTTGCTCTTCTGTAGTTTTCCTATGAAAGCATGGACTGGATTTCCTCAGAACCTCCTAGAGACAGAGGGAGAGACAGGATAAGTCCAGGATGTAAATTAACACTGAAGAAATAAGCAAGGCAGGAGCTCCCAAGACATGACCTTCAAAATGAGAATCACCCTGGAAACACCCAGACTTGATCTACATATGTCAAAATTGTTACAGAAGCCAATGAATATATACTTTTAGCACACCAGCATAGTATGTAAATAGTTGTTTATTTTTACAGAAGAAAGCATTTGAAAGGTGGTGGTTTTTTTCGGTATAAGTATTAACCTTCCTTGCTTGTACCTATTGTCACCATGTTGTCAAAAGGAGTCAGTCAAATTCTGATTTTCTTATAGATCACTGTTCAAGCTCTCTGTGTTGGGGTTGAACCCTATACTGTGCCATTCTGTGCAGAAGGTTCTTCAGTTCCAGGCTCAGGGAACAAAGGGGAAGGAAAGAAGTAATTTCAAATTGAAGCTGAGATTCTGGGCAGAAAAAAAGCTTTAGTCTCTATAGAATTTTATATACATATATTCAAATAGTACATTTATATATATATACTCGCAAACCATTTGATCTTAAGGGAGTGGATGATTTTTATCCACTTACATGATTTTTATTTTTAAGAGAGTTGATTGGTTTTCCGTATGCTTATCTTACACATCTGTTCATTACACATCTATGTGTTTCTCTACAGCTAATCATTTAGAAGTTCATCACATTAAATATACAATCAAGTCAGTTTCATCATATTGGCAGCCAATCAGAGAGGTTTGCAATGAGTATTTGATTATTTCCCAAAGTATTTATGCTAAAAAGCATTTTATTTCATTGATTCCTTCTTTGTATTTTTATACTCAAACTCCCTCGTTATACAGGCACAAGGAATTTGAAATGAATCTCTAAAAATAGACAACAACACTGCTACAAATATTTTAAAAATACATATTTTACTAAAATAAATCATCTTGGAGACTCAGAACTTTTCCAGCCTTGGCTGACTGGAGCTGATCGTGTAGCATTTTTAGCAGCTGGACTCCACCAGGCTCATCCTCATGCAGTTAACAGAGAATTTGGGGACTGAACTGAGATTGCTTTAGTACAACCCTCTCATCCAGGAAGTTGTCTGCTCGGACATTGTAACACAGTGTGTAATCTCTAGATCCTGATGTGAACTCCTACATGTTGTTATGGGAGTAGTCAGCATGGCCTCATCAAGGGGAAGTCATGCTTGACTAACATGATAAACTTCTGCTATGATATTTGTCTGGTAGATGAGGGAAGAGCAGTGGATATTATCTACCTGGACTTTTAAGGCTTTTGATACTGTGTCCCATAAGATTGTCACAGACAAGCTATGAGTGAACTTGGCAGTGTGTTAGGGCTCCTGTTGGACTTGATGATCTTAAAGATCTTTTCCAACTTAAATAATTCCATGATTCTAAGCTTTTGATGTGTGGGCTGGATGAGCAGTGAGGTGTGTTGAAAACTGAATGAAACTGGTTGAAACCACTTGGCCATGTCCAAGTGGTGGTGATCAGTGGATCAAAGTCTATTTGTAGGCCAGTAACTAGAGGATTCCCTAGGGATCAACACTGGGTGCCCTCACAATAAAAAAGGTGGTGTCCTGGGTTGCATTAGATGAAGTATTGCCGATGAAGGAGTTGATCCTCCCCTGTATTCTGGTCCTGGGCTCTCCAGTATGAGAGAGACATGGACATACTGGAGGGAGTTCAACAAAGGGTCACAAAGATGACCAGGAAGCTGAAGCATGTGTCCTGTGAGAAAAGGCTGGGACTGTTCATCCTGGAGACGAGAGGGCTCGGGGGATCTTATCAGTGTATATAAATTCTTGAAAGGAGGGTGCAAAGACAACAGAACCAAACTCCTTTCAGTGGTGCCCAGTGACAGGACAAGACAAAATGGGCACAAACTGAAACAGAAGAATTTCCATCTGAACAGCAGGAAACATTTTTTTTCTGTGAGGGTGACAGAGTACTGGAACAGGTTGCCTAGAGAAATTGTGGGGTCTCCATCCTTGAAGACAGTCAAATCGGGGCTGGTCACAATCCTGGGCAACTGGCTCTAGTGAGCCCTGCATGAACACAGGGTTGGATCAGGTGACTTTTAGAGGTCAGTCCCGTCCAATCTCAACCATTCAATTTTTCTGTGATACTTTAGATGTCAATCAAGATTCACTGAAGTCCTCACAAAAATAACTCTCCTATGAACTTTACAATTAATTGATCTTTGATCCTGACTTCACCTCTTGTTAACTTTATATTTTAAATGGAGTTATCCATATGGCAGGAATTTAGTCATTATATATTTCTCTTGTTTTTAAAGTTGGGAGATGTTCTTCATTAGAGAGTTAGTCAGATTTCATAGGGCCCAAATCAGACTTCAGAACAGTCTTTCTCTACATGAAACTTACAGGAAGCCTAAACTGCTAAACTTTTAAATTAGGTCCCTCAGTTGCAGTCCTTAAATTAAACTGAATAAATCAGACAGACTTCCTTTTTTTCCAGTAGTCTCCTTCAGAATAAATAGTTTAAGTTTTTGGTTTTGTTTGCTTTTCTTGCAAAGCCCATACACTATACATCATTACAAGTTCAGTTCTGCAATTGCTGCCTAATGAAAAACATAATTTAAAGTATGTAATATATTGTGCACAAGTAAGGATAAGGCCCTAAATATAAAGGCATAAATTTGCAGGTATATGAATATATTTGTGCACAGCTTACTGTCCATGTGACTTTTATATTTGAAATCTCAGGGACAATACCTACTGTTTTCACTTTAGATTTGTCATAAATAAAGGAATTGGGAAGAAAGCAGTGAAAATATTTGCGTAATTACTGAATTGATGGCAGATGAAAAATACATGGCTATAGAATTCTTACAAATATCTTCAGCTCACAGCTGGCAAAGTCAAAAAGCCTGAGCTGAGATGCAAAATTATAGGTATTTACCTCTTGTTGAGTTAATATCGCCTAAATTCTAAGGAAAATAGTCTGCCTTCAGAGCCAGAATGTCGCAACAGCTCAGGACAGGAAGGTTAGCTCTTAAAGTTGATTTGAAGTTGTTTAAAACAACGTTGTCCCCACTAGAAAAATACATCTCAGCAAGTGGTAGGTACTGCATGTCTAAGTGAAGTGTAGGAACTGACGATGACTTGAAAGCCACTGGGTTATGTTACGCTGAACAAACAGGGAATGTGCACATTTCAGCTGAAGGGTGGTAACTCACAGGCAATAACTTCTCAGGCTATTCCTATGTGATCTATAGGAACATGTCTAGAATTTCAGCAACTGGGATGGGAAAAATCTGGTCTTAAGTCCACGTTGTTGGATGCTGATCATATTATTCTATTTTCTGACCTAACACAACCACATATTTAAGTATAAAGAACACACAGGAAGAAAACACATTTAAAATAGGGTGTTATTTAGACATAAGACACCACTGAATTGCTGCTTCATCCAAGTCTCCGTGATCTTAAATAGATCATGTCTCCTATATCTATTAATTACATTGAAAATTCGCCTGATTGTATGACTGTCTAAAATATTCTGTGTCATGGCTCTAAATTCTGTTAATTACAATTCTACCAGATGGGTGACAGAAGAGGGAACAAACTCCAAATTTCTGGAAGAAGTTACAAGAAGATAAATGCCATTCTGTTTTCCATGTAGCAACAGTTAAATCATATCCTGATACATGTAAACTGACCATTTCTGTCGATGGAGGTTTGGCTGCTTCATGGTAGATGAAGATATAACCCAGTGTTAAACAAACAGATGATTTATGCAGTTTTTATACCAAACATAAAAATGATGCACTCTAGCACAGTTTAATAGGTACTTATTGAGTGCCAAGTTTCCATTGGTACCCTATAAGTATACTGAATGATAATAATTACCAGATCATGGAGCAGATCATCCTGAAGGCGCTGCTATGGCAAGCAGATAACAGTGGGGTGATCAGTGACAACCAATGTGACTTCACTAAGGGCAAGTCCTGCCTGACTAATCTGGTGAACTTTTACAATGGGGTCACAGCCTTGGTGGACAAAGGCAGAGCAACAGGCATCTTCTACCTGGACCTGTGCAAAGCATTCAACACTGTCCCACATGACATTCTGATCTCTAAACTGGAACTATATGGATTCGATGGATGGATCACTCATTGGATAAGGAACTGGCTGGATGGCCACTCAGTGTCCAAATGGAGATGTGTGATGAGTGGTGTTCCTCAAGGGTCAGTACTAGGACCAGTGCTGTTTAACCTCTTCATCGGTGACGTGGGCAGCAGAACCAAATGCACCCTCAGCAAGTTTGTGGACAACACCAAACTGTGGTGAAGTCAACACGCTGGAGGGAAGGGATGCCATTCAGAGGGGCCCTGAAAGGCTTGAGAAGTGGGCTTGTGCAAACTGCATGAAGTTCAAAAAGGCCAAGTGCAAGGTTCTGCACCTGTGTTGAGACAATCCCACGTATAAATAAAGGCTGGGAGGAGAAAGGATTGCGGACAGCCCTGAGAAGTTCTTGGGGGTGGTAGTGAACCAAAAGCTCAACATGAGCTGTCAGTGTGTGCTTGCATCTCAGAGAGTCAACAGTGTCCTGGGCTGCATCAAAAGAAGCACAGACAGCAGTTAAGGGATGTGATTCTGCATCTCTACTCTGCTTTTGTGAGATCCCACCTGGAGCTCTGTGTCCAGTTCTGGAGTCCCCAAAATAAGAACACAGAGGTCCTGGAACGTGTGCAGAGGGCTGGAGCACCCCCCCTATGAAGAAAGGCTAAAGAGTTTGGGGTTGCTCAGCCTGGAGAAGAGGAAGCTCTGAGGTGACCTTATGGCAGCCTTCCAGTATCTGAAGGGGTATACAAGAAAGCTAGGGTTGGGCTTTTTACATGGGTGTATAGTGAGAAGACAAGGGGAAATGGTTTCATACTTGAAGAGGGGAGATTTGGGCTAAACATTAGAAAAATATTAATTTGAGGGTGGTGAGACACTGGAACTGGTTGCCTGAAGAAGTTGTGAGTGCTCACTCCCTGGGAGTGTTCAAGGACAGGTAGGATGGGGCCTTGAGCAAGCTGGTTGAGTGGAAGGTGTCCCTGCCCATGCAGGGGGTTTGGAACCAGATAATGTTTAAAGTTCTTCCAACCCTAGCCATTCTGTGATTCTATGATTCTACAATTCTATGATTCTATGAACAGATCTTCTTTGAAAGCAACAATGTTCATATATTGCCCTTGTTGCAAGCTTTTTGACAGTTAATGGAAGTTAAATTAGCTATTGCTGTCAATAGATATATAATTCTTAGCTTTTGTCTTTTTTCTTATCCTCATTAAGGAAAAGAAATTATCATAAGAGACACTAGTTTCTACCACAGGGATAGCAAGGACCCTCAGGGAATTTCCAAAGACTGACTGCAGCAGGGACTTGCTCAGGTGAAAGCAGCCCATGGTTGTTGCTAAGCATGGTGAAAAACGTGTTGACATTTTATCTGCAGTATTTTTTGCTGGGATTTTTTTTCTTCACTTGAAGTTTTCTGCTTTCATGGAAATCAATGTGACTTCCCATCAAAGGTAACTTACCATTGCAGTGTATGTAAGGACCTGGAAGCACAAAGGGGGAAAAAAAAAAAAAAAAAAAACAAAAAAACAAAAAAAAAAAAGCTAATTTTTAAAAATTTTTATTCTTTTTTTTTATGCTTGCTAGTGGGAAGTCCTGACAGGCTGGGCTTTCCCTGAAAAAATTTAAATGATTACCTTAACACCATACAGGTATTGGTGCTTTTTTACCCTTTGTGGGCTGCAAATGCAGCAAAACTGTGCATATTTAGTGTCTGCGAGGTGCCTTAGAAAATTATTTTTCTCTGATGCAGTATTATTGGTGTTTCTGGCAGACTCTGGAAGTGAAAGCTAATTGCACAAAGTCAGCTGGTAGGTGTGTTTCTGCTAATACTGTAAGAAACACATCAGCAGAGCTTTTTACAATATAATAGGCACTGATTAGCCAACCATGTAATATGTCAGGGAAAGCTTCACCTCTCACTCTTTTCTGTAAGTAAGGATGTAAACTAGGGATAAAATGGAGCCTTGTACTTCTTGTTATGGGAATAAAGAATTAAGAAATTGCACTGCTTGAAGACTCTGGTCCCTTCACTTTGCTGATCTCTGTGACTTATTTTACCCACTTCAACACCAGTTCTTTGGAAAAAAGTTTGTCACAGCTTTTCACAGGCTGATGATACATTGTTAACATTCATCTAATCCAACCTCTACATAACAGGTCAGGACATTCATTAACTGTTTCTTGCACCTAAAAAAATACTTTTATAACAGCTCTCATGGCTATGGTAAACTGCCAACATCTGTCTATCAATATATGCTCTGTTACAGTGAACTCTCATTGCCCCAGCCCAAAGTGCTCCACACTGCCATTTACTCTCAACAGTTTGTGGTTGCACTTTCAGTCTCCCAGACTGCTGGTTCTTTAGATTTATCAACTAAATCCATGAAAAAAGGGCAGAAATAGAACCTGCATGATGGTAAGTTCAGATGAATATAGAGCCAGCAAGACAGGGTATACTAAATAAGAAATATAAGACAAGAAAGCAGCAGCTGAAGGACTCCTGAGCATTTTGCTGGGAAAGCTTCTCTAACCTTTGTCCATTGTACACTGTGAATTCCAATTGGATGTCAAAGCCATCTGGTTCCACAGCTCATCTGAATATAAAACTGAACCTATATCAGAATTGCATGAAAATACACAATACACAATTATTAACATTGTAAGGCTCTTGTTGTTGTTTTAATTTGTGGTGGCTTTTTTTCCACCAGTGAAGCAAAAATCCTCAAATCATCTGTACTTCACAAGCAAGAGCAATTAAATTTCTGACTCTCATGTCATTTTGGGGTTTTTTTTCCACAGGTCTTTGCTTCCTAAACTAGCATGAGCAATCTCATACCTGCTATGAAAATTTGCTGACATGACAAGGTCACGTAGTCTCTTGCAGACACATCTGCTATTGCTCCATGGCATGCAGGCAGATGAGAAAGGTCTCATTTAAATCTGCTTACATTTGTTAGCACACCAGGTCTGTGGCATCAATGAACTCCACCAGACCAGCAAGGCAGCACCTTCAAAATGAGACTTGCAAACATGTGGTCACCCATAGCACACATGGAGCAAGCACAGATCTGTCTGCAAACACCTGTACAAACATCTGGACACATCTGCATGCAATTTAGTGTAGCAAACCAGGCCCACACCAACTTCACATGGCCAACATGCTTCTGCTGTAGCTGGCCTAGCAAAAGGAGCACAAAGATATGGATGGCAGGGACCAAGGAAAACAAATGATCTCCTAAATAGCTGTCTGCAGTTTTGGCTGTGATGTCTACTTTCTACATTAAATATTATCATTTTGTTGTTCCTTTATACTTTCCCATGTTTTCCAAATCCACCGGTTGTCTTTCATCTTTAAATCCAGGAAACATATCTTACATAGGCATGGAGAGTTTTTCCATTACACTGCCTACAGCTCAACACATAATGGCTCCCTTATCACAACATCCAGATGTTATTGCCACATAAATAATAAATTACAAAATTTATTTCATGTCCAAAGATTGTTGGGCTGGATGACTCCGAATTCTGTCACTCTTTCCAGACAGGTGGCTGCTGTAATATCTCAGCATCTTAAAGGCATCCATCTATTATCTGCATGAGGAAGAAACATTTTTCTACACATGAGAAAGGGTAACAAAATCATAAGTGAATTTCCAAGTTCTTAGATGGGAAATAGCTCCTAAATCCAAATTAAGTGCTTTATGATCAAATGCAGTACTTCTCAGAAATACCATTGGTGGGGCTGTTGTACCAAAGGAAAGTAGATGATTTGAAACTGTTTGGGCTGGTCCCAAGGCAGCATTCTCCATTTTTTTTAATATTATGGATCAGGTGAAAAACCCTCTGAACCAAAATGAAATTGTCCACTCATGTCAGTAAATTTGGACTCCAGCACAAGACGCGCTGAATTTCTCTTTGAAATATTTTACAGATACCCACCCAGTGCTGGTGCCATCTTAATTTCTCTCCATCTGTACCTAAGTCCAGAATAATCCAATTTATTTGAACCAGTGGAATGCTCATGTTTTCACTAGTGTGCACACATCCATTAAGTTTATTCTTTTATTTTACACCCATCGTGAGGAGGTGAAGAGAAATAATTGCATTTAATATTTCAGTTACATGCCATTAAATGCTCCACATCAGCGCATTCTCTTTTAGTTTGCTCAGGAAAATGTAATTAATGTTAAGCTCAAATGTTTAATTCACAACCAGGGCATATTTTTAATTGTTTTCAGTCACTTTTAGAAAAATAAAGGATCCAGGCATAGTTCCTCTAGTTTCTTGTCTAATCAAATTTCAGATTCCCAGCCCAATTTACTGTCTATTTGTATGCAATTTGGCTTTGCTTTCTAAGCCAGCTGGGCCTGACCCTGTTGTCTGCATGAGGCTGAGCAGGACACCCTTTTTGCTGTATCTGTTTTTCAGAGGACCAGACACCAAAGGACCACCACTTCCTACCAGCAGGGAGATTTTTATTACGATGGCAGAAGTAAATGATATCCCAAGTCCCTGATCAAAAGTTGTCTATTTGCAGAGCAGGCAGCAAACTGTGGGTTTCAAACATCAGTGCTGTAGACTTGTAGATATATATATATAGAGAGAGAGAGAGCACAAGAAAGATCCCAGGCTAGGAATGGAAGCAAGGCAAAGTTCAATAAGATAGAGTAGTGTCTTAATAATATAGGTAATTAACCATCACAATATCTTCATATGAAAAATGCTGGCTTTCCTATCCCTTGAAGGCCTTAATATCAAACATCACTATCTTTCCAAAAGAACTCCTCTAGCTCAGCCAGCAGTCATTGTTTAGGCTTAACACAGGAATTCCTGTGTTTAATTTCATGTTATTCAGGAGGCTGGAGGAGCAGATGGATTTTTCAGTCCATAAAATGTAATTTCAGTATGGTGGTGCCAAAAGCTTGGTCAAATGTATTAAACTCAGATGTTTTAGAGCAATTGATGTGACATGAAAGTGAAATCTGATCTCAGCCAAAAATTATTTAACATTGCACTGCCTTTAAATACAAGCTATCTAAGCCACGACATCTTAAAGTGGGCTCTGCTCCCGACTGTTTCTGCCTGTGAGGAAACCATGAGTCTTGAACCTGAGAACTCTCTCACCTATAGCTGACTGGGATGATGGCTCTTCTGTACATTCAGCATGGTTTTTGCAGTGGTCATCTGTTAAATTTTGTTTTCCAGTGCAGTTAGGTACTACAAAGAGAGCCTCATAGCGCATGCAGTCACAAGCTGCTAATAGCTGCTGATTCTTCCTTCCAAAGAAAAATACATTAAAGAGAAGAAGATATTATCAGGCTCGTGCTGAGATTTAGAAGTCCTCTGTGTGGGTGCAGGAAGATACAAATGGTTGGAAGAATAAGAGGGGTGACAAAGAACTAACACAATCTCTTTACAATTAGGGCTACTGAAAGGAAAAAGTTTCCTGGAACAGTCTTAGGAAAGCAACTGTCCATCTGAACCTTTGTCCTTTTGTTTGGCACTGAAAAAAAATTCTCCTGAAGGGAGATATATAATATTATCTGTTTGAATCCAGATCTCTTATTAGAAATCTATATTTGTTGCAGATTTCCTGCTTTATGCTTTTATAAAAAGAGCAGTTTTTCTTAAAAGGCTCGACTCCCCCTGATGTCCATGGGACATTTAACATTTGACTATAATAGGAGCAAAATTGGACCAATGCTGAGAAGAATCTCTCTCCCATATGCCATAATGAACCCCCCCTTGTGTTTATGTGCTTTTTAAAGCATGTTGAGTGATTATAAAGGGGCAGACACTTTTAATATATAAATGTCTAGAAAAAGACAGAACATTTCAGAGGCTTCCTGAGTGGAAAGGCATCTTGAAGCAACATTTATTTCATATTTAATCCTTATTTCCTTTCTCCCCAGAACTAGGCAATCCTGATTAGGCCCTACTTTTTAATAAAATAACAAATGCAAATAACAAATGCACGTACAGTAGAGTGTTCCATATAAAATTTACTATAGAGCTTTTCTGAGAAAAGCTTTAATGCTGTGTTTGAAGTCATTTTATTTTTACAGAGTGCTGCTTTTTAGAAGTAGCAAATCCGGTTTTGTACTCCTGAGGATGTTTCTAGCACTCAGCTAAATGGAAATATATAATCCTCCTCATTCATTTGCTTTGTTCCAGCTCGTGGTACTTTCTCTAGGCTCAGTCCTGAAAAATGTTGTGTGGTCCCTGGATACCTGTCAGGAAGAGTGAAGCACAGCCACATCTTCCTCCTTATCTAGGTAGTATTTCACTTTCTGGAACAAAAGCCATCCCTTCTCTGCACCTGCCCACATGGTACATTCCTGAAAAAAAGGAATAGGGAAATGGGGCAGACTGATATTTCCAGTTTTCCCACCTCCATCCACTCACCAAGAAGCAGAGCTGAAGCTTAGGGTGATGTTATGTGCATGGCACATTTCCCTCAGGTGAGATAGACCATGAGGCAGACTGAGTTTTGGGGGATATCAGGATCTTTTACAACTTTTTCTCTTCCAGTCACTGGGCCAGTGTGTGCTGAAAATGAGCCTGAAGACTAGTATTTCAAAGACATGTTAGCAGCTAGCTATTTCTTTGGGATTTCTGTGCTTAGCTACTTCAAAAAATGTGCCTGAAAAGTAGCAGCAACTGGAATCTCCCATTATTTGTGTCTGAATTTCTGCTGCAAAAACAGAGAAATCATTAAAACAGAACAAAATCACAAGGGGAAAGTGACTCATTCTGTACTTGTCAAGCCATAGGAGATGCTGAAGACCTCCAGCAGTTACATATTTCAGGCTCACAGAGGTTTTGCTTGTCCTGAGCATCACCAGGCCAGTGCTGAGGCTTTGGAAGGAGAACATGCTGCACCATTATCCCCAGTGGGAACCACGATCCTTAGAGGAATCTTCTCTGTGTTTCTGGAAGGATCAGCTTCTCTACCAATTGTATTTTGTCTGAAGTATAGACAGGTTAGGTGGCTTTTATCCTGAGACTTTTAGGTTAATGTAAAATACCAGAAGTGTGATTAGGCTCTTGTGTGAAATAAAAGAAAAAACCAAACCCAAACTCCTTTAAAACATGCCCTTCTTGTTCAATCGAAGGAACAAACTTTGTCTTCCTTCTTCAGGTTCTTTTTCAGATGTAAATTAATTCAAGGTTATCACTTCCCTTCAGCATCCCCCACTTCACTGGAATTACCCTTAATTTACCTTGATGAAACACACAATATTAGTCTTAATTAGAAGCCTTGGGGACAGACCTGTGTCGGCTCATGACACAGACACCTTGCGCTTTTGCTGGAGCTTCTCCTCTGTGTAATTTAGGATGCAGGAATTTGTCTTTCAGCAAATAATAGCCCTGATATTTTCTAGCTTTATTGATCAGTCAAGTAGTCAATGACTTCACAGAGATTTCCTGTTAGATTTTGATTACGCTTTAACTAGCCCCTTAAATCAGCATTTGTTGTCAAGAGGGAAGAAAAGCAGTCTGAGTTCATTCGTTCATATGACCAACTTATCAGACCCCTACATTGCATTTCAAGGAGTGTAACATACGAATTACCTAAAAGTTTAGCAGAACTGGCCACTGAATGGCATAAAGAATGAAATGGGCTCCAGAATATTCTTTTTTCTCTCTTTTCTGGTATACTGACTGGAAAGAGGGAGGACTGGTCTGCTTGACAGGCTGTCTTTGCTGTTGTTCAGCTCAGGCATGTGACTTCCTACTTGGCAACAGCTACAAAGCTGCTGGTTTCTTTCCAGAAACCCAAGTAGAAAGCTGTTTTGCATTCAATCTGGTGATGAGAAACATCACAGTTTTTCATTATATTTGGGGAACACAAAACCAAATTTGGGGTCTTGGGGTCTTTTTTTTGTTTGCTTTATTTTATATACATATATATTTATATACATATTCATGCATATGTACCAACCTCAAGAGATGTGGAAAGTGGCAAAGTTTGTGTGTGAGTGGCAAAAATGTTACTTGTACAACTGAATAACCTTCTCTTTTTCTGAGAAAATTAAAAAACCTGCAGTTGTTCAGCCTACCATTGCCCTTCAATGAGCTAAAAAATACAGCAAGCTGCTTTCCTCCACCCCAGTAAACTACCGAATGCTTAAATTGATCCTTCTACACCTCTGCCTCTATAGAGAACACTCACGCAGCCATGAATATCAAACTCCAGATGTTTGAGATCTTGGCAGTCATGCCCTACTCTTGAACCTCTGCCATCAGCTGTAGCAAATGGCTGTTACTGGGAGCAGTTGTTGACCTAAACGTTTTCTGACAGCAGCTTCACCCTGCCCTTGTGATTGGCATTTCCCAGAAAGCTGATGTGTCTGATGGGCTGTATCAGTTTCGGTACTTCACGTTGCAGATTCAGTAGGTGGTAAAATGAGTGCATAATTTGACAAATGCTACATCAGCTTTAGCTTGCTCTGCATTTAGTTTATTAGAAAGATGCATTTCACACACGTAGACAGATCATTGTTTTACTAGGTGATGTGTTTCAATCAGCAGGTGATGTATGTCATTTACTGTATTTCATTTTTTCAGATGTTGATGTATGGACCAAGGGAGTTGTACTTGAGTTACCAACAATTTGTAATCTATTTGATGCACTTTTCATTCAGTAGCATGTCCAGTTTTTCCTCCTATTGTGTAGGTCTATCAGGTGGGGGGGTTGTCTTGTTTTGGGTCTGTTTTTTTTTCTTAAATGTGTGATGTATGGATGTTTCTCTTTATTTTGTTTGCACTTAAACCTTTTATCCCAGCTTCACTTGATTTTGCTTGTTTATACATCAGAAATGCAGAAATGTAAATTATTACTACACATAAAACTGCATGTACATAGCAAAATTAGAAAATTCATAGGGACAGACTGAGCATTACAAAATGTTTAAAACAGTGGGAGTCAGGACATTACTAAAATACCACCGAATTCATAACTCACTTCATATATTCCCTACTTTTCTTGTGATTTATGACTTTTTAATTTTCCTTATGTGACTGTAACTAGAGAAACATTTGTGCTAAGCTCTGCGGACCTCAAGTAACCCCATACATACTTACAAAAATCTCGCCATACTGAGATGAGCATTTAGGAAATGTCTTCATTTCCATTTGTGATGGCATCAGATTTTCTGATTTTCCAAGCTGACAGCAGTTCTACAACTCATAAGAAAATGCTGTTGGGAAAAAGCATTTTTTTCTCCTTGTAGAAAATGGGCCATGATCCTCAAAATGTAGCTGTATGCATTTGGTAGAGTGCAATGGCTAAATATTTCCTCTGAAGAAAGATGAAGCTCAAAGTTTCAGCTTCACAAAACACATTGGAGCTAGAGGTTCAAATGAGATTCAGGCAACTTCACTTCTGCCCTTTGTCATTCTGGAGTGGATGCTCTGAGACAGAGACATTTTACTTGAATCATGAGGTTTATCAACCTAACTATGCTCCAACACTTAAACTTTACAAAATACTTCACAAACAATATCTAGTCCTTGAAAGAACTTGCTCAAAACTAAGAATTTCAGTAATGTACACAGTCATTTAAAACTCCATGACATTCTCAAGAGTAGCAGAGATTTAGTCCAAAAAGAAAAAAAAAGTTTTTTTCTCACCTTTTGAGCTTCAGTTCCACACTCCAATCCTTCAAATAAATGCTGCATTTCAGAATATTCTCAAATGTTTTTGCTGTGAATGATTTTCCCAGTGTATTCAGGGCACTTAAACTACGTTTCTCTTTTGAACTGCTCTCTGGAGAAAGCTTTCTCACCCCAGTAAGTATAAAGAGAGCCAACATATACAAATCTCCCAACTTATGTACCTACATTGTAAATACTCTCTAAGGGACTGTTGCTACAGAATATAGCATTAAGATGTGTAGCAATAGCTAGAAGAATTACTAAAGTGTTGTCACAGGCAGGCAGCTACGTATCATTTTTCTGTCACTGAGCACCTTTATAGCATTAAAATATTCCACGTCCTCAAACTATGTGCAAAGTAAATCCATTTTAAACTGAGTCAGGTAAAGCATAAGCAGTAAAATGTTTGACTTGTTTTTCCCTTTTCCGATTTTTCCCACACCAGAAAATTATCACTTGTGAAGATGTAAAATGTTGGAACAATAACAGCAATTTTATAAAATGTTTAACATTTTGAAAAGTGTTCTGCTTTGGAGGATGAGGAGTGTTATCCCAACAATCTTCATATATATATATAAGGGGCTGGGTTTTTTTTCTTTTTCACAGAGCTTTTCTGACTCACAATACTTTATTTTATTGAATTCATTAGAAGAAAACCATGTGTCAGTGTTTCCAATGCAGTGACTGGCTGAACTTATCTCTTGAGAATTATGGGAGAAAAGAAATTCTTACACTTCAATTTTTGCACTGGCATCTCTGGAGGCACTTCCACAATATTGATATCAAGGGATCCACCTAAAGCTTATTGAAATCAATAGGAAGACTGACTGTGGCGATAATGATACATGCTACTAGCCAGAGTTTTGGAAAATTCTTAAGCAACAGCTTTATACTGCAATGGGATTAGAGTAAATGCTTAAGAGCTTTGCTGCACAGAGATTTCATTCTGGAACTGAGGCTTACATACCTGTGTTTATCAAACATGGTGTGTGTATATGCTTGCAGGTGTGTGTACATGTGCCCAAATGAGCAGTACAGATAGAGCTGTTATGCCTTTTTTACCCAGAGCAGACATCCAAATATCCATCACTCAGGTAAGTTAAAAAAAAAAAAAAAAAAACCTGCAAAAATTCATTGGTTCCTCCAGCTGCATCCCCCCCTTTTGCTCAAGGAGACAGTTATGTTGTTACATTTGCCAGGCTGTCTCTGGCTATTTCTCTCCTATGGGGAGATCCTGACTCCTGACAGCAATACAGCACACCTAAGTTATGTTGTGTTGAGCATTCACACACATTTCTTGAACCTACGTATTTCTGACCTCTCCATAAGAGCCTTTACATGAGAGTAGGGTCTGTAGCATACTTACAGCATGATTTGAACTAAATTACAAGAATCAAATTGGTTTTATGCCTGTATTGCAATTTTTAAAGCGTGCTTGTGTTTGTTTCAGAGCTCGAAGTTTCATGAAGATAAAAAAATTAGCTGCTCTCTCGTTATCCTAATGAGGTATCCAAAAATCCCTTATCCATAAGGATTAATTTGTGCTAAAAAAGTGTTTACTGTGCCATATCCGCAAGTAAATCTTGGAGTACAGACTTAAAATAAGGGAGAAATCATGTTCATAGGCTTTGGCAATGAAAGGGCTCTGGTAAGCATCAGGTGGTAAAAGGCTGCCAGTGCCTATGGGTCTCAGAGGCAAACTTTCAAAAAAAAGTAGAACAAAAATCTTGAGAAACTGGGTACGAAGACTGCTTTAGAAGATCTTTTTCATGAGAGTTTGTTACGTTGTTTTGGAAAAATAAAGCCGTTGGCAGTGATCACAGGGATAGAACTGTTAGGTTACTCTAGAGAGTGTTTTGAGGTAGCATTACTTTTGAGTTTATTTGGTGCTACAGTTATGTAGTACTGTGCTGTGTTGTGTTGTACTCTACTATACTGGAGTGGGGTTTGTTTGGGTATTTTTTTTGTGGTTGGTTTTTTGTTTGGTTTGGTTTGGTTTGGTTTGGTTTGGTTTGGTGGGGTTTGGTGGGGTTTTTTGGGTTTGTTTTTTGGGGGTTTTTGTGTGGCTGCTCTACTAGATTTCTGTAGTACAAAAGTTTCCTAACTCATTTCTCTCCACTTCCTCCCCTTCTTTCAAAAAATGCTACTTCAATAACTACAGAAAGATCACTTGCTGGTGTTCTGTGCTTATTTCTCAATCATTTTTGTACTAAACAGCTTTTCTCTTATAGTTCAAAATAAGCAAATCCTGACTTGCTAGAACATATTTTTTTCCAGTGCTGTGGCACCACATTAATCCTGAATTAATTTCCTGAAATTTTAGCTGTTCAAGAAACTACACTTAAATAAAGCAGCATTTGCCTGGAAATTATGTGAAACTGTAAGAGGATAGGAGATGGATAGGAATGATAGACAGACCCAAATAGTTATCTATGCATGTCCAGATGGTACATTTCAGTGATCTGAGCTTAGAAATATATGAGAAACTCTTGTGATTTCTAATCTTGGGTCTGACACCACTTCCCTCTTTGGCCTAAGGCAAACCACTTAACTTCTCCATGCCTCACTTCACCACTTGCCTCTAACATCCAGTTTTCAAAGCAGTTGTTTCCACTTTGGTAATTAGGTAAGCAAACTCTTGCTTGAAGCCTGGCATTAAAAGCTACCCCAACCTGCCTAAAGAATAGAGATTATTTTTACATCAGTCACACTCATTTCTCCTGGTTTCCAATACTTTTTAAAGGTTTCCTTTGACGTATCTTGCACATGACAAAAAAACCCCAAGATATTGAGGTTTCTGAGGATGTAATAGCTGAGCAGCACACACTGATGCTTCACATCTCTCACCCTACAGCCCCAAGAGGAGTCAGGAAATACAAGTGAGGATTTCAGGTACATCCTCATGACCTTTCTATATATGATGCCAGTCATTGGACACTGTGGTTGTACCTACATAACTGAACAGAATAGGCAAGGGACAATTTTCTGCTGCCAAGACCTAGAATATGCCTCACACAGTATTTTATTTTTTTGGTTCTATCCAAACTGTCTATGGGGATTAGTCATTTTCATATACTGTCCTTTCTACTAATAGGGGAGGGTTAATTGTCACAGGCCAAAATCACATGAGGGAGAAACCTGTAACTTGCATGAGGACTAAAGGCAATTTTCAAGCCACAGACCTGCTTTATTTCCCTGGATTAATATGGGCATGTCCCAGGGAAGGATCCTTCCTGCTAAGTGAGGAATAAATTCAAGAAACAAAGCTTTTTAGATATTATAGTACATACTATATAGATAACTGAGATACATGAAGTTCTGATAGAAGTAATAACACCTAAGAGGCTATTCTTTAGCAGTGAATCTGAAAATATACAGGTAATGAAGCATCATCACCTCCACTTCACAAATGGGAAATCATGACCAAAAGAGCAGAAATAACATTCAAAGTCATCCAGCACATCTATAAGCAGTTCAGGACTAAGACTTAAGGCTCTCATGACCTGTCAGATGTTGTGTTTGGGGCTTCCCAAAACAGTGGTTAGATTTTATTTAGACCCTTATATTGTCTAACAAACTCTCCAACAGTTTGCAAGATAAACTCCAATTAAAGTAGTTTTAGAATGAACTAGCAAGTCCCAGATGATTAGTGACTGGTCTCAGTTATTCATGAAGTTTTCCTAGACCTCAGTTTCCTCAGAAGTTCACACTGCTCCTCTAATTGAGAAAAATCTTTCTTCTTTTTGAGACACAAGAGCAGTGTCTTGTATCTGGGCAGTGTCTTGTTCAACAGTATTGTCTACCTAATGAATGTGTGAGTAGCATTTTCTCTTCATGGCCATATCAACTTACAACCTTGTCATCAACTAGTATATCCAATAAAATCCTTCTTCTCCTTGGTCATTTCCAACCAAACACTGCATTTATGGAAAAATTTTTGTTACTGCTCCCCAGATGCATGAAGTTGCCCTGCATACTGTTGAATTTCATCCCATTTCTATTAGTCCAGTTTTCAGTTTTTTTCCAGTTGCTCCTTGCAGGTACTCTGAATCTATCTGTACCAAGAGAGATTTACAGCTTTACCAACAGCTTTATTAATGCATTTTCACTTTCTATGCCAGGATTGCTAGTGAATATTAAGTGGTATTGTTCCCAAAGTTCCTCTATCAGCCTTCCTTCAGGCTGAAATCTCTCAGTTGTAGCCATACCTGTTACAGTCTGCTGGCTACCTGGCCTGTGGGCACCCCCATAGCTCTCTCTCCTCTTCACAGTTTAAAGTCTTCCTTCTTTATGTTTCAGCTTTAATTTGTTGCAGTCTTGCTGAAGTTCAAGCTCCTTTGCTGAGAAAATCAGGGTAGTTTGGTTTTTTTTATAAACTACAAGCAATTAGATTACTCCAGCAAGATCTACCTTTGGCATCCTGAATTCTGTTTTATTCTGTATCTATTTTTCTGAATATTTTTAATTTTTTCTTTTCCTGTGAGATTTGTTTCAAAGCTTTTGTGCTGTTCAGGTAGGACTAACAAGTCCACAGTGAGTTGGATCATTTTCCTTTCTACTTTCTGAAAATAATCCCTATAGCTTCAGCCACCTATACCTTAGAGATTTAGTGTAACTACCTCTGTTACTTCTTGTTTTGTAATTCAGGCATATCAGGTCACCCTGACTTCTTTTAAATCCTCTGAGTTTTGCTTCTTAATAATTTCCATTTCCATACTTTGGTGTGTATTAGTCATCCTGCCTTTGCTATTGTGTTCTGCATTTGCTGTTCTTGTCAGCCACTTCAGTACTAGTAAATAAAGCAGGACCTTGGCACAAGGTCCAAGACTGACAAATCACTGTGACATTTAATTGCAGAGATACAACTGACCACTTTCAACCCCTGCAAACTCATATTGAGAGATGATGCTTGTGATCAGCTCAGGGACAGATCCAAGTAAGAAATCTGGATGCCACTATCCTGTTTTGGGAGGTGTAAAAAGCTTAGTAATACTAATACTAGCACTTGCTCCACCCACATGCAAGATTTTGGGCCTATTTTATACACTAACACAGGTGTATTGATTGAAACCAAGGCACAGTATTCATTTAGATTATTTCTATTCTTACCTCCCTCCACCACTAATTCCTACTTTGCAGTGAAAAACATATGGACTTATTTTAGAGGTACTCAGCAACTCACTAAGCTCTGTATAGTCCTCAAAGCAGGGTGAAATGAAACAGGAGTAGAAAGGCAGAGAGTGGATTTCTACATGCCCTTATGGATTTCTTTGTTTGTCAGTCCTCTGGCTGGTGAGCACCTCCCTGCTTGAGTCTTTTTTTGTTCTCTCCATGTTGTGATTTAATCTATATTCTTTTATTTTTCAGACAATAGGCTATTTAACTTCTCCCTACACTCTCCCCTCCCCATTCTGTTGTCCCTGTTGTCTTTTTATAGCTTTGTTTGGCTGATTTGAGCTTGCATGATTTCTCACTCTAATAATCTCTTTCTGCAAGAATGACAGGGAAGGTGCCATGGATGCCATGGAGGGTGGAAAACTTCTAATTGTCTCCTGTGTAATCTGACAGGCTGGGAGACGAACACAAAAGTAGGAGGGATGGAAATAGGAGGCACCATGCCAGAATCTCCCCTTTTTAACGTTATGGCCAGATTTTCTAGAAAAGACAGGCTCTTCCACCCTTTTGTTTGGGCTAGGGAAGAGGGTGGAACTGAAAGGCAGAAGCGTGAAAGTGTGGCAGGAGAAAGAAAATAGTTGTAGCCTTGATGTGATGATTTGGGTTTGCAAAGGCTTCACCTCAGGTGAGTTTCTTTTCACACAATCCAGACCACCTATGTCTTGACTGTAGGTGCCTTAATTCAGAATAGCTTGTTCTAGGGGAGTGGAACAAGAGGAGGGCACATATGGCTATTCAAGTTTATGGCCTAATTAATCTCAGCAAGAGGGAAAAAAATCCAAGAAAGGACAAGAAGGAATGAAAATAAGACCAATGCTTGGTCTTCTGTGGCTAAGAAGATTCTGAGATATTACAACATCAAGTAACCCAGCCAAGTCCTGTCACAGTTTTCTCTCTTTATTTTATGCCAAGCACAGAGCAGCTAGAGACCAATGGCCTGTTCAGCAGCTTTGTTTCACCTTCAAACTGAAAAATAAGCACCAGAACACTGATTTACTCTATTTTACCACCTATCTTTGCTCATTTGCTGTCTCAGAGCTCCTCTCCCTTCATCCACCTGCTCATAACTCACTTAATATTCAAGTTTCTTGCCTCAGTGTTAAAAATTTTTACACCACCCTTATGGTGCTACTCTTAAGATGCTTTTGCCCTAGTTTTTAATCACTTTTTTTTTTCCCCATTTTTTCCCTCGGAAGATGCCAAAAAATACTCTGGCTCAGGATTGCTGTCCACTTGACAAACTGGCTACCCTGCCTTGTTTTCCGGGGCTCTGAGACTGTACGCTTTTCCCAGTTAGAAAGTCTGGTTTCAAAATGACATGAAACCCCAATATTTCTTTTAAGAAACCACTTACATTGCCTTTTGAATAAAAAAAAAATTACCCATGTGGATGGAGTCAAGGTGGCCTAAAATTAAAATGCTAAGATGGGTTTATAACACCAAAAAGGTTTTTTTTTCTTATGGGATCATCTCAAACCTATTCCCAGAGCTCAACTGTCTCACTGAGAGACAATGTCATTTTCACTACATTCCTCTCTTCTTTTGTTTTTGTTTTATAGCAGGTAATTATTGAGGTATCCAGTTTATTACACAGACCAAGCAGTTGTCACTAATTCTGTCAGGACCAGTTCTGGTTGGACTCCTGAGAATCACTTCTGCCTTCCTCTCCATTTCTGCTCCTTTCTGAAATTTAGTGTCACTTCACAATCTCATTTTTAATTTATTTTCAGGGACTCCCTCTGCAGGTTCCTCCTTCATAACTTGGACTTGGTTCTTTTCCTGGTAATGTCCTTCAGGGTCTGGAGAGGGAATGCAAATAGGTCAAGTAATGTATGGAATTAAGGACAAATCGCCCTCCCGACACCTTAAAGTACCCCTCTGCATGCCAGCTGCACCCCACAGGCATCAGAGCTGGCTGTAATACGGGTTCAGTGTCCCCTTTTAACAGTGGGTTTGCAAGCATCTGCTTTCTGGTGGAAAGAAACCAGGAGTTCTGGTTTGATGCGGTGCCGGTGCCGCTTCTGGTAGCAGACAACAGCTCCAGGGGTGGCTCATGTAAACAGCTTCTGAATGGCTCTCCCGGCTCCAAAATGTCCGGCCCTGCCTCAGGACATCAGTGAACAACGGATGTGCACATATGGATGTGCTCCTCTGCCACTAACAGACTGAAAAAGGTGAAACACCCCGGTGATTGAGAGCAGGGCAGAAGAGAGGGGGTGGAGAGAGAGAGCAACACCTGAGGAGAGCAATGCTGGAGCAGAGAGACCAAGGTCGGTGAGGAAGGAGAGGGAGAAGGTGCCTGAACAGAGGTTTTTCTCCACATCCCACGGTGACACGGCAGCCTGTGCCCTGCACCCACGGAAGATCACGGTGGAGCAGACCCTGAAGAATCACAGCGGAGCAGATGTTGTGGCCACACCACCCGTGAAGGATCCTGTTGGTGCAGCTGTGGACCTGCAGCCTGGGCAAGATCCCGGAGCAGATGTTGTGGAGCTGCAGCTATGGAGGGGACTGTGCCCGCAGCAGTCCGTGTCTCTGGGGGCCTCCCGCGCTGGAGCAGTTTGTTCCTGAGGAACTGTGCTGCGGGAGGGACTCACGTTGGAGGGGTTCGTGAAGGACTTTCTCCCGTGGGAGGGACCCCACTGTGGAGCAGGGGAAGACTGTGAGGAATCCTTCTCCCTGAGGAGGAAGGGACGGCAGAGAAGAACCTGTGAGGTCCGGACTGTGAACCCCACTGCTTGTCCCCTGTGCGGCTGGGGGGAGGAGGTGGAGGTACCGGGAACAAAGTGCTTTGGGCTCAGGAAAAGGGAGGGGTGAAGGAAAAGTAAAAGCTCCGGACTTTGTTTTCTTTTTGCCCTGTTTTGATTTGATTAACAATAAATTACATTGATTCATTTTCCCCAATATGAGTCTGTTTTACCCATGAACGTAATCCGTGAGTTAAAACCTCATAATCCTTGCCTTGACCCATGAGGTTCTTGGTTGTTTTTTTTTCCCTGCAATGTTTAAATGCTGAGTTTATGAAGAGCAAATTTCGGGTCTCAAAGATTTAATTAGAAACACTCCGAGTATTTTACACTTACACTTTACACTTTTAAAATACACTTTATTAAGTGTATTTGGCTGGCTTATTCCATTTTTGAATCCAAAATGCCATAATGCCTTTCTATGAACCTGCAGACCATCCCAATTATAGACATTTATGTAACACAGAGCTAAGTGCAGCTCTGTCTCTGTGACTTGATGTTAGGCTCCTTAGAAATACAACTTTATGTTAGTGGGAATAGTAATTCAGTATTTAAGTGTACCTTTCTATCCCCATATTAAGTCTTGCACAACCCTAAGATGCCCTTCCCCTGCGTTAGTCCTGAGTTCCATGCCTGAACTCAGGCATGCTGAGAAGCTGCTCCTGTTGACTTGAGATGGATGCATCCAGAGCATGAGGTTGATATTCTCTGGGGACGTCTCTGGGAGGAGCCAGGGCAGAAGGTCCTTTGAATGGAGCACTGGAGCTCCTCCACCTCTTCTGGTGTCTGTGGAATACTTTGTGTTTCTGGGGATAAACCTTCAATCATATAACATAGTTATACATGGTTCAATGTACCATTTCGTCCTTTACACTTCTCCCTAATCACAAATCATGTCAGGCTGTCAAAATTCAGAGCCTGTAATCCTGTACCTCTAAGTACTACATCACCAGCTACAGAAAATTCTCATTTGGATGAGCAAGATTCAGTGGATATATTTTGTAATTCCCATGCCAGTCCACCCTGATAGTCTTAAAGATTTTCTGCAATCTCTCCTTTGCTGCAGCCCCGCAAACTTATTCTCCATGATTTTTGGGGCAGAATAATTGTTTCTTATATTTACATTGTTAGATTTTCTAGGTTTCTTCAATCTGGACACTCTCTGAATCAAACTTAGGATAAAAATAATTTTAAACACAATATTGCCTTTTTATTCCTACATCTTTAAGAGACTTGATCAGTTCCAGTTAAAGACAAACTTCAGATCACATAATACTGTACTCAGAATTAGTTTCATGCTGTGTGTTCTCAATTATACTTGTCTTTCCTCTGTGTATTTACATTTTCTACTCATTTTTTCCCAGGTGATCTATGTTTAGTTTATAAGCATTTCATTACTTTTTAAATGAAAATAAATATCATTCTTTCCTTCAGCATTTTTCAGGTGATCCCCATGCAGGACTCCTCCATGTTGCTGACTGCCCTGTCCTCTGGCAAAAGGCCTGGTGTGCACAAGAGCTTGTCTATTTTTCTGATTGAGCTGGCCCTTTGAAAGGTACTACCTGTTCCTGCAACCCTTGTCACTCTCTGCTCTCCTGATCACTGAGTCGTGAGATGTTCTTTTTTGTTCCTGCTACTCAGGGCTGAAAACTCTTGCAAAATGGTTGTATTTTTTTTCTAAATGCTGGATGTTGTCTGGGTCTGTACATGTTGCCTCTTCTCGAGCACCTTTTTTACTTTGACATTGTCTTCCTGTTTACAGCATCTCTTCCCAATTCCTCACTTTGCTGTGACTTTCTTCTCCTCACCTTCTTCTCCTGCTGGTCAGTCTGCCCAAAGTAGCTGCAGTTTGGTTTCCTTTTAACATTTTCATTCTGTCTTGATTGTTTCTGCAGCTTTTCACATTGTGGTAGCATTTTCCTTAAAAGTAAATTGATATTTTCCATCAGTTCTTCCTTGCAGCTCTGGAACTTTGATGTTGGTCATTATCTGATCATTTTTAATCTCCATTTCATTCATACAGGTAGGCTGTATTCCCCACATTTATTAATCTTACCCGTTTGTTCTGGTTTAATTATGTATAATTAAAGTCAACGGTGGTAGGGAGAGTTAATGGAAGATCCAGCTCAGTGTTAAGTATCTCTGACAGCATAAGTCTTAGCAACTGACACTGCAAAAAAAAAAGATCCATTTGGGGCTCTTTGAAATTTCATTTGAAAAGTAATCAAATGATATGGCAGTTTTGGAAAGAAGACCCTTCTGTACTCCTGCTTTCCAAAGCAGGACAGAGAAAACTGAAATATTTTACCAGGTTATGACTGGAAGAGCTGTCTTTTTAAGATAACTCTCTGAAACCTGTGCAGCTGAAATATTGGAAAAATAAGGAAAAAAAAAAAAAGAAAGAAAGAAAAAAACCCAAAACAACAAACAGACAAAAAAAAAACCCTTGAAAAAACAAAAAAAAGACAACCCCACCAAAAATTTAAATAAAATAGTGAAATGTAATCTAATGTAATAATGAAATAAAATATAAAATACAAACCAAAGTCAATCCAAACTTTGTCTCCCAAGTTTTAAGTTAGAAATAGTCATTGAAAGAAGTGAAAAAAAAGCCACAACAGAGACTGCAGTCTCTTGATTCCAGCTGTTGTGCCTTTTAAAATGCCTTGTATGACTCATGGTTGAACTGTGAGAGGTGATGATGCTCACTGGAAGGCCAGAAGTGGGACCTGTGCTTTCCCAGTTTGACATGGGAAATACCAATTAATTAAATAATTCATACATTTGGGCATTTGTTTAGGGAAAAATTACCAGGGCATAAGGTCTCATTCTTTGAAGGTAATTTTGTGTGAAATAATCAAACACAAAGGGCAAATCTGCTTGGTTCAACCATGTTACATTTTTAACTGTACTGACCATCAGTCGGGATGCTGAAAAATTGTGACACCAGTTTAGGCTGGCTGACCTTCTTGTGTCAAAACTGTTAATTCTTGGGTTCAGCTTAGAACTGGACTCATACCAAGGATCTAAAAATGCTGCAGGAAATAGCTATTTCCATGCTTTCACTTTCTAATTCCAAAGAAGATGCTATTGTGAAATGAAAATAAAAAGAAGTAGCACATGTAAGCAATTTTTGGAGGATTTTTGGGTTTGTCTTGTAGTTTTCACGCTTTTTCTTTTTACAGTGCTATCTTAGAAGGCAAGTATCTCTGAAATATGAAGCAACACTGATTATTATCTTGAGACAGAGGGCATTTATAGGAGACATAAAAGGTATTTAAAACATTATTTTAAATATAGAATGACAGAATCATAAAATCATAAAATGGTTTGGGTTAGAAGGGACTATAAAGATCATGAGGATCCAACTCCTCTGCATGGACAGGGACACCTCCCACTAGACCAGGTTGCACAAGGCTACATCCAACCTGTCCTTGAACAGTTCCAGGGAGGGGATATCATCAACCTCCCAATAAAACCTATTCCATTATTTTTCTAGCCTCATGATGAAGATTTTTTTCCTAATATCTAACCTAAATCTACCCTCTTTCAGTTTAAAATCATTACCCCTTGCCCTGTCACTACCGTCTGGTGAAAAGCTCTACCCCAGCTTTTCTGTTGGCCCCCTTCAGGTACTGGAATATAGAGTATGATGGTAACAAAATCAAGCATTCTTATATGGATTGAAAAATACTGTGCTTGCAATTAAAGTTAAAAGCATGATTTTAAAACAATTACACTTTCCTTAAAAAAATAAATCTAGGCTACATTGTTGTCACGGTTTAACACTGGCCCGGCAATTAAACTGAATCACAGATGCTCTCTATCAATCCCCCTCTCCTCCCTGATAAGGAAAGAGAGAGAATAAGGGAGAGACTGATGGGTTGGAAACTAAACTACACAACTTTGATGAATCAGTAGTGAAAAATAGGAAAAATTACTAAATATATACAAATATACAGGGAAAAATTGACACCATGTTCCTTCCCCCTCCCCCCCAGTAACCCTTACGTCACCACCAAGGCTGCAGGGCAGCCCTGGAAAAGTCCAGGCTGGACTCCTGGAGTCAGCAGCATTCGGGAGCTGGAGGCAGGAACACACAGATTCAGGCTGGCACGGATCAGGATCACAGGCAGGTGAATGGATGGAATACTCCCAGGATGCCGAAGCACACAGGGAAACACGGTGAAGGAAGAGCAGGAAGAAGGTGTCTGACCCTTGTGATCCCTCAAATTTATACTGAGTATGACGTGTATGGGATGGAATACTCTGTTTGGTGAGTTCTGGCATCTATCTTGTCCAGTCGTCCCCAAAGGAGGGGGTTCAGGTGGGACTTCTTTACTCCTTCTGGAGGGTAAAATGTTCCTGAGAGCTGAGCAGTGTCCTTGGTTCTGCATACCAGTCTCTGGCTGTAACTATAAACATCCAGTGTTATGAGTCCCAGAAGCAGACACTGTCTGAGAAACTTGCTGTTCATTTCAGCAAGTGCAGCTACTTACAAGAAACTTAGCTGAAAGCTAAAGTACAAACCAGAAAATCACCCTTATCCTGGCCCAAACCAGGACAATTGTTTAATTAACATTGAGATACCCTTCAGGAAAAAAAAAAAAAAAAAAAAAAAAAAAAAAAAAAAAAAAAAAAAGGTACCTAGATGATTGTGGTCCTTCATGCATTCATGTTTAGTTCCCAGTTATTCACAGTTTGTTAATTGGTGTGATAATTGGGATGAATATTGATAGTACCATCTGAGGATGATTTCCATACCAAAGGAGGAGGCATATTTACTGTCCATGTACACAGTAGAAAAGCAAAGTTCTCAATAGATCTGACTTTGAAATTGGGCAAACACCCTTCCTGCATGCTGTGCTCATTACACAGATACTCTTCCCACCTGCATGATGGAAAATACAATGCAAAACAGTAAGGACAAACAAAACCTGGAATGAAGTAAAACTACTAAGCTCAGTTGTTTGGTTTGCATAAGTTTCTTGAGAATCTCTGGACCCAGTAAGTGATTATGATAAGTAGAACACAGCTGTGACTATTCTTAACAGAGGAGGGACCAGCATGTGGTGTTGGCTATCCAGATTTATATCTAGACTAAAATATTAGTGCTTTCTATGAGGAAAAAAGTCTGAGGAATTCAGATCTGTATCAGGGTTTTCCTTGAGCAGAGTACTAACATCCCATTTTGAGCTTCTCTCTTTACCTATGCTAAATCTGGCATGGCCACAAGGCAAGGTTGTTCAGAGGGGAGGTGAAACATCCTTGAGAACCAGTGAAAAAAAGAGAGCTTCTTCTCTTGTTTCAAAGCATTTCTGTTTACTTGTTTGTTTATGCCATTGGGTAGAGCATACTTGACCAGAGGCATGTGTTAGTGAGTAAGAAAACAACTTAAACTGGAGATGGTAAGACTATGAGTATATCATCTCTGAGGAGCCGGGAGAGAATCTGAGAGATTCTCTCTGAACCAGCACCTTAATGGGATAGTCCAAACTGACACTTAAAACAGAAAAACAGGCAGGTTGAATGCAAGAATTGAACAGGATGGAAGATTTTCGCAAGAAAATACATCTAAAGGAGAATAAGACAAAGTATGATATGAAGCCTTGCATCAGATCTGCAAGAAAGAATTTTCTCTTAACCAAAGTGGAGTTCCAAAAGAGTAAGTACATATCCTACTTAGGAGACTAGCAAGGGAAATACTCTCACAATGATTGTGTCCCATCTCTCCTTCACCCTGGCCACAGTGTGCAGCACATAAAATAATCCAATCTATACAAGCATGTGAATAGATTTTATTTTCTTTTGAAGTGGCTCAACTTATTGAAATGGAAAGGAATACAGCTACTCTGTAAACACTCAGAAAGACAGTGTACGAAAAGAAAAAGCGTTAACATTTAGCTTGCATTTGAGGTGGTCTTCACCTTTGATCAAATAGTATACCATAAAAAAATGTTATTAAAATAGTGACATTTCCAATTTTCAGGCAACATAATTTTGTACGTAAGACGGAGAATAGCTTTGGATAAATTCTTTTCACTAAAAAAATTGCAGGTTTAGTACAGTCCAAGTAGTCTATAAATTCATCTCAGCTTGTCTGACGTAATTCAAAAAAATGTAAAGATATTACATAAAATAAATTCATTTTTACTTGTTGAAAATGCTGTGGTTTTATTTATAAAATACATTAACTCAAAATCATACTTCTTCCTCAGTCTGAAGCAAAGGACATTTTAGGCAAGAGAAAATATTGTATTTCACCTTTGATTGCTGGTTTTTGCTTTTTTTTTCCCTCCAGTCACTGGCAATGGCTGAAGACCTGTGAAAAAAACAGTTAAGCTTCCTGTTGTTCATACTGTTATAAGCAATGCCAGGCAATAAAAGATCATGTCTTCTAAGTAATTCTGTATGACAGAGAGAGGGATATGCTCTGGCTATGCCCATGCCAGTTGAGTGTGGAAGATATAAGCACTCACATTTCAAACATTGCCCTTCCTGTTACATTATCAGCACAGCCTCTGGCATGATTTTCACCTAACCAAATCACACCCTCCCAATCAATGCCCAGGCTTGGTAGAGGGCTTAGCTTAGGCAAAGATCACTTTTAATAGGCACCTTGCACATAGCCATCTTGTCAATGGTAGAGTAAGATCAGCTGAATTCACCAGAATGTCCCTGGGTGCTTTAGCTTTCTGTTAAAGACCTAGAATGATAGAATGGTTCTAGGCTACATTTAAGATCAGCTTTAGTCTCCATCTAGAAGCCAGTTATGGAAGTCTGGCTCCAGGCACAGACGATTTAATGATGAGTATGTTTTAAAATGTTCTGGTTCTGGTTAGTAGCATAAGCACACAGAGCATACACCTGCTCTTGCAAGCAGACACTAAGTGGAAGTGTCCCATCTCAAGAGACCTTTGCAAACCCTTCTACATTGCAAGTAAGCCAAGTGGACCAATCTTTGTGATGTTTTCATGTGAGGCAGGCTGGTAAAAATGAGGGGGGAGAAAGTAGAGACACGAAGGAGGTAACAAGCCTCAGACAAGAACCTGGCTTAAAAGCAAAAAGCAAACCTTGCCACTGCAGCTTTAATGGTGTGTAAAGAGGGACTTAATACACCAGCAAATTTGGGGTTTAATCCAGCACTGACTATAGTGAGAAGTGAGATGTCCACTGACTTCGAAAGGGGTTAGGTTGAACCCCTGGTGTCCTGTGTTTTTATTTCATAGCTGTCTCTTCTCACCATCCTCTTTTACATCTCCTTTCACTTACTATGAGTTCAAGCATCAGAGCAGGCTTCTAACCCCCCCTTGTCTCACTACCATATTTCCCTTGCCACATTCACCAACAGAAGGAAAAGAGACCACAAAATACTTATGTTTGAAAGACAGAGAGCTTGGTTGCAGTATCCATACAGCCTCCTTTATAACAGGATGTTTCTTTGGGGTTTTATGGCAGAGGTGGATTTCTTTCCAGTTTTTCAGATCCCTGAAAAGACAAGGAGACTTGCCAAAATGTGCAGGCACACACACTTAGGCTTGCACATCTCAGAGCTATCAAACGTGTCACGTTTAATTTCTTTCACCTGCTTGTGGACTGTGGACACCTGTGACTTACTGGCAGCACATACTGGTTGCAGTGAGGAAAGTTTCAATTAGAATTAGATTTGTACTCCTCCAGCTTCATGGAACTATTTTGGATTCTCTCTCAAACAATTTATATCTGTTTGAAGTAACTCTTGTCTGTCTAAAATAATAATACTTTAAAGAAATATAAAAAATAGTATTTTTTCTTAATCCTGCAAAATTCTACATAGAAGAAAGCAAAGAAAACCTTCTGAAACCCAAAAGTATGTAGTAATTTACTTTTCCTACTAAAAATTTTCACTTGTGTCACATGAAATCATCAGTCTGAAAACCGAGCAACAGATGCTCTTAGGTAGTAAGAGTTACTAAGCTGAAAGAACTTCAGTAGCAGTTGCTAGGTAGTGCAGGAACCGTTCCTGGTAGCAGATGCCACAAGTTATTCAGGATATTTGTGCTTCTCTGATCATCTGCTGTGCAAGCTTCACTCTTTCCACTGACTCAGAGTTGAAAGCATTTAGAGTTTAGTGTATTTCTGTTAGTTTTAGGGGAAGTTAATGTATTTCAAAACAGCAGTGATCAGTAGAAAAGCCACCTTATCTGACGACCATGAGGAACAGAGTTTTCATGCACATATTTTTGAGAAGTTTTTTGGAAGCTTTGTCAATAAAACATATATCAATGACACTGTAAGCATATACTTCATCTTTTTCCAGCAAATGAACAAAAAATTTATCCAGAGGTTTGAATGCTTGGTACTAAAACCGCAGACTGAGCTTTTAAACATTCATGGAGACCAAATTTCTTGTGTCAGTTTTTTTTGTTCTCAGTAAATTTCATCATCTGATTTGACAGAAAGCACTTAACTAGATTGACAAAGGTGACAACGGGTGTATGATGATTCTGCTGTACAATGGCAGTGTCCAAAGCTTTTGGCAGCTGTCAGAGGTATCAACTCCTAATTCTTCACACCCCTATTTCCACCAGAGTATAACCTAGCCATTAAGTCTGATGTATCTGCTGGAGCTGTTTGATTTTGTCTATGAAATTTAAACAATTAATGGAATGAAAACTGGAATCTTTGTCTCAGCTTCTGGTTCAGTGCCCTAATCATCAAAGCTGGAGAACAATATTAGTAAATTTTTTTCACACATTTCCTGTCACTCAGAATATTTCTTGAAGCACCAGATCTCTATTTCTTTGGTAGTGTTATCTCATCTGTTCTAGTTGAAGCCATTTTGTGTTGCATAAAAAGTTTTAAATATTTTCTTAAACAATTAAAAATTAAATATTATTTTCCCTTCTCCTGGATATATATAGTCCAATCACAGACAGATCTGTTACACAAAAAGAAGACTGACCACCCCTTCCTAGGACTGACTTGAGAAGTCAGTTCAAAGTTCCACATCCCAGTCAAACCCATGTGGAAAATGCAGCATTAATTCAGAAGAAAGGTTTGTGACAATCAGCTTCATTTTTCACCCAGTGTTATTCATCATCTCTTTTTTCAGGATAACAGCTCAAGGATCCTAAGACACTGTATTTTTTTTTTTTTCTCATCAAAGCTAGTGAGTGTTTTGAGATGTGATTTGATTTTTAGCTCAAATACATGCATTGGTGATCATTAGCAAAACAGGTTAGAAGGCATGTAATCGGTTAAATAAGTGGCAGAGGGCTAGAAATCTTGGCTTGTAAATGTAATTACAGAGACTGTCAATATCCATTGATTTCCTTAGATGGATCACTTGAAAGCATTCAGAAAGATGGGAATAAAATGGAGAAATGCTACAGAGCTCCAAAAGGAGCAAATAGCTTTTTTCCATCTCTTCCTCCGCGTCCTGTACTTACACAGTGGAGCATCTTACATTTCTCCACCATTTTTTTGTATCTTTGGGAGAAAATGCTCAGCATTTCTCTTGTTCTGCACTTGCTGGTTTTAGTGCATTTCATTGAACTTTGACTTTAAAAATCCTAACTAAATCGTCTAACATGAAATGATTACTAATGTTCTCATAGTCCATTTACTCTCTCTAGAGTAAAAATTTTCTCATTAATGCCTAATGTTTCTTTGTATTATCAGCTTTTAAATTATACTATTGTCAATAAAACTACCCCATTGGTTCCTTTGCTCTGGTGAGACCCCACCTGGATTACTCTATCCAGCTCAGTCCTCAGTATGGACCTGCTGGAGCAGCTCCAGAGGAGGGCCACAAAGGTGGTCAGAGGGCTGGAACACCTATGCTGTGAACACAGGCTGAGAGAGCTGGGTTGTTCAGCCTGAAGAAGAGAAGGCTCCAGGGAAACTTGAGTGTGGCCTTTCAGTACTTTAAGTAGGCTTATAAGAAAGCTTTTTTCAGAGCCTGTTGTGGTAAAACAAAGGGATAATTGTTCTAAGCTATAAGAGGGTAGTTTTAGACTAGATATAAGAAATCTTTTTTTATAATGAGGGTGGTAAAACGTTGGAACAGATTGTCAAGATGGGTAGTAGATACCTCATCCTTGGAAATGTTCAGTGTCGGGTTGGATGAGGCTCCGAGCAACCTGATCTTGTTGAAGATGTCCCTGCTCACTGCAAGAGGTTTTGCACTAGATGAACTTTAAAGGTCCCTTCCAACCAAAACTGTTCCATGATTCTAAAAATTTATTCTTGCGAAGTTGCTCTGCCTCCTTGTTCCCTCTTTCCCTGAGCTTTGTGCTTGATTTTCTTCATAGGAGGGACACATTTAAAGCCCAGAAGTCTTTCTGAAGTTTGTTGTATTTTGCAGCAGGATGTATTAAATGGCACTGAAGATATCAATCAAAGCTGAACTGTAGTTGAGAAGAGAATGAAATGTAAACCCATTGTGGAAGTCACCTGTCAGATAATAAAAATGTGGATATATGAACTCCTATTCAAACAGTAGCCTGGAAGTAAATTATTATAATTAGTACCAGCAGATTGCAACCCCTTTTATGTGCAAGAAGTGTTAAGAGATCCAGCTAAATATTAAACAGCAGGAAACAAAAAATGGGAATCACAAACAATTGCCACTATATGTATCACATTGCACTTCCATCTTCTTATTTTTTAACATTTTCTTCATTTTTTTTAACAATTGCCTTTGTAAACCTTTCCTATGTTCTTATTTATAGGCAATAGTATAAATTATACTGCACCCACTTGGTTCTATTGAAATATGGCAATGTGGCTGAACTTTGGCTGGAAATAACCAGGGGAAAAGTACCTTCTTGTTTAAGATTATTTCTGTAGAGAAGAATGGAAGTTTAGATTGTTGTATTGGGTTGGGTGGCAAGATTTTCATAGTGGGGGACTCTCAGGGGTGCCTTTTGTGAGAAGATGCTATCTCTGTCTGATAGAGACAATCCCAGCTGGACTCACCACTGGCCAAAGCTGAGCCCATCAGCGATGGTGGTAGCATCCCTGTTATATTTAAGAAGGAGAAAAAAAAATGCTGCACAACAGCAGCTGGAAGAGACAAGTTGAGAACACATGAGAGAAGCAACTGTGCAGATCCCACAGTCAGTGAAGAAAGAGAGGGAGGAGGTGCTCCTGATGCTGGAGTAGAGATTCCCCTATCACAGAAGCTTTGAAGTAGGAAAAGACCTCTAGAGATCATTTAGTCCAAGCCCACTTATAAAGCAGGATTGCCCAGAGCACATTACTCAGGTTTGCATCTAGGCAAGTTTTGAATGTCTTCAGAAATGGAGATTCCACAACCTCTCTGGATAACTTGTTCCAGTGCTTTGAAGACCATGGTGAGGCAGGTTGTCCTGCTGCACCTCAGAGAAGTTAATGGTGGAGCAGTTATCCACCTGCAGCCCTGAAGGACCTCACACCAATGCAGGTGGATGCCCAAAGGAAGCTGTGGCCCTGTGGGAAGCCTGCACTGGAGCAGACTTCTGTCAGGACCTGTGGCACCATGGAGAGAGGAGACCACATTGGAGCAGGTCTTCTGGACGGACTTGTGACACCAGTGAGGGACCCACCATAGAGCAGTCTGGCCCTGAAGAACTGCACCCTGTGGAAGGGACCCATGCTGAACCAGACAGTGAAGAACTGCAGCCTGTGTGAAGGACCCATGCTGGAGAAGTTCATGGAGGACTCCATCCAATGGGAGGGACCTCAAGTTGAAGAAGGGGAAAAGTGTGAGGAAGAAGGAGCAGCAGGGACACAGTGTAATGAACTCACCACAGCCCCCACTTCCGATCCCTCTGCACTGCTGCAGGAAGGAGGTAGGAAAATTGGGAGTGGACATAAGCCAGAGAAGAAGGGAGGGGCAGTTGTTTTAAGCTTTTGTTTTCTTTCTCATCACCCTAGTTTGATTTCAGTTACAGTGAATTAAATTTCCTGAGTCCAATCTGTTTTGCCTGTCACAGTAATTGGTGAGTGATGCCTCTCTGTTCTTATCTTGACCCATGACCCTTTCTTTCTTATTTTCTCCTTCTGTCCAGCTGAGGAGAGGGGGTGATAGAGTGGCTTGATGAGCACCTGGCACCCAAAACAGGCAGTCTTCCAGTGCTTCACTACTTCTCTTACCAGTGGATGAAATAAAATAGACTAAGGGCTGTAATAATTTCTGCTGGGTGAAGGTTTAGGGAGAATTAATAATCCATTTATACAGTTCAGCCATTGTAGCCTGACCCAGTCCCACCCCTTCCTGAGGACTAGTGCATCTACAGTCACAAACTCAAGAACTACCTCATCCTTAAAAAGTCTTTGGAACTCCTTTCTCAGATAATCCAGTGATCGTTCTGAGCTGAGTTTAGAGACCTCCATGGCTGTGATCTCCTGTGTTTATCATGTTACTCATGTTCCTCTACTTTGAAAGAATTTCTGCTAGCAGCTCAGGGCTAGAGGAAGAAAAGGAGAGTGAACACTGAAGTTTCAGCCTCTGCCATCAAACAGCATCCAACACAAGATTTTTGTTCTTCAAATTACAGAAAAAACATGAAGTTGCCTGGACTTCCTTACTAATCTGGGGGAAGATGGAATTACCACCATATGTTTGCTGGTGAGCTAAATTTTCTTAAAACAATCTACAGAAGATCTTGACAGCAGAAGTGCTGCAGAGGTGGATATAAGCCAAGTTACCATATGTGGTTTCGAGGAATGTATGGACTTCCTTTTCTTTCAATAACATATGCAAGATAAAAGAATTCTCTGGAGTTTGTAGCTAGGAAATAGCCTAGGAAGTGTCAAAACCTTCCCACTGCTTGCGTAGAAAAGAATGAATCCTTCCAGAGTGTCAGCTGGCCTGAGAGTCAGGGCTTTTGTGGGCAAGTTCTTTGAAACAGAACTCTTGTCTTTAGGGTATGTGGAGTCCCTGTATCCTATATCCCTGTATCCTAGCAGAAAACAGGTGTGTGGAAGGCAATAGCAAAGAACAACATGCTGAACATGCCACCCAGAATTGAGAACAAGTCAGACAGCTAGGGGAAAAAAAAAAGGTGCGATAAAAATAAAAGTTAAGTCACTTTAAAAATCCCTTAAATCTTCAGGGTATTACGAATCCCTGTAGGCACAGAGAGTACATTGCTGTGGATTTTTTTGTAGAATTCTGCCCACTTTGCAAACACTTTAGGCTTCTGCAGGGAGATGCTTTCTAGCTGTCATGGCTGAAGCATCCTAGCCAATTATGTGTTTGTTTCACAGCATCTTTAATATTTTCCATTCACTTTATCATTATCCCTTAACTTCTATTAAACTAATCATAGACTTGTGGTTGCCAGCCAGATGGACTTGGAGAAGCAGTTGTCAAGTAAAGCAAGCTTGTCCCTCAAGAGATCCTCTCACAGTCAGATAACAATTCCAATAATAACAATGATATGAGGAGGAAAACAAGAATTTGGAAAATAGAATGTAGTGTTAATTTACTCCAAAGCATTTGTGCAGTGTTACTTGGCACTGAGAAATGAAATAAAGTGCATCCTGTTCATACAAGGAATACCGTAACATCATGACAAGTGTTCAGGATTTTATTTAAAATAGGCAGGGAAACAGGGTAATTTTTCAGTCCTTTATCACATAAAGCATACATTCAAAACCTTGCATGCCAGAGGTGAAAACAAGTGGCATTTTTTTCCATCAACCAGACTCGTTTGGCTATTTACTTACTTCACAAGCTGCCAGCAGATATTAGTTGTTATGGCCAGCTGTATTCATTCAAGAGAGTCTCAGGGACAGAAGAAAGAACCAGGAGGAAGTTATGTCAAGTTAAAACTGAGGTGATTTCTCTAGGAGGTGTGGAAACACTTTAGCAGTAGTAATTTGCCCTCTGTTTGTTAAGTCTTTTTTTTATCTCTTATCTGACCCTCACTGAGGGAGATTCTTCTCCTTCAACACCAACATCCAGGTTCCCTGGTTGAGTTCTGGACCATTCCGTTTTTCTTCCGACTATCTCAGAGGGCATAGGGAAGTGGGAATCCACTGTTGTTTTAAACTTATTTGAAAGATCTTCCACATTTCTCCCCTGTATAGGTGCTGACATGCCGTATATAGAGACCTGACAGTATGAAGGTGTAAGCCATTCCTTGGAGGAAAGACATTCTCTTCAAAGCAGAGGGTTTGCACAAGGAAGGTTCTACCAAATAGACAGGTTGAAAGTGGGAGTTGCACAAGGGTCACCTGGAGTGAAGAAATCTCACTGAAAGTTGAATCCACCTAGATGGTGAGTAGGAGTAGGCTTACTGCAAGGCTGAACTCATCACTTTCCTCTTCTGATCGTCCCGTTAGTGGGGGCCTTCCAGAATTTCAGGCTTCAAAGCTGAGTTTCGAATAGGGCATCAGAGTATGGTGGAGGTGGTGAACATCTAAATCTTACTCTGCCATGGTGCTGGACTGTATTCCACTCTGCTACACTATAATTCTGGCCTGAGTGCTACCTTGGAAGAGCATCTGTGACTGCAAACCCCGCCCCATATTACTTCAGCTTTTCAAATAGATGCACCCATTACTGGAGGAGCAAGGACTGGATAGTCTACCCAAATTCTAGGCAGGCTTAAAAAAAAACCCAAACAAACAAAAAACCCAAACCAACCAACCAAACAAACAAAACAACAAAAACAATTAAAAATAATAATAATTTAAAAAAAATTTAAAAAAAAAAAAAAGAAGATGGTTTTTCTCCATCTCTCTGCTTTCAATCCAGAAATGAGTAGAATCCTAATTCCATTGAAAACAGCAGGAATCAATTGTGCTCTCACTGACTGCAATAGCAATAAGTCCTTGGAGCATAATACATACATTTTTTTTCCTTATTCTCCTCAGAATTTGTAGATAAGGAATAAAAAAATTGAAATGTGGCATGTGGCATAATGCAGAGGAAAAGAAGAAACTTCCCACTTAACCAAATAAAAAAAATAAAACCTTCAACTACTTTTAAAAATAGCAAATAAATAAATAAAGTCTGTCTGGATCTACATCTCATCATCCTCTTTCCAGACAGGAGAGGAAGGGAGAAGAGAGATGCATGTAACTGCATGAGGCTGCTGAACATCTTTAAGGTAATGCTGATTTTAAAATTGCTTACAGGATGCTGAGACTGAAATACTGACTGTGGCCATAACAAGTGTATCCAAGCAAATCCACACTTCTTTAAACTGCCTTATTCAGATGTCAGACCCCAGTGGCCTGAAGTTCAGAGTACACGAGATCAACTTGGCCATGGCACTGAATATGTGCATGAAGATTTGGGCTACTCTGAGCTCTGGAATGACACAGCTCCATCGTACCTGACCTGGCTAACCAAAAGCAAAGCCAGGGTTGTCTGTGGGTCCTGCAGTCATGGTTGCTTTCACAACAGCATCCATTTCAAAGGGAAAATCATGGGGAGGGAGCTGAAAACCATGGACACGTAGGCACTTAATGAAGCTCCCCATGGTGGTACTTGTTGGGTAGCATAGTGGGAGATGTGCACACCACAAGGCACAGTCTCAGCCCAAAAGTAGCTGCCAGCCTTTAAGAGCATTCTGCCACCCCTGCTTAGGAAAATGGCAATGGAAGAAGTTACAGAAACTACCTAATGTGGAAATAAGGGGGTTTTTTAAGACTTCTCCATCAAAACTGTGATGAAATCTTCAAAATGTTGAAGGAAGTATAAGCATGACCAAATCTCTATTTCCTTTATAAATTCAACTATATTGCTCATACATTGCTAGTGTGAGAACATGCATGTGCCTGTGTTCAGGGTCTCGTATATAATTAATACTATCAACTTAAGCAATGATTCATCAGATAGTTTTAATTATATTTCCCTGCTGAAAGTCTCCCATTAAAAAAAAAAAATCTCTCCTAGAACCCAAAGCAGAGAATGTTGGGGTATCTGACCTCTTTAATGTCACGTCAATTCTTGAATGGGGTTGGTGGCTTTTTTTGGTGTGGCTTTTTTCTTGCTGTTTTTTTTTGTTGTTGTTGTTAGTTTGGGGGGCTTTTTTTTTTTCTTTTTTTTTTTCTTTTTTTTTTTTTTTTTTTTTTTTTCTTTTTTTTCTTTTTTTTCTTTTTTAGTAGAACATTGCTACCAAAGTTATTTTCAGAACATCATATGGATTTTTCATTGAAACATCTGTGTTAACTTTTATCATCCTTGCTCTGCTTTGTAATTTTGGAAACAGCTATAAAGAATGAGCAACCCAGAGCACAGTAATATAGTGGGAAGCATCCTTCATAAGTCAATTGAGGAATTTAATAATCTCTTTAGAAATAAGCTCTGCAGCTATGAGAAAAATGTGTGGGTTAAAGGCCTTCCAATTAAGAAAGGTTTCTCTGTGGATTTATAGGCTGGTGGTTAGCTCTTCCTGTTCGTGTTTCCATGGCAACTGTCAGGTAGATTTTCTGCTACTTGCTAGGAAGTTGGAAATGTTGAGTCTGGTTGAGCCTTTCAATTCACTGAAGCTTAAATGAAATTCTTTGCAAGGAACTGGCATTTAGCCTGGGTCATTTATTCATATCTAGAAGAGAAATCAATTATAGTAATCAAATGTGCATTTTTTTTTTTATTGGTATTATTTGGGGTACAAAATTATTTAGTATTATTGTGCCACAATCTATTTTTAATATTAGGGTAGGAAAGGTTTGAAATGCTGCAGCTGGCCTCTTTGCTACTGATGGCTTATGGCTTTAATTACAGCCCAAGACACACACAGGCACGTCTCTCTCTCTGGTCTGCTTTTACAGGCTATAATCACTCCTGGTGATATCCGTGATACCAGCTCAAATCTTGTAGACTCTAATATTAGAGCTGAGGCACCTTTACCACAAGAAACACAGCTTACCACCTTTTCTCCCTTCAATGTTCTTGTCTTGTTGTTGTGTTTGAATTAAGCTCCGGGAAGTAAATAATTTGTATGTTTGTTATTCAGACTTTCAGAGTACATCGTGTTTTAATTCCACATCAGACTCCGTGTGTTTGTATCCTTCTTTCTACTCCTTATATTTTTCATCCCACACTGACTGCTGCTTGACAGCTCCATTCAAGCTTCATTCTTTTAATTCTCTAACATCGGGTATGTGGGCGTGCATGGTGTGTACCTATACTTTCAGCCTTTCTGTAATGCATAATCCATGCCACCCAACGAGCTCTGTCCTGCAGATTTTATGTGCATAATGCCATGTAGACTTCATTGACTTTTCTTGCAAGAATAAAGCCAGCATGCCTTGACCCAAAGATCACAGATTATCTAAACAGAGGTAGAATGGTCTTCTGGGTAGAGCAGTAGTTCAAGAGCTTGGAAAGCCTAGAAGATTGCTTCCCAGTTCTGGCCCTGGCTTCCAGAGTAAAGGAAGATTCATTTAGTGGCAGATCCTAAACTCTATTGAAGTCCTCTCATGCTGGAGTTAATGGAGCTGTGACAATTTATGCGAGCGATGAATCTGCTCCATTACCTGAGCCTCACTCCAACCGTAGAACAGAAATAATAGCAGTACCTACCTCAGAGAGGTGTTGTGAGGATAAATAGCTAGACAGGAAAGTGTTATGATACTATGATAATGAAGACCAGAAAAAATACCTGCAGTAGACAAAAAATCAGCATGACTGATCTGACATTTACTTTTATTCTTTCAGTCCGTCTGCCACAGCGACACAGTAATAGCATGACAAAGTGACGACCAGACTACATTCCTCCTGTTGCTTTGCTTTCTTTGCTTTCTTGCCTTTATTCTTTCATTCTTAGGATTTTAAATAACATTTCTTAAAAGCTTTTAAGAACCAGCTAACAAATATTTCATTTTCATCCTCACCTTATCCAAACATATTCAATTGTTCTCTTTTGCTCTGTTCTGCTTATCTTCATTTCCATGGATTAAGACCAAATCTGCACACAAAGAAATCCAAATAGACTTCATTAACTTTAAACACAAAGTGAGTTCCTCTGGCATTGGTAAAAAAGCCAGAACTAAGTCTCAGTATCATTGCTGTAAAATTTAGAAGTCGCTTCCAGGCCATCTCAAAGAGAACTGATTTAGGTCCAAGGAGATATAGCATCTTGTAATAGAATACTTTATCCAAGATACTAAAGGGATGCTTAGACTGCAGATTTTGTGTATGCAGCTCAATGGGCTGCTAGAAGCTGTGTATGAGGGGCAACATGACTGTCCAGTTTTTGTGACTGAACTTTTGTCTTAGGCAGATTTGGCACCCCTGGCTAATCCCCCAGGTTTTACTTTGCTGTTACATAGCATTAAGTGCCTTGAAGACTAACTCTGAGCCTTCAGTTTGAATATCTTCTTTACCTTTGGATCTGCCAAAGAGCTGGCCTGAGCCTTTCTATGTGTTTCCAGAGTCGTTTCCATCACCCTGAGCACCAGTGGGAATTAATGGGTTGGTATCTTTAGACATGCACCAAGGAGCGGTGTGGCTGAATGGACCCAAAGACACACCAGTGGGAGAAGGTTCCTCTGTAGCATCCACTGCACAAGGAAATGACTCAGTTGCTGAATGAGTGTCTGGATCTACCAGCCAGGAGAATGTTTTGATAAACCATGCAGACCTTCTGCACTACTTAGGGGTGTATACTTCAACAGGAGCTGATTTTGAGCAGATTTTAAACCATTTCACTCCTCAAGATATTGAACTGCTTTGCATGACAGGAAGATAAGAGAAAACCAAGGTACTGCCAGTACCACCAGCACATACTGACTGTTCTGTTCTGAGGTCTGTATTGACTGCCCTTGTTCTCTGGTTAATGATGTTCATTTTAAACAGCAAAGAGAGGAACAGCTGTGCCTGTCCAGAGAACTGCCTCCATGAAAATACAGCTCTACAGGGCCTCCAGGTCTCTGACCCTACTCTTTTCCTGCAGCAAACACATCTGGAAGAGGCAGGATTGAGCTTTAAACATCACAGTAAAAGATAGAGGCATGACCATGGTTTTGAAAGATCTGAAAGTGTCCTCTTGTGCTGCTACAAAAACAGAAGAAAGGGTCCCTTTATTACGGTTTGGGAAATTTCAATATATTGTGGATTACAATTCCAAGAGGCTGAAGGCTTGGGTTATAACATTTTTTTCCTCTCTCTGTCTCTTCTGTGGCTATTCAAACACTGGGTTCAGGCACACACAATAACAGGAGCCAAGTGCCTACTTAACCTCAGCCAATCACAGCACATGGGAGAGAAGAGGCTGGGGAGAAACTCCACTTCTCACTCTGTACCGCAGCTGACCTAGGAGCAACCTGACCTTAGCTGGGAAGCTAAGGGTGATACTGCTTTGCTGGAAACTTTGGTCTCCCTTGCTCCCGTGCAATTTAGAAAGGACATAGGGGGAAATTGAGATTGTGAAGCATAACGTGTCTAGGGTGTTTTTTTTCTTTGTGCACCAGCCTTTGCTGACATCTGTGTGTAAAGTAATTTTTTAAAATCATCTCTATGAATACATGCTGAATATCTGACTCTAACTCTGTGTATAAGCTGCAAGTGTCAAAAGGGCTGGAAAACACTGATGCTTGTTACACAAAACCTGAAGCAGTACATTTGTTCACTGTTGTATATGGCCACATCTGTTTTAAATGTAAAGGCTGCTGTTGCAGGTGACCTTATATACTTTCAAGCATTAGAGTATGTTAGCGAGTGTGTTTTGGAAAGGTTAAAAAAGATGTTATTTCTTTTTTCAGCAGCTATTAGTTGAATACAAGCAGAGTATTCCAGCCACACAGTGTTACTGCAGGAAATCCTGGGATCACTTCAGAATCAGTAATGGCTTGTTCTTCCTGGTGTTAAAGAATAGTGGCATCTAATTAATGACTATATTTTTCCATCACAATCCCAATAAAGTTTCACTTCCCCATTTATACAGGTGCTTACAAGATTCTCCATATACAATTACTCTATGGTTGTTCTCAGTAGCAACAGTTTTACCAAATCATTGCCTTTTCTTCTAAGCAAAACAGCAAGATGAAGAAATGTAAATGAGTATAACCTGAGATGCAGTTCCTGCAACTCTTCTTCAAGGAATTAGGAGTGCTAGCAAAAAACAGGACCTATTTGACTAGTAAGGTAAGAGTATCCTTCCCAAATGGTTTGCCAAATTGCAGCAGGGAGCCTAAAACTGGCTACGGGAGGAGATAGTGATAACAACCTTAATTTTGGGCTGATAGCAAACTGTTTTGAAAGGGGACACCTTGAGTGCCAGTACACAGATTAAGGCAGACAGGAAAACAGGCAGGAGGGACCAGGCTGTTGATGTGGATATACTCCAGGCACTACTGGAGTAACTGGGACATGGTAGGACTGAAGACCTCCCTGGGTCCCTTCCACCCTGAATGACTGTGATCTGAGACCTGAGTGGAGCTACTCAGTATTTATATTCCTGTAGAAGGCATTGATCTATGCCTGGTTTCTTGATTCAGCTCACAGTCTTTCCTTTTTAAATTATTCTTAATTGATCAACATTGTCTCTTTCCAGAACAAGAAGTTTTACTAAAATTATCTTTCAATTCTTCTACTTTCCGTAGTAAAAATTTGAAATAACTTCATGGAGACCAATGCAGCGATTCAGATTTAGATTACTGATACAGATGTGTGGCACAGAGCTTTACAGCATAAAGGCTTTTAAAGATAGCTGTGGAAATAGATGAAGTTTTAGATACACTCTGTATTCTCTACATGGATACACTCACTTTTCTAACCCAGAGAAAAGCTCTCAAGTTTTGAATCTTATTTAAATGCCCTAGACTACTGAGAGTGGAGGACTGTATTTTTCCTCATTTTTGCACATGGGATCAGCCTTCTCCCTTTCCAGCTCTCCCACTTTACATCAGCAGAAACAGGACAATGTCATCTAATCCCTTACTTGAGGGAGAACAAAAAGGTACAGACCATCCACACAGTCACCCAGATGACTGTTCCTTAACTTACACCCTTTCAAGTGCTAGCAAGCACACATCATCAGGAAGAGCTTCACATGGCATAATTTAAATCTGAGACAGGAAATTATTTGAAAATGTTTCAGCCATTATTGATTGTTCTTCTTATTAAAAAAATTTTAAAATACAAAAATAAAAAGAGCTAGTCTTAATTGTTGCTATGGTAACTAACACATCTGCCAGGATATGCTGCAGTGGGAAAAGTGTGTGAGTTCTGTGAACATTTCCTGTTGTCTTTCCACGGAAAGACATAGAGCAGGGCTCCTTAGTGGCAACTTTACAAACTCAACTGGAAGGCACTGTGAAACGAGTGGAAAGAAGCACTCTTGTTTAAGTAAACAAGCAGAAAGAACAGGATTGGCCAGCAGAACACATTGCCTTGTTAGAAACAAAGGAATTTTAGGGGTTTTTTTTGGTAGAGTTTAAAACACTATTTGGCACTTTATACAGATGAAAACTTACTCACTTGGTAAGAATTCTAATACCTATATTTTCAACACACTCAACAGAATCACCCTTTATGCTTCAGGCCAACTCATTAATATGGAAGAAAGGAAGGGAGCAAAGGAAGGAGGTCAGGTTCCTCTTAGTTCCCATCATCTGAAGGCAGCTTTACACAGGGTTGGTGAGGAATGCTGGTTAGGATGTTTGCCCGTTCCACATACTGCAACACAAAAATAAACAGAATATTTCCCACTCTTTATCTATTATTTTCAGTAAGATGACCTGCACCTTCCTTTCTCACCCTTCCAGCTACCCATATTTTTGTGTTTCATTCTGAAAGCATTTGATACACTGCTCCTCTATTTATAGCTCAAACAATTCAACAGCAAGGCGGGTGGTTTCATTGAAGGATAAACAAACTTCTAACAAAACCCCACTGATTCATAAATGACTAACTCTGCTGACACTGCAGGCTGCAGGGGACTGAAACTACCCTGGGAAGTTAGCCATTTACTGAACTACAGAGTAAGACCCCCTGTGGTTTCCTTGGACAAGGAACAGCTGGTGGGGTTTTCTTCTTTTTTTTTTACTTTTTTTCCTTACAAAATAAAAAATCAATATCTGTATTGTTTGTGCAAAGATTAAAATTTAAGATTTTGTTGATGGTTTAATGTAATTTATATAACACCATCCTTTGTTTGACACACATATTGATTTAAAATTGTTTTGGGGGAGATTGTTAACATCTTTTCTCCTTTTAAAATGTACTTCTGAATCTAATGGTTTATTCCTTTGTGTTCAGAACTTTCGACCTTTAGCACTGGGATTTCTTGTCTTGATCTTGTTCTTGTTGAAACCTCTTTCTCCCTGAGTTAAAGCAAGTTTCTATTCCACTGACATTTCTCCTCCATACAAAAGAGGTGGTAAGACATAAAATTTTACTCTCTGTGTTCCTTCAAACTCAATGAGCTTCTGAGTAACAAATAGAATTGTTTGTACAATTTTGTTTAGAGTATTCTTTTATGAAAATGGCCTAATATTGATGAACTGTAGCATCTGTATCCCTTAGGGAGACCAAGAAGAAGAGGAGATAAGGACATAAGAAATTTTTTTTTAATTAAGGATTATATAGCAAGTTTGGACAAGCAAAGATCATCCATTTTTAGTGAGGTGATTTATTGAGTGCTATTTATTTTATGTTGGATAAAGTTATAATTTACACTTACTTAAATTTTTGGGCAAGTTATCAGTTCTCCTAGCCTACATTTTTTCCTGAAGTTGACTCTGAATTATGTCACCTGGTTTACCTTACATGCCTTTTAAACTAGACATTTGTTTTAAAAGACAAAATAACAGGACAGACTGAAAGGGGAAATTGTCTTTAAATTACTGGGTTTCATATTCAGCATCCCACTGTGTGCATGACAGAACCACAGAAACGAGTAATGTCAAAGATATTAGATCATCCAGTCTTCCTTTCTTAAAAACCATAATTCTATTTGCTTTGATATAAAATCAAAAGAAACCAAAATGGAACTGTATGTAAAAAATTCAGGCAAATGGTCCTGGTCTTAGAATACAAGTAACTTTACTATTTTATATTTCATGTCTCTAAGGGAAGATTTTGTGAAAATACAGATGGGAGCTGAGTGCTTGAGTCGATAGAAATTGGACACCTGACTCCCATTTGTGCCTTTGAAAATATTCCTTTTATAAATCATTGTGGAATTCCTATATTATGACTGTAGAATGTAGAAAGGGAGAGAGGGCTTAGAAGTAATGCTTGAAGTTCTCCAAGGACTGTAAGGATACTCTTTCTACTTTCCTGCCTTTGAAATCAACATTCTTAGTTAAGTCGCTCTATAAAAATATAGCGGTTCTTTTGAAAATATTTATGGCTTGCAAATTATGATAACCAGCTTTCTGCTGCTGGTCGTTCAAAATTTTACTGTATGACTTTAAAAAAAAACAAAAAAACAAACAAAAAAAACCAAACAAAACCAAAACCAAAACCAAAAACAAACAAAAAAAACAAACAAAAACCCACAAAAAACACCAAAAACAAACAAAAAAACAAAAAAAACCCCTGCATTATTGTTTGGATCCACCCTTTACTAATAGCCTGAAGTGGTGAATCTTTGGAGAATCTCTGAAAAACACAAGGAGATGAAAGTGTCCTTTAGCTCATCAGGCCACTGATTGCTGTAATTATTACAACAGTTTTAAGTTACTTTTTTGGGTTTCTTTTCTTTTTTTTTCCTTTTTGTTTTGTTTCTTTTTTTTTCCTGTTTTGTTCTATTTTGAGGCTTTCTGACCAGCTATTACACTAACCTAACAAGAACGTACAGAAAATCAATGACCTGAAAAGTTCAACACACTGTAATATGACTTAACTTGAAAATATTGTGCAGTAGGGTTTTACTCATGGTCTAATCCAACCTCAGTTTTTTCTTGTTGTAACAATCTTCTTAATACATCATAAACCTGATACAATGTAACTTCTCCTGCAAAATAAAATAATATCTGTAACACATAGTATAAGAAAAGATATTCTGATTTTCCATCACTACTTTTTTCATCACACAGAAACCCAAGAGAAATGTCATTCCCTCTCAGCTGTGAGATTGTTTTGAAGGTTTGTTTTCATTATCCCCAAGGATATAAGGTTTTTAAGGTCTTAAAAGCAGACTGAAATTCATTCAGAAGAACAGGCAGTTTTTTTAGGAAAAATGAAAGATATTATGATGGAATGTTTGAGGAAGATTAAACTTTTTTTCATTCATTAATATCTGAAGAGTACATAACACCTAATAAAGACTAATTTTATATCCACAGGCTCAGACAACTTACATGTTACAGGTTTTTAAGTTATTCAATGACATATGACTGTTGCTTAGCTATTCTTAATAGATACTGAAATATTATAAAAAATCCTGAAGGCCAAAAAAATACTAATGTGATAATATCCTGGAAAGATGCATGGAATCATCTGCTAAACTTTGGGGTTGTCAGAGTGGCATGAAGTTATGAAAATATGTAAAGATGAAACTGGAATTAAGTTAATGATAATTCAGAGGATGAAATACCAACCAGTATTAATTAATAGAAAACCCATATTTTATATATTACAATGCCTAAAATGACCTCACATGGAGATTTACAACACCTGTCTTAAATAACACTTCAGATGGGATTAGGCATTGTGTAAACACTTGCTCCAAGAGGGCTGTATGTGTGTGCTATGGAAGGCTGCAGGCACACAGGACCTCTAAATGAGTCTAACAGCTTTTTGTTGTCTAAAGAGGCAGTATTGACCCTTCCTCTCCTCTCTTCTCCTTTTTCTCACATGTTTCTGTTTCAGACCATTCCCTGCTATTGGCTGTGAGGCTTATCTAATTCTTCAGTGAGCCAATTCAACTTACAAACTCTATTTGAAGTTACTCCCTGGTTTGCTGGCCTAACCCACTTTAATGGGTGGAATTGACTCATCAAGAAGTCAGACAAATGTTAGAGCCTGCATATGGAAAACAGCTGGAGCAGGTGGCTGGAAGCCAGCTAGGTGAGGTGGAAAGAAAAGTCAGAATGGCTCTAGAGAAAGACCTGCTGAGCCAGCCTTGGCCATCCATTTGGAACATGAAGTTTATTTGTTCCATAAAATGAAGCATATCCAAAGAACTTTAGCTTGAAGTAAATTTGGTACATCAACTGAAATGTCTCCACAGCAGCACCTGTGTCTGGGCTGATTGTTTCTCCATCATTATTGAGAGAAAGAGAATGGGGGTCTAAAATCTGCAGTGTGTTTTAGAAAATGAAAAAAATTACTGAGAGGAGAGAGAGGAAGGTGCTGGCTTCTGATCTCGCAGTCTTGAATAAGAGGCTGAATAGCTCTTTTGCCCTCAGGTGCCTGAATTCTGATAAATTCTGATAACGTATATTCAGATGAGTGTATAAATACTTGTATGCTCATTCTTTTGAAAAGTGCCAAGTAACACTGTAATAAAAGAATAACTTCACAGAAAATCAGTCAAATGCTGAAGACTTAACCGGACACCAGAAAAAATACTTAAAGGAAATATTTCACTCTATAGAAGTATTTCTAGTAGGATTCTGCAGAAATCTATATTAGGGCTGAGAAAATTCAGTGTTTCCATAGTGATGTAGAAGTAAACATGACATGGCTGCCAAAAACTGGGTAATTATTGGCAGAATGATAGATAACAATAGTGACAAGAAAATCCTGCAGAACAACCTGACAAGCAGGGTCCGTTCATAAAAAACACTTACAGACATTTGCATCTATATAGCTAACTGCACACATACAAGTGAAGAACATTAAAGAATTGGGATTACATCCTGGTAAACCACTAACCCTAAAATTATATAGCATTGTAGTGGAGTGGGAACTCAGTATAAAGTCCAAGAAAATTAGTGGGACAGAAGAACAACCATTTCTCTATGAGAAACACTCTCTTTAAGGAGAAGCAAAAGATTGATACTGATTTTTTTATGTGGCATTAATGAGCAAAATAGTCTTGCTACAAAAATTATTTAAATGCTAGGATAGAATCAGCTTTCATTTTCCTATTTAAAGAACTTGGAGTGGGGTGGAGGTTTGGAGTTTCTTTTTTTTTTCAGGAGAGTTAAAGTTCACACATATATGCATCCTATAAAAGCTTGCTTGTCCTGAGAAAAATGTGACTACAGGACACAGCTTCTCAAACCATAGGAAATACACTCTCACCAAGAAAATAGTACTTTTTTCCAACTGAAGGTAATTTCTTCCAGAAGGAAGCTTTTTTTCTAGGGCAGCTTCCCAGGTTAATTTGTGCATGACTGTCCTATCTCAATTAACTCCACTTTCTCCCTTTGTAGCAAGTCCACATACACAGCCATAGTTTGAAGGAAAGTTCAGCGGTGACTTGACAAGTACCCCCAGGAGAAGAAAATTAGAAGTGTCAAATGTCTCCTTGTTCTAGCAGAGAAATCTGCAACAGAATGATGCCAAACCAAGCCCATTCAAACTGCAAAGTAGGTACCTGCTGTAAACAGGGAAAGGGATTAACCAATGGAATAAATTACCAGTGGAAGTAACGGTTCTTCTGGCTCTTGACGTCTTCATGTTGGGCATGGGTGTCTTTGTGGTAGTAAAACAACTGCAATTTTATTTAATGCAGGCAAAAGTAAACATCTTCTGATGTACATAGGGACAGAGTGCATGAGGTGAAGGTTTTATCTGCCTCCACTTGCATGTTCCTGAGCAAAAGAACATTATGGAATTATTAAATGGGTAGTATTATTTTTTGGTATCAAAAATAGGTGATTAAATCTTTATCTAAAATAAAGCGTTTTCTACTTGAAGTTCCGCTTCATGAGATTTGTTTTCTTCAGCAATGATAATGCAGATATGGGCATTTCGCAGTACTAAATGTGTTTTTCTCCTCTTTAGGATGCATGTGCTACATAAGTAAATGCCAACTTGAATTGTTTTTCCCATATAAACAAAATATTAGCACCTGTTCTCATCAAGTCAGTAACAAAACTACTGTTTTCATCTGAGATTATAATCCGATTCAAGGAGAGGGAAAATTATTTCAATAAAATCCAGGTATGTGTTTCCTTCCTTAATCGTATGAGTATTTCCTAAAATGTTTTTTGCAAACCAAGTGAATTAATAGTAAATAATAAATTAACAAATAGTAATAATAAATTAATAAATAGTAAATAATAAATAATAAATTGAATTATTTAATAATTTAAATAAATATAATCATTCAAACCTTTTTGTGTCATACTTTCAGGATCCAGAAGCATTTTTGCAAAACTTCTGACTCACTGAATACTCAAATAACATGACCAGAGAAGCAGTATGCTGATTAAATGTGTTTATTTTTGAAAATGTTCCTGACTATGTTTTTTTTTAATTTATTTTTAAATCAAGCAGCTCTAATGGCAAGAATGCAAAGCAAGATCTTGATTAAAACATGATGGTAAGATCAAATGGTTTTAATTACAGTAGGATAATATTCTATGTGTAATGGCAGTGATTTACAATGTTGTTAGTTTGATCTAGATGTCTCTGAGCTTTAACTTAGGAATTTTTTCTCTAAAAATTACCCAAATCCTGATGAAATTTTGTAGGACAATCTCTGGGAAACATTAGTCTTAGTTCTTTAAGGTTGCAGTAGTGCGTGCGATTGCATCTGTGTGCTTAACAAAGTGCCTACATTTGATTTTCAGAGGAAATTTTTTAGGGTTAGTCAATTAAATTTCCCTTTGTTAAGTACCTAGTAAAGCAACGGTATTTGTGAAAATGTCGTTTTGCTGCAAAAAAAAAAAAAAAAAAAAAAGAAAAGCATGGAATCACTACCCATACAGACATTTCCAAGAACTCATATAGAGGTTTGGGGTTGGGTTTTATTCTTGCACTTGCCTGAGCCATTTTGAAAAGATGGATAATTTGATGTGAAACTTTTTAATTAGAACATGTAATTGAAACACTTACATTTCAATTAAAACAAAGCAGCCTAAAACCATAGGGTGTTAGAAGCTTATAAGCAGGGTATAATTTATTGCCATTTTGATGATCGGTAAGACTTCAACTTAAGTCAATTATAAATAACTCACTTGAAAATGGATACAAGTGAAATTAACTAAATTGATACCAGTTTCTTTTCTGTGATCTGAAAACATATGAATAAATGGCAAGAAAATGTTAATTGACCTTAACCTTTTCTGTGTTAAGTCTCTTCAGTAATGTAGTAATACTTTGCACTTATGTAGTATAGTACCTCTTATCTAAAGATCTCAAAGAGCTTTACAAAAATTAATTAAATCTCACAGCACTTCTTTGACGTAGGTGTATGAAGTATTAAATAGGTGATTAAACAGAAAGTGAGAGACTAAAGAAAACTTTTTCAACAGAGTGTCTAACGTTAGAAATTAGACTCTAAATCTTCCTATTGTGGTAATTTATTTTCATTAAAACCACACTTCCCATTGATCCCAGAGATCTAATGGCTTATAAGCACAGAGCTTTTGACTCACAAGGTCATTGATGCAAGATCTTGATCACTTTGGCCTTTATAATTGCAAGAAAATCACAGGTCATATAATTCAGAAACTCCTAATTGGTGGAAAGAGACATCTTCTCATGCTCTCACCACAGAGAATTTAGCTTAGGTACATGGCTTGACTTTGAAACAAATCACAATCCACTGGGGTAAATTGTCACCTAAAGGTACCTCTGTCAATAAACAGCAGAGAAACCTAAGAAACAAGCTAACAGATATGTCTAATTTTTAGACAGCCAGTATAACATAAAATGAATTTCACCCTAATCAGGAGGAATTCTACTTGTGTGGATCTGATTAGCATAGTAATTTTATGGTTCTGATATTAAGAAGGAACAACAAACCAGTAATGCTAACATGTAGCTTTCAAACAGAACACCTTGAATCACATATTTCTTTGTCACTTCAAAACTACAGACATAAAGGTAGAATAACCTTTATCATTATTACCCTATATTCTAGTTAACATATGTTACAATCTGGATAACCTTAAAAACTTCCTGCCTCAACAAAGTTAATGTTCACAAACCTTGGAAATGCAAGGTGTTAGCAAGCAAGGTGTAACTACATACTTGTGAGGACAAATATGATTGGATGTGCATATATTGCACCTCACTTCCAAGATTTGTTGCCTGAGGAAGCAGTTCAGTGTCAATTCAAAAAGAAGTCCCTCTACAGGGTGGGCACTATGTCTTTCATGTAGTTAATTGATTATGCATTTGAGGAGGAAGAGTTCTTCTTACTAATAGCAAAGTATTCACCTTTGGAATTAATTAGGATTATAAGCAGAGGCAAAAGTTTGTGTTAGCACACAGCTTAGAAGTCCACCACAAAACTAGTAGAGACCAGACACCCACAGCCAAGAGGAGGCAGGCCATTATTTTTCTTCAACTGCTCAGCCCTCCAGGTTCCAGGTGTCTTCTTAGGTAATTTAAGAAAATATTCAGATTCTAGGTCCTAAGAGTCCTGTGCTGGGTACCTCCAAAGACAGATTAGAGGGAAAAAATAATAGGGAAAAAAATGGTTTTAAAGATGCATGGATACTCTGTTTTCAGAGGAGTCACTATCTGTAGATTCATGGTGTTACAGTCCACAGACTCACAGATCTCAAGCTTATTTACCTGTATGTCCTATATCTCTATTACCTGTACCTCTTTTCATGTTGGTTTTGCTTCTTTCATTTGTTGTTGGTTTTTTGTTTTGTTTTTTTTACCATCTGCTTTAATCTTGAACATAATTGACCCAGGCTGAAGCAAAAGTATACAATTCACATTTGGAAACCCCTAACCAAAAATATAATCAGTTGACATTCAGTCTGATAAAGCTTTGCAGGACGAGGCTGGCCTTATTTGTGTTACATAGTGCACCATCAAGCCACAGCAATTGATAAGAACATGACCTACCTTCCTTTGCAAGCAACGGAGCTATCCTACTTGGGTTTGCTTTGGGTTTGGTTTGGGTTTGGGCTTGGTTTTTTGTTGGTTTGGGGGTTTTTTTTTGGTGGGTCTATATAACTACTGCATGACCTTGTATCTCATAAAAAATGGAACGAACGAATTTTTAAAAGTTTCACGTGGTTGTGTGTGAAGATCACTGAAGTGAAAAATCTTTTCAAAGCATCAAATGTATTTCTAGGTATTTTATGAAAATAACAAAAGGCAAGTTCAGAGAATACATCTTGTGTTCCTGTCACTGCGAAATCCTTGAACTGGAGTATTCATGGCAGAATAGAACCATCTGGAGCTATTGAGCATAATTCTAGTGGTAGCTTACATTTTTATAGCTCCAGGGGACAGTAGTGTACAATGCATATTTGGCACCACAAAAGGCAATATTTTTTCATGCCAATCTTTGGGTTGTTTTGTTGTTGTGTTTTGTTTTTTTTTTTTTAATGTATTTCTGTTCAGCACATAGGGAGCAGATGCTTTTTTCTCCAGTTGTCTCCAGGTACACAGGCATGATGAATACATTCCACATTATTCAGTTACACAGCTGACATATTTTCTAAAATGGCATGTTGAGTATTTCCTTCTGAAATTGGAGCTTGTCCCTGAAATAGCCTAAAAAACAAACCAAAACCAAAAACAAAACAAAAAACAAAAAAAACCCAAACAAACAAAAAAAAACCAAAAAAACCCCCAGAGACAAATCAGGTATAGTCCTCTTTCCTTTAATAATTAGATTAATTGTCTTTTCTTGTTCTAGTAGCAGCAGAATTTGGCTCATCAAATTGTGGAATTAAACCATTGCCTTATCTATCAGTCCTCCTTTAAGACTGTTTTTGAAGTTGGCCAGCCCGTCAAACAGATAAAAATGACCTTATACAGCATGGAAGAACACCCTAAATGCACCCAAAAGGTAACCCTTAGTTGAACTTTGCATTCTTTTTAAAAAAGAATCTTATGCAATAAAATCAGCATCACAGAAGCCAATTAATAATTGGGAAGACAGCTGCTTGTTCAGTTATTTATAAAGGTTTATTTACCACCATGACCGCTGAGAAAGTCAAAACCCTAGGTTATGTTTTCAGCCAGATTTTTCATTGTCCATCCTGTCGTTTTACAAATTCACATATCATTATCCATGCTGAAACGATGTAAGATACATCTCTGACTATTTTAAATTCCGAAAATCCCGCATATTGAAGCTGAACTCTGCCCTCCTGCAAATGAGCACTGTGATTCCAGGATCAGCTCTCTTCTAGTGGCTGTTGGCAAACTGCACAAAGTTTCCTTGTTCAGCACCTGTCTGCAGCAGCAGCTGCCATCACTCGGCAAGGGGCTCCGCTTCGGGTTGACTCTGAAGACCTCCACCTCTCATCTATTTGTCCTTCTCGTGTGGGCCTGATCAGCATAGCAGCAGAGCAACTTGCAAACCACATCTGTTACCTAATGATACTCCCTGCTGACACATTCATATATCTTTCAGGGAGTCTTTTCTACCTCTGCTCACAGCTGCTTCCAGTTCCTTTCTGGTTCCATTCAGTGTAGGTTTTGCATAGCTGTGTGAGCCCCAATGTAGGTTGGATCCTAATTCTCATTTCACTGCTTCTCTGTGTGTGCTGTCTTGCTGGAGATTTCCTTGGCTTGAGCTAACTGGCCCTAGATTTCAAGGGGAAGGAGTCGATTGTAGGAAATTTTAGAAAACTCAGATACAGAATTTTTTCCTTCATCCTGCCCAGAAAACCATTTTGCTTCTCACAGAATCACAGGATTTTCATGACTGGAAGAGATCACTGCATCCAACTTTCAACACACCCCCTCAATAAAATAAATAAAATATGTTTATCTATATCTGTATCACCATGCCCACTAGAACGTCCTGAAGTGCCTCATCCACACGGTTTCTAATTATTTCCAAGGATAGTGGTGACTCCACCACCTCCCTGGGCAGCTCATTCCAGCACCTGACTACTCTCTCAGTAAAGAAATTCTTCCTAATATCTAGTCTAAACCCCCTGGAGAAGCTTCAGTCATATTCTCTAGTCCTATCATTATTTACTTGACAGAAGATGCCAACACCCACCTCCCTACAACCTCCTCTCAGGTGGTGTAGAGAGCAATAAGGTCTCCTCCAAACTAAACATTCCCAATTCCCTCAGCCTCTCCTCCCAGGGCTTGTTCTCCAGACCCTTCACCAGCTTGGTTGCTCTTCCCTGGACATGCTCCAGCACCTTTAAGTCCTGCTTGTAGTGAAGGGCCCAGAGCTGAACACAGTACTTGAGGTGCAGCCTCACCAGTGCCAGGTACAGGGGGACAATCACTTCCCTTCTCCTGCTGGCCACACTCTTGCTGATACAAGCCAGGATGCTGTTCTCCTTCTTGGCTACCTGGGCACACTGCTGGCTCATATGGAGCTGTCTGTCGACCAGCACTCCGAGGTCCTTTTCTGCCTGTCAGGCTTCCAGCCACTCCTCCCCAAGCCTGTAGCATTGCATGGAGTGGTTGTGACTGAAGTGCAGGACCCTGCACTTGGCCTTGTTAAACCTCATTTTATTGGCCTTGGCCCTCTGATCCAGCCTGTCCAGGGCTCAGATGGGACTCATGCTTAGCTACCAGGAATAAAACTATTGACATCAGTGTAGCTCAGCAGACTTGTATCAACTAAGAAACTGGCTTTCCAGGGTATGCTGAGGGCCTGTTGTCTCACACAGAATTTTACTTTTCAGACTGCCAGAAAGACACTGGACTTAACCTTAGCTGTTGGTCTGACCTTTAAAGCTTAGTCTCAAGTGCCACTCTTCTCCATCTGAAATGAAGAGTCAGCTAAAGCTTCTTAAGCCTGAGAAGGGTTGGCAGGACACCTCCCTTGGCACCTGGGGTCTTGGCACCCCATGCCGATGAGGCAGATGTGCAAAGGCATCCAGGGAGGTGGATTTGGGGATTTGGTTTCAAACACTGTTTATAAGTTTGGATATTTTTTTTTTTTTTATCTCCTCTTGTTTCCATTAAGAATGTTTTGCAGCTAGTTTTATTTTCACTACTGAATGTGTCTTGTAAGTAATTGTAAGGACATCTGCAGCTCTGGGAAGACTACAAATATGAACCTTCATTTTTGGTTGCTCAATCTTCATTGTCCAGCCCTGGAGGGATTTTACTTGATTTACTTAGTAAATCAAACTGGACACAAAAAACTGAGGTATACCTGGCAGTAACCAACATAACTAATAATTTTTAAATATTTTGCCTGTTGTAATTTGTTAAATCTGCTTTATATATCATAATTGGCAACTTCATATCTTATAACTTGTTTAATTTGTCCCTTCTGATTGTTCTAGTACTCAGACATTGAATGATGCATCACAGAAACTTGGAACCAAATGACTCGGAGACTTAATCTGTGCACTGCTTGTTAGGCTGTCCTTGCAGTATAGAAAGAGGACAGTAAACTGTATCATTGAAACAGTCCCTCATGGCTTTAGGTGACCCTGTCAAATAATCCCATTCATAAATCTATTAAACTCTCTCTTCAAACCACTTATTTCTTCTTTCACCTCCTGTTGTTTATGTACTGAGCCAGGCTCCCCTGATAGTTACAAACTTGCATCTTGTTTCAGTTTAAATGTGTTTTTTCTCATATCTTCACATATAGCTTGTATTGTCCAATATTGCCCAGTAATAGCAACAACATCTTTTGACCTGCATCATAAACTTCATAACTAAAGATATGTAAATAACAGTCTGTAGCAACTCAGCCTTGCTATGTGCCTTTGGAGCATGTGAGAAAATATCTGTTTAGGACACGTGATGGATAAAGAGACTCTAAATTCATATCAATCAGAGAGAGAAATTTTCTGCATTATATGGCACTTAATATAAGTACAGAATGCAAGGAGGTTTTGTTTAATTTCTTTTTTCTAAATAGGATGATCTGACTATTTCCCATATTGCCAGCTCAAACATCAGTAAAGTGTGAATAGGTTTCTAAAGTCAGGTGGTTCTGTATAAATATTAGGAAGAATTTTTTCACTGTGAGGGTGACAGGACACTGGAACAAGCTGCCCAGGGAGGTGGTGAAGTCACCGTCTCTGGAGGTATTTAAAAATGTGTAGATGAGACACTTCAGGTCATGCTCTAGTGGACATGGTGATACAGATAAATATTTTTTATTTTCTTCTATTTGAGGGGGGAGGGGATGTTGATAGTTGGACCTGGTGACCTTCGAGATCTTTTCCAACCATGACAATTCTGTGATCCTGTGAAATTCTAGCAAACGGTCCCTTTTTGGGCTTTCTGAAGCATGTCTAGAATAGTAGTCAGGTAAAATTTCCTACTGATCCATTAAATGCTAAAGTTTAAGCTGTACCATTTAGCTGCAACCACCTGTTTCAATTGTCATACGTTTCACGGCTTTTTGAAAGCTTTCTTCTTTCTCTTTAAGCTATTCTGTCAAAGACCACAGATGTTTTATATTTGCTGCAGCCCCATTATGCTTTCAGTAATAACAAGAGGTGAATTACATAAACCTACAAAACACAGCATACATGGGCATCCATCATCACTTGCAAAATATGTAGGCATAACTGTCAGATAAGAGAAACAATTGTACAGGACTTGGCAAGACAACAACCAGCTTTGAGCTGTATTTGTTGGATATCACATTCTGTTACAAGCTTAGGGAAAGAAATACAGTCTCAAAAGTGGGGCACTAGGCAGGGAACTGAAGTGCTGGTTATAATCTTTACTCACCTAATGGGCAGACAGGCAATATTTTACCTCTACTCCATCTTGTGAATTTCTGCTGAGATCTCTCTTTACATAACGTGTGGGACATCACCTTTGGCAAGAGCCTTTAGGTACAATACTGATACGGACCTCAATCTAACACTAAAAAGGCACACACTGTTTTTCACAATCTTGAGAAAACTGGGGGCATTTTATTGAGCACTGTGTGGCTAGCAACACACAGCATAAAAGTAAGATGGTAGCTAGCTGCACTGCAATGAAAGATTGTCTCAAATATTTTCAAAACCATTAGTGAGTGTTTTATTTTCTATCTATGGCTGTCATATGATGTGAATGCATCGTGCTCCGGCCACCAAACCACCAGGTGCTTCTCTTATCCAACCTATAGCTCCATGAATCCTTTTGTCCACAATATCTTAAATTTCTAAGCAAGCACAGAGAAAGGCAATATTGTAACTTTAGAATTGAAGACTAACAATTTTAGCTTGCTTTGCATTGTTTTGCAGGAGGACTACCACAGTACACTGAAGACCTGGCTCTGTCTTTTTAAATTATCTACTGGATGCCTCTGGGTCATCCTATGAGTTGTTCTACAAAATTCTCCAACGACACCTAGAAGATGGTACATCCAGCTCACCCAAAACTGATATCTTCCATAGACGTCCTTTAGGCCATCTATCCAGGAGGGCTTTTTTCATGGAGCATACTGAATCTGTTGGTACATACCTCACAAGGCTGCAAGTTATCATCTGCTCTACTGTGCTACACCTGCACCAACACAAGCATTTGGCCTCTTCCAGAATTTCATCTGGTATCAATTGTATATTCTGCCTTTATCTTCACTATAAATTATCTTCAAAATGCCTGTTCTTTTGCTCCAGTAGGAAGAATCCAGAAAGAAGTCACCTGCATCTCCCCTTATATAAGCAGCATGCATGAAATCCTAATTTCACCAACATGACCTAAAACCAGCACCTATGTGAGAAGGTTTTTCCTCTGGTTTTAGCTGGTTGAGTGTACATGACTGATGACTACTGCCAGTTTGCAGAAAGGAGGTAGGAATGAGCTCCATTGGAGGTACCCACCATGACCAACATGCTTCAAGGAGATAGGAGGAATGGGGCCAGCAATGAGCAATTTCAAGTGTCCTGAGATGTGGAAGGATAGTTTGCACCACTGCAGTGATGCATGTACAGGTGTCATCATGCATGAGTTTCACCTCCAGCAGGTGACCTTGGCTCCCTGCTCTTCTGAGGTGCCCTGTCCCATTCTGGACTTGCCAGCAGACAAATAAAACATCAAGTTGCATATCTTATGGTGTCTGGAAGGGAAGTTAATAAAAATCAGGAAATGAGTCTTCAATTTCAAGTGAAACAGTGTCTTTCTTTAGTCTAATCAAAGTCAAAGTAGTTCCACTGATTGCAATATATTTTATAATACTGCATTCAAACTGCTGTAGAAAAATTAGCTCTGTGACATTCACAGAGAATGCAGAACAGTTTCTTCAAAATGGTTCCAACTGTAATAGATTTTCACCATCCATGAGGAAAAGGTGAATATGGGAGATCTTAGTTAGGACTTCAGTGTATGTTTGTGTGCTTCTTTGGATTTTTATTTACGCTGAATGTTTTTGTGGGACACTTTAAAACAAATATTTTGTGATTGGATGTCTTACTCAATTCCAATAGTAGCCCCTCTCCCCCCCCCTTTTTTTTTTTTTTAAATTAAAAAAAAAAAAAGTCAAAATTTCTAAATATGTTTCTACCATATTGGCCACAATGCAGTCATATGGGGTTTATGTCAGGGTCTGGAGAAAAAGATCATCTTTTTTAGGATGGTTTCTTGCTCTATGGGAAGAGATGGAGCCATTAGTGATAGTACTGAAAAAAAAAAAAAAGAAATTCAAACTATGGGCAAGACAATTAAAAACATAAAATATTCTTTTTAAGAAATGGCAGGGATGAATCAACTGTGGTAATCCCTGAGACCCTGGTGTTCTCCAACCTAGTTGTTGAACCTTTGTGTGCAGAAAACACTTCTTGGAACTGGTCATTGACAGATCAAGACTTTCATTATTCTTGTCAAGTTGCTGGAATTATATTTTGTATACTTTTACCTTTACAATTTGGAGATATTTTCAGAATTCCTGTCCAAACATCTCAAGTGCAAATATAAGGAAGCTTTAGTGTTGATATGGCTGGGAACAGATAGATCAATGCCTTTTAACCTCTTGCTCCAAATGGCCAATCACAGGCTAAAACACCTTGTCTGAAAGCCTCTCAGCTTTAGCATGAACCTGGGTTGAAGCTGAGTATTAGATCTATATGAGCATTTAGATCTATATGAACCTTTCTATTACTAAAATCTGGTGGCTGCTAGACAAGGTTTCATCCTTGTTTGAAATTGCAAAGCACTTAGCACATGACAAAAATCACTTCCTTTAAAATATGCTCAGACCCCACTCAAGTAACGAGATTTGCCTAGAAAACATTAACGATGCCTCCAAAGATTTGGATCAAGACTTATCTCTTTGTATTGAAAGAAGACTTAGGATGCTGGTTTAATGTCTTCTGATATGACTGCAGAAGTTAGCAAGTAAAGAAGATCAGGGAAATTTTTTATTTTCTTTTTTTCTCCTCCATTTCAGGGAAATAGGTCATGCAGCTCAAGAAGGTAGTACACAATGCTACAGGGACCACCACTGGTGTCACAAGAGCAATTAGTACTTCTTTCTTTTCAACAAAATTGTACACAGCTGTGATGTTCAAGGCATACAACAAAACTGAAAGTCAGATTACTTCTTGGGGAGCTTAGATGTAGATTTGCTCTGCAAACTCATTACATCAAAACATAAATGCTGCAGCGCTTGGAAACACAGGCACTGAAATTTTACCTTACTCCTGTTCATACCCTAAAATTTCCCTACTCTGTACATCCTTGAATACACAGAGATGTACTTTATTGTATTCTGTGGAATTTCTCTCCTCTCTTTGGAACTCAGGCAGGATTAATTCATATTCTGACATCTAACCAGCTGCAACCTGACTAGAAAAAGTAAGATTAGCTCTGAGAAAACTTTTCAGGCTAAGGATAATACAGATATTTCATGTGTCACTCTCTTACCCTTATCACAGACATCAATACATATGAGTTTTTGGCATTCCCCTACTTATCTGTTACCCAGCATTACAGATTTGTAAGATTATGCTTTCTGGGGGGTCTGAGATTCCCTCTTGAATCCAGACATTCAGCATTGTTTTCATCACACTTGGACTTCGTTCTACTTTTAGTAGCAGCATGATGTCAGTCACATTTAAATCAGATGAAAACCTGAATTTTTCATATTAATTAAAGTTCAATAGATTCCTTATAAAGAATAGATGAAAGGAGCAGCAGTGACAGGGGAGTCATGTAGGCCGGATTTTCTGCAGATTAGCAAAAGCTGGTATGAACTTCCTCCCTGGCTCTCTGGAATGTTTTTCTGATTTTTTTAAGAGACTGACAAATAGGGTTTAGCATAATAGCACAGGAGCAATTTCCTCATCATTTCTACTTTGAAAAAGGAGACAGGAATAAAAAAACTCAAAACACTCAGGGCTGTCTCTCCAAAGCATTGCTTCTTGAATTGCTGTTAAATGCACAGAAGCTAAATTAATCTTCAGTATAAATCTCCCCATCACATGGGTTACACCAGTAAGGAATTTGGCTTTGGTGTGTTTACATGAAGTGTTCTAGAAAAAAGTACGAGTCTCTTAAAACTGTCGTCTTTTTGGAGACTGATCATAATTGTCATTTCCTAAGGTAACATCCCACACTTCATTAAGACCATTAAGACTACTTTTGATCTAATGGGCTATATTAACAGTGTGTTATATAAGACAAAGGATTCAAAGCCACCTCTGAAGAAGCTGTACATCCACATAAGCACAGTGAAGCAGCTCAGCTGGAAGGCCCTGCTGAGTGGTCAAATTTCTCCCATAGGCTGCTTTGTTAATGAGGTTGGGGGGCTTCTGTTCCCATGGGTATGGTGGAAGCATACAAGCACCTGTGCTCAACATCCTTCCCATACATACATTTACACTATAAATTATTCCTGGGATGAGAAATCAGGAAGACAAAAAAAAAATCAGTGAGGCATGTCCCCAACATGAGCTACATAAACCTTCTCCAAACAGTACATACTTCACATTATACATACCATGACTGAAACCTGTGTCACCAGAGACTGACATCCATCCTGTGTTTCTATACAAATATCACTCTGTATTTTGAAGAGAAGATTTTCTTAATCAGCCACAGACAACAAGATTTTAACCAGAGACTCTAACTCAGGAGTCCTCACCTATTGACCAATATCAGCTCTAACAATGAGGTGACAAGGAGGACAGGACCATTTTGCCCAGCATCATCCAAGCTACTCTTACCACAAATGGTGCAGGTCATTTTATTGATTCTTGCTAGAGGATGAAGAATTTACATCTCATTTGGCCTTGGTTTCCTTTCATCTTTAGAAGAGTCTGTTAGTTGTACGTCAAGAAAAAGGGTGTCATGGTTTAGGCCCATCTGATCTGAACCAGGCCTTCACTTTCTCTCCTCCCCCCCACCATGGGACAGGAAGGAGAAAATTAACCTTAAGGTTCATGTATACACACAAGAATAGGAAGGTTTGCATTCCACAGTTAAAATAAACAGGCAAAAAAACAGACAGGTTCATCTTGGGAAGGAAAAAAACCTAATTTAATCTACAAGAAGAAAAGAGAAAATATGGGCAGATCTTAAAACCTTCTCCCCACATCCTTCCCTTCTTCCTCGGCCCAGATCGCTTCACTGCTGCTGTCCCCTCAGGGCACAGGGGATGAGCAGGAGGGTTTAGGGTCAGTTCCCCACATGTTTTTTCTGCTGCTTTTTCTCCTCAGGGGAAGGACTCCTCACATTCTTCCCCATCTCCAGTGTGGGGTCCCTCTCAAGAGAGAGTCCTTCATGAACCCCTCTGACATGAGTCCCTCCCAGGAGGTGCAGTCCCTCAGGAACTGCTCCAGCCCGGGCTGCCCACAGAGTAACAGCTGCTTTGGGAACAGTCCTCTGTTGTCCTCCTCTGGCACAGGGTCCTCCATGACTACAGATCCACATCTGCCCCTCTCTACAATCCCACAGGCTGCTTCTTCATGTTGGCCCACTTGTGACGGTTCAGGTGCTACAAATCTATGTTTAGCCCCACCGTGGTCCTCCAAGCACTGCTCCACCATAGGCTGCAGGGACACAGCTGCCATCTCACCATAGACTTTGGGAAATCTCTGCTCAGTACTTTTCTCCCTCCTTCCTCACTGACCTTGATGTCTTTTCTCTGGCATTCCTCTCTTGTTTAATCCTCTACTCTGCTCTGCGGGTCCTTTTCTTATATTTCTGCAGTTTCCTTTTCTCTCTCTTGAATATGCTACTCACAGAGGCTCATCCAGATTCCCACATCTGCTCAGCCTTGGGTAGAGACAGGGCAGGGACTGGAATCGGGGTAGCTTCCAGCAGCTTCTCACAGAAGCCACCCCTATTGCCCCGACACTTCCAAAATACCACTGCAGTAAACCAAGACATAGGGCAAACAGAAAGTGTCTGCAAAAGAGTAGTTTTAAAATGGGAAAATGGACAAGTGTTTTAATTTAGTTTAGGCAATAGGTAAATTAATAAATATTTAAATAGGTGTATTAGCGACAGATTGCCTGGGCAGCCTTTGTGCTAATAAATTCTGTTTTAAGCTAACCACACACTGATTACTTAAGGAGATCCTGCTTTTATATTTCACTACCCTTTTTTAAATTAATATTTGTATAGCTATATGTAAAATAGAAATTCTATATTTTTCACTGACAGATACCTCAATGCTAATGTTAGTTAAAATAGCAGGGATTTCCTTCCTTCCTTCCTTCCTTCCTTCCTTCCTTCCTTCCTACCTTCCTTTCTTCCAAATCTTTAAGTGTAGTAAAGCTCTAGAAGCCTTTGACTTGGAGTTCACCTGCAGCAAGGGAGGCTTCAAGAGTGCCCTGTATGAGAGATGCACTGGGGAAATTCCTCCTGCCATTCTCCTTTAAGAAAGGGGAGACATGGGATTTGGGACATGAGTCTGTTCCCAACAGGATAAAAGCTATGCGTCATTATCTGCCACAAACTATTTCTGACACATATAAGAAAATATTTCAGTTTTCTAGAATGAGAATCATCTCTCTCCTTGCTAACAGAGGCTGTGAATAGTGAACTTGCTATCTCTTCAATTTGCTTCTCTCCTCTAAGGGAGGAAAACAGCTCATCACTTATGGCCTTGGGTCACCTAGAAGCTTCCCAATGTTATCTTAAAAGCAAGGACAGTTTCCTCACCTATGCAGGATGACTCTAAAGCTGGCAAAGCAGAGACACAAGTTTGGACTATCAGAGCACTGAATTAGTCCAGGCAGGTTAATAGGCAGAAGCCTCACAGGTTCATCAGGTCAAACCATGGAGCACTGGTGCATCTGAATGAGACAGGACAAGACACCTCTCCTGCCACAGCCTCTACAGTCCTGAGGAGTCTCCACTCTATTTCTTTGGTCTGTGCCGGTACCAGACACACATCCCAACATGACAGTTTTTAGCAATTTAGGAAGCAATCTGGATTTTTACCCAAGCAGGCAGTAAGGCAGGGATGTTTCTAAGCAGATTTACACCTTTCTCCATCTCTTCAAAACAGTCTGTACTGTGAATTTTTACAAATAGCAAGGGTGGTCTGAAGTTGCTGCTAGAGTGATTTTTAACTGGTGTTCCTGCAAAGGAACTAGTGATATAACATCAAGCAGACAGCAGCCTTAGCATTTAGTATCTTCCCACTAAAGCTATTGAGAATCAAATTCCAACTGGTCTAGCATTATGGGGAGTGTGAATAAAAATTCTCAGCAGGAGGCCAATGCCATAATCTATTAACCCTCCCTTATTCCCAGTTAGATTCCCACAAATTTTCTTTTACACCAAAGCTCTGTTTTGAGAAGGCAACTTCTTGTTTCACACAGATTTAAACACCTAGAAAGGTTAAGATAGACTATGCTGAGGTAAAGGCTGAGGCTAGCCTGGGAGTTCATCATCCTTTTCATGCACAAAACCCAACCATTTCAGCCTAAGATAATACAGATGGCTTTAGACTGTTTCTAAGTGTAGATTAAAAGGCTTTCTAAGACTTTTCATATTCTGGTAGAGCAATATGAAAGTATGCTGAGAAGAGATCTCTGGAAGGCTGGAAAGAAATCTTCAGCAGTGTCAACAGAACATGCTGGTCTGATCTAGATCTGAAGGTAATCTACCATATCTGGGATTTTTGTCTATCATACTGCAAAAGTATGTACATCCTTGGTTCTGGAGGGTGGGTATTTCAGCAATTTCCAGTGCAGAAGAGATAGGCCTCCCACTTATTTTGGGGATACATGAGTCCACAGGGGCACGGAAGAGAAGTACAGATCTGTAGGAAATACTGGAGATACTGGAAGTTCCCAACAAGTCCAAGCAGTAACACACTCAAATATGTGATCTTCAAAATTTCCTAAAATTACATATTACTATGCATGGTTAGTCAGGTGCTTCCTACACACCTCATTCATTCTTCTGGCAGGGTGATCAAGACTTTGCCATGTGCAGCTGAAGGGCAATATCATGTGGATCAATAAATATTTACTTTTCTTCCTGGAGTAAGGTTCAGATCCTCAAGAAGCATTCTGCAACTCCCTTCTAATTTAAGTTCTTCCTAAGATGAAGTTCTAGGTCCTCTCACAACTCATTCTAAAATGGAAAATTGGAAATGAACCTCCAGCTAAGGGAAAAAAAAAACAGCTTTCCACATTGTTATCTATTAAAACTATATTTAGGGATACTGTAAATAAGCAGTAGTATAGCATATTTCAGAGCAATTAGGTAAGAACCCAGATGATGTACATTTTCCAGCCAGAAAGGAGATTAATGCTTAGAATTTTGTTTAAAGAGACAAAACAATAAATGTGCTAGTGACCCATGCAAAGACAAAGTCTACTGACTATTATATTAGTGGGGGGGGGGAGGATGGGTGTTAGTTTTACTTACCATTGTTTATAATAGATATCCCAAGGTTGAAGAAATATCTTTTTATTGTCACTCACATTGCAAACTGTCTAGAGATAGACAAGATAGAAAAAGATAGATATAGATATAGATATATAATGAAAAACATATTTGAAACTTTCTGGGAGGTATCTAGGAGGTATTGCTGGAGTCTGGTCAGGCCTTAATGTCCTAATTTTGTTCCAGGAGAAAAGAGTAAACAGAATACTAATGAAAGGTGGAGATGGTACTAAAATCAGTAAAGGTTATCAACCTCTGTGAAACAATGCAAGAGGACCTGAATAGGTTAGGAATGTGGACTTAAAGCAAAATTATGTTTAGTCTGTAAAACTGCAAGCTAATCCCACTAGAGAAAAAACAATGAGTAGCAAAGGGAGGAAGGCAAAGAGTTGAACGAGATCTCCAAGAAAACTTAGAGATAAATTTGTAGTGTAAAGTACAAAGAAAAGATCTTGTTGAGTTGAAGACTTAGACAAAATTCATGTGTCATAAAACAAGATGAAACATTTTGGTTTTGTGCACGACAACATCTAGCCGACCACTTCTTAATATTAGCATCTCAGTACTATAGGGTAAAGCACAGGGAACGAAAACATTTTTTCTTCTCTTCAGGGATAATGGTTTTCTAAGGACACAATAAAAAAAGTTCTTCAATAAGTCTTGTAAAAGTGGACTTAATAAGTGATGTAAAAGTGGGCAAGTCCCTGCAGAATTAAGTATTTTCCTCTTCTACTAATACTTTTATTATAGTTGACAAAAAAGACATTAAGTTAAAGGGATCAAATCAAGATCTAGTAGCCAGTGCTGGTCCAGTAGCATGTTTCTCACACTTTAGCATTTGAGGCAGCAGAAGGAAGCAGTCAGTTTTAGAGCTGTGCAGTAATAAACAGGTAAAATTGGAAAGAAAACTAGACAGCACACCAGATCTTCCACAATTGTAACCTGTTCTGCTTCCTACTGATTTAACCTTTCCCAACGGATAAAACTTGATTTGTAGCAAAGAATGCTTCAGACTCGTTCAGCCTCCTGAAGGGGCTGCCATTTAGTGTTTTCACTTCAGGTAGGGATATTTTTCTGGTCAGGTCACATTAGTCTAATTAATAAGATAAATCATTAGATAATACTGAACATTAGCCCTAGTACTTATTTACTGCTTCATCTAGACAGCTTTTGAAATAAAACAGTAGTAGTGTGTCCCAAGAGAATGTGTTCTGTGTTCAGTAATACATGTGCTGGGATGTTTTTTTCTCCAGCTGACATAACAAGTTTCTATCACTTCAGTGAAAACTTCCCATTTTATGTACAATACTTAAGAATGATTAATGACTTTCACTGTTAAAGCCAAAACTCCAATAAAATATATTGTGCTGTAATAACTAATAACTTACTCCATTGAATTATCTAAAGTCAATTGAATGAAAACAAATATAATTTAAAAAAATCACTAGCACCTCTATTACTTAGGCTAAGTGGAACATACACGTTCCTAATTTTGTACAGGAAACATAAAGAAGCACCTGTAGAGCAGCAGTGCAGTTATACCTGTAAATGTCTGGGTGTAAAGTGGTTGTTTTCTCTACTTCATGGTAAATTTTCATTTTGTGCCTTGAAGGAGGAGCAGGGATTTCTGACAATATAGGTGTGAGGCACACTGATTTCTGCCTCTCACACATGTACCTGGGATAATCTAGTTCTGATTTTACCTCCCAGTCAAAGGATTGGGGAAAGAAGTTAGGCTGAAATCTTGTGAGGATTAAAAAAGAAAGGTTGTCCAGACAGGCAGTAGGGTTTTGGCACTTATTTTGGCACTGTGAATCTCTTGAGCTCTGTACTAGGGACCATCTCAGCACCATTGGAGGACAGTTTTTCCACAGAGCAACTGATGTAAGCCCCGGCCTGGGGAACCTGCCCATGCTACGACACGACAGCAAGGCAGAGATGTGCTGCAGCCTGAGAAGTGACAGCTAGAGTGCACTGATACATAAGTGCCTGGCAACTGCTCTAATTTATTGCAGTAACTGTTCTGGCTCTCTGTGAAGCCTAAAATAATCTATGAGCATTTCACATTTTAATAGTATTCATGTTGAGGGCCTCTGTGTGACTGTAGCTATATGATAACATATTCCCCAATCGGATCTTCCCTTTGTGTACATGATGACACAATTCATGCATAGTTAGCCATGAGGGAGATGGAGATTACCCATTTCCAGGGTAGGAAACACGGAGTCTACCAGCTTCTCTTATATACCAAAAAGATGAATATTTTCCTCTTTAAGAGCATTTACACCACCAGAGCTCAACATATGGGATGTTTTTGCCCTTCAAGGCAAAGCTCTGATGTCAGAAGAGATGCACAGAGGAGAAAACTGAGTAGCAGTCACAGAAACTAGTGAAGGGTTTCACAGAAACTAGTGAAGGGTTTAATGGGATTTGGCTGATTTTTACATTTTATTTCATTATTATTAACTCATTTTCAATAATTTCAAGGACCTCAAGAAAGGGACACCATTAAGAATCTGTACAGATCCTAGCAAAGAAAAGTGCTGTCCAAGAACATTACTGTTTATAGGTTAAGCGCTTCAAAAAATCAGGAAACACCACAGTGATGATTGCTGTCAATATTCATCCCCTGTAAAGCCCATTTTGTGCAATGCTACCTAATCAGGTTCTCTTGGTTGCACAATTTCTCTTAAGCCATATAGCTTGTTTGCAAAAGTGCACGTCCAGTCTCCATGCCTGAACCAGTTCCTCTGACTGCCTGCTCTCACCTCCCCACCTTACCTGTAGGCAAGAAATCCTGCCTAACCAACCAGTCGTCCACTCCAGCAGCATCTCAGTTTAGCTGCCTTTTTCCAGTCTTTTCCAGTCTCTTTTCTTTTTTTGCCCTTCTAAATATATTGCCAGATTTGTTGTCCTACTGTATTGCCTCTGGTCCACTTTTGTCTTTATTTTCAGAGTATTTCTACCAACAGTTCAAGTGTTCAATGCTTACTGTAATGGCCATATCTACACCAGTAAGTGAAGGGGGTTATAGCCCTGAGACCAAATGACACTGCACAAATCCATATGCATAAAACTTTCTCACTGAATTTTCCTCCCCCAAAATTAGGGCGGTGTCAACCTGTCATCTCGGTCATGCTGCGCCCTCTCCTATACCACATAGAATACAGTCTGTCCATCCTGTGGTTTTTATCACCTTCTTCATAATTTCCCTCACATGTATAATTTTCCTTATAAATGTAAATTTTTCATTGCCCCTGGCACAAATTCCAGCCTTAAGGACAAATTTCAAGTCCCTGCTTGAATCCTGGCAGAAACAAAACAGATGTGGACCTCTTGAAAGTAAAGACCACTTCCATCTACGATGCTTTTCCCTCAGCCTGGCTCTCAGCAAAGACTGGGCTGATTTGGCTGAAATTTTCCACCAATCAAAGGCTGACCTTTAGCAGAGAATATTTAATACTAAAATGTAGTATGATAAAAAGCCATGAGCAACTGGAAACAGGGTCATATAAAAGAAAGCATCATGAAAATTTGAAAAGCACTGCCCCTAGACCTGCTAATAATATCTTTTTGACTAAGATGATATTCTTTGATCCTCATGTAAAGATTGCAAAAGATAAAGACTTTACAGGCAGGCTTAATAAATACCAAATCATGTCTTTGTCTGTATCCTTGAAAAAAAAAAAAAAAAAAAAAAAAGATATTGGTTCAGGAGTTGCCAACGCGCACTTTCAGAATTCATGTTGCATCTCTCCAGATCTATATAATAAGGTGTGAACTCAGAAGTCAAGTGTCAGGTCATTGCTTCATGCACGGATGTCTTTTTGCCAAGCAGCCCACAGAACACACTCCTATGGTACATGTCAGGATTACTGAGCACATTTAGGGAAGCTGCCAAAGTGTTTGGAGTGCTTTGGCAGCAGAAGAAACAGCTGGTCCCATCAAAGTGATCACATTCTTGGGCATTAATTTAGAGTCTGAGAGGATGGAGTGATGCTTGCCAGGGGTAAGCTTTATAATCCTAAAGGGTTTGTGACTCAGAAATTACAGGCTTGTAAAGGTGTGGTTAAAGCAGTTACAACTGCTTTGTTAACTGGTCACTTGAACGTTGGAGATAAGTGTTTTTAGGCAACATAGAATGATCAAATTTTCAGTGTTGGAAGGGACATTTTAGACCATCTAATTCCAACTCCTTTGCATGGGCAGGGATCCCTCCCACTAGATCAGGTTGCTCAGACCTCTGTCCAGCCTGGCCTTAAAAACTACCAGGGGTGGACTTCCACCATCTCTCTCTGGGCAACCTGTTCCAGTGTCTCATCACCCTCATGGTGAAGAACTTCTTCCTAACTTCCAATCTAAATTTATCCACCTCTAGTCTGAATCCATGAATTGAAAAGCACCCAAATGAGGATTGGGAGTGATTTTATGGTGCCTCAGTAAACAACAATAAAACTCAGTGCTTTTGCAAGAATCAATTATTCATGAGTGAATAATTCATTAGCGTGTATTATGAAAATACACAAGTGTACCTGGAAGGTTTGCTTCCAGAGGAGCACATACTGGACATATGTAGAAATATGTGTCAGAAAAAAATAAGACACATTTGTGATGATCTCCATTAAAATATATAAGGCCTATTGCTGTGTGATTCATTGTAGCAGTTCCTAAACACATGATAAGTAGCATCTATAATTTTGGTGTTGACCTTCTCATAATGGTCATAGTAGCTGTCTTATTCTTTTACTCTTCCAATCTGCAGCACTGTGAAGTGTCCAGATACTGCCTGAGACAAGTAGTAAGTGTATTTCTGTTCTGAGGCTGCTAAGAAAAAAATTTCATAAAAATCGAAATTTCATTTTCAGTCTGTTATGAACACCTGAACATGATGTTGGTCTCTCCTTCTCCTATTTATACTAGCATGGAAAACATCTCTTTCCACCTCAAGTCAAGCCTGCTATTGCAACATTACAAACTGCTGAGTAATTTTTGTTCTCTTCTTAACTATGTCCAGTTTTATCCAGATTATCTATGTCCAGAAGTTCCATCAAACCATCAGTTAACATCCCATTGAATGCAACCAAGAATCAAACTATTCTTACGATACAAGCATTTAGAATGCTAACATTCAAGCATGGATTATTTTATCAAAATACCAAATTCTGTAGAGTTTTTTTTTTTCATTAGCCCCCTTTGATTGCAAGACAAGAGGATGTACCGAGGGGACAGCAACATAGGTATGAAAAATTACTTCAACCACAGGCAAAGCAAGAGGGAAGAGCTAAGATGTGTAAGTGACATTTATTAAATCACATAACCCACAGAATTTTTTATTTCTCAGCAAGAAATTTTTTAAAGCAATAATACGTATTATAAAATTATGCTATTTCAATGGGATCTGTAACATGCCATTTTTCTCGTCTGGAAAAAATAAGAAATATTAAGTGATTGTTATCCACAAAGCAATCAGAAGTTTTCAACCTTACTTTTTACTTTACTAGTCGATTTTCATGGGTTGGATTTTGCTGGGAGAAGAGAAGGTCTACTGGTGTTTGTTTTTTTTACCAGCACAGGGTAATTAACATATATAGATCACCACATCGGATGTAAAAATCCTCCAACAACACACTACTTCTGAAATAATGCAAGGAATTCAAAGACTACACAGACCTGTATACAAAGTACTCCATCAACAGCAGACATTGTACAAAATAGCTGTCTTTAGAAGGGTTTTTAAGTACTGTACATCTTTGTTTAGAAGCCACCTTCAACTACCTTCTTGTTGGGAGCTGCAGGGGAAAGCAATTAAATGTATGAAAAAGCAGCCCTCAATTTAAAGCTGCAGGAGGAAGCAATTAGTGTAACAGAACTCTTACCTTGTACACAAAGAATTACGGTACATGAAGTCACCAGAGGATGGGTGTTACTTCTACAGAATTAATACATATTGTAAATCTGAAAATGTCTGACTACTGAAAGTCAGAGCTGGCTACACGGGCCATGTTTATTCCCGAGTCTCCCTGTGACAGCGGAGTTGGCTCTTTACATGAAATTATATTTTTCTCTATCTTAGCCATATAATTAATGCCTTTTCTAAATTCCCTTTGCATAGGAGGGATCTCCTTTGCTTCTCAGGGGCAAAACTGATGAGGAATTGACTCATTTGAATCAAAGTTATTCAGATAGATCTGACTACAGAGAAAGACTTTGCAAGGGAAGGAAAGGGATCTTTCTGGTGCTGTTTGGTGTCTGTCATGTTTGCAAGTCTTGATTATTGGGACTAATCCCATCCTGGGATAAACATCCTTCTTCAACATTTTTCCCATTACAGTACATCAGGGTTTATTTAGACTTAGTGCAAAAATGGATTTTGAAGATTCGGTGTGTTGCGGTTATTAAAAAAAAAAAAAAACCCACAATGGAAATTTGCAAAATGTTTTAAGTGTGTATGGGAGCTAATCCTTGATGCTCAATGACAGGAAAACTTATGGGGAAAAACAAAACAAAATGAAACAAAACACACACCAAAAAAAAAAAAAAAATAAAATAAAATAAACAATTTTTTTTTTAAAGTCACTACGATTTCTTCTAAATTCAAAAGAAAAAATGGTGCTAACTAAAGCAAGACCAGAAAAATGCTTCACTCAACAGTGTTTTGTTAAGGGTGCAAAGGTTAATTAGACACTTTCTGTTGCATTATATAGTAGGAAAACTCCATTAATTACTGCTTCTTTAATTTAACTGATTCATTAAAAACTGACTATGGAACCACAAAGAAGGTACTAACTTTCCCATAGTACCTAACTTGCTTCTGCAATGCAAGACCTATGACCCTTAATCAAAATTAGATTTTAACAGACAATGAATGGATAACCATGGCATAAAACATCACTAAACCCCTAAAATAAAGGAAGCATCACTGGCTTCAGTCAGACTCTGCTCTTGTAAACACTTCGATGTTTGTCCCTGTGTTTTCTAGTGTCCTATATAACAGGAGAAAAGGTTGATATTAACAGCTTACTTTGCCACTATTTATAATTCAAGTTAATAGCACAGTAAGGAGTTTCTATAAATGTTTGGTTTTGTGAGCTCCTGTGCATTTTCTCAGCCAATTAATCAAATTGCCTTCTTGACTGTATTTCCTTGCTAAATCGATTTTTTTTAGTTTTTGTTATTTGTGCTCTACTGTATTCCATTAAAGGCAAAGTTCAATTATTTGTCTTTTGAAGGTCTGAGTGCCTTGCTTAAAAGGCCAAGTGCATTAAAAAGAGGCCACCCTTGACTTTACAAGGAGATACAGAAGGATAATAAGTTAGATGGATTTAACAAAATTTTGAAATTAAGCATGTGTGTCTATGTGAAGGTATCAAAATAAGGATCAAATTCTGTCAAAACATCAATAACATTTTTTTTTTACTGTTTACCTTTGTTTTTCTTCTTAAAAAGTAGCGAAAACCAGGAATATCTTGTGGTTAAAGCAAAAGAAAGAAAGTCAGGATACATTGAATTTGGATGAAAATAAGTGAGTATCACAAAAATTAGTATCACAAAAATAGTGCTTTAAAGCCACACAAGTGCAAAAGAGGGCAAATTTTCATGGGAAAATGCTTCATGTTTGCTGTGAATAATTGGGGAATCTAATCTGCCATTTCACCTGTTCTTAATTATGTTCACTCTTCTTATATATCTGTGTTTCCATTTTGAAGACAACACCCTGGGCTGCCTTTTACCTCTATACTGACTGACCTGAGAGGAGATAGCAAAAATACTTGTAGACAATATAGATCTGCTGAGAGATCTTGGTGAACTTTGTGAAGAGGTGGTTCTCAGCCATGACCATTTAAAGTTTAACTCTGGAATGGTGGGAGATTTCTACCATCTGTAGAAATGGCTTCAGACCCTTCCTGTTGAAAGGGTCTGGAGGTTATAAAGGAGAAGAAAATCAGCTTGAATGTTGGACTAATTTATCATGTCTGACCATCCATTGATAGGAGCTTTGCAAGGGCTGTAGGGCACACCATACACCCTGAGCCCTTTGATGCAGCTCCTGGTGGTAGAGATTATCCTGTGAGAGCTACTTCGGTGAGTAAAGGTGGCAGAAGCCATACAAGCATAGTAGCAATTAGTTTCTACAGAGTTTTTAAATACCTATTTAGAAGCCAATTGTCTATGGCAGGCTTGTTCAGCACCGATGTGTCTCTGTGTAAATGGCAAACTTCTAGTAAAGCAGAGATTAATTTAATTAAGTTTAAACATTTCAGCTTTTTATTTTATGGTTACACACATAAGTAGAGCAATAACTGAATACAAATGTTGCATATTTACTGTGGCATGATCCAAGCAATTACTACTAACGTATTAAGGAAAAGCCTCATTTCACTCTTTTAATTTTATTTTATAATTAGGTGGGAACTGTATTTTGTTGAATACATTTGTAGTTAGAAGTTATAGATTATGCTTCTCTTTGTTTTGGAAGGATGATTTTAGCCCTGTTGCTAAAAGCCTGTTAGCAACAATTAAAATAGCCATTAAAAGGTATTTATAGCCTTTGTACTTGTTTTTCTTGTTCGTTTTCGTCAAATATTTCACAGTCATGATGTATGCAATCTGCTAATAGTCACCAGCACAGCCCTTTAAAACTAGTTTTAAACATCTGGTTAAAAACATAGTCATTTATGTACTGTGATGGTTCGTTCATCCCTTCTAAATGTATGTTGTGCCAGTTTGTTATGCCTTCAACTTGAACTAGTGTTTTGTTCCCCAAAATTATTTGAAAAAGTTCAGAAGGAAAACTTTAAAGCCAAGCAAAAACAATACTGGCAACTTTTCTGAGTGCCAGAGTTTTAACTGCTTTCTGTCAAAATGCTTTCCTGACTTTCCATTCAAACCAGTGGTTTTGTGCACAGTATTACAGGAAGGGCTGAATGCTTGCTTCTAAAGTACAGCATGGTAAACGTCTGGGTATGTTCTACATATACCACACTATTAAAATCAATCTGTTCAGGTTAGTTTCCATTCTGAGGAGAGCTGAGAAACACAACCAGCAGTTTCTGTCACGTGCTGCGTTGTATCAATTAAAAATAAATTAAATTCCATGCAAAGAACCCAACTTAAAAATCCCAGCAAACAACAACAGAACCTTTCCACTAATGATTTTCAGTCATCAGAAGTGGAGAGAGACTCAGACAGCAGACAGCATGGTCCCAGCATGCTTTTTGCCTTTTTTTTTGTTTGCACAGTAGCTGTCAGTTGCAGCCCTGCAGGTAGTAGAACCCAGTGGGAAGAGGGGCGGGACAGAGCGATGCTGCCTGAACTGACAGCAAATTTAAATTACTGAGCTTTCTTTTTCCTGGTTTTTTTTTTTTTTCTCTTTGCGTGCTTTTTTTTTTTTTTTTTCTTTTTGGTATTTTTCTACTCTGCGACAAACTGAAAAGATTCTAGCACACACTAATTTAACAACCCTGCTTCGTCGTCTTCTTTTTTTTTCTCTCCCTTCTGTTTCCAGGATAATTAAAAGAGAAACCTGTAAAAGCAACATTCCTTCAAGCAAGTTGGTGCTGCAACGTGCTGGTAAGATGAATTTATTTATTATTTTTCCCTTCCCCATCTTTTCTTTTCCTTTTTTGGAGCTGAAAGCTTTTGTATATCTAACGCAGTCATAAGTGTGTTCCCCTGCTGTGGAGGGTTAGGATATAATGAAAAGGTGTAACTGCTTGATATGTGACCTTCTCCTATTACTTAAAATGGATAATAACAGCCTTCGTGTCTGTCCTCATGATGCTTTTCTCTTTGAATTGACTATTTGCTCAACAGAAGCGATCCTGTGATTGTCGCACTATGACAATGAGGACCTGATTGTTTTTTGGTTACTGTTCCATGCACCTATCAGAAAAGATACTTGAGTTGGGGGTTCTGTGTGTGTGTGATTTTTGTTTCGTGAATGCTGTTTGAAGCACTGATACGGCGGGGGTGGAGATGGGGGTGGAGGAGATGGTCTTGGTTATCATTCTGCCTGTTCGGCTGTTTACGAGGTAGGAAAGTGCAACACGGAAACTTTTTTAAAAAAATAAATAAATATTTTCAGCTTGCAGGGAGTGGGGTCAGTGTTTCCAGGATTTATTGTTGTCCAGCTCTGGGTAAAGTTCTTTCTCTCCCTTGCATTGTGCCTCTGGAGAAAGGGGGAAGGGATGTTCCACTTCATACCTCATCATACCATTGCAGTAGCTAATTGCAAGAATCTGACAAAGTTTAAGATTAAATACCAAGCATTTCTTTTGTAAAGAATGAGTCTGATACTGTGGATAGTTTCCTGTGAATAAAAGCCTGTCAGATACAATCAAATATGTATTATACATGTTGCAGCTCCTGCCTTGCAAGTCCCCTGCTTTCCAAGGTCTGATTTCTAGCTTCATTATTAGTATTATTAATATATTTTAGAACATGAGTTTGTTTTGTTTTGTTTTTTGCTTTGTGTTTATCCTTATAAAACTTGAAAGGTAACAGGTTTTTCTCAGGCTTTCTGAATGTAATTCTTTCAAGCATTATATGGCACAGCACCTACATTTAAAATCAACAGGAAGGTTGAGCTTTTCATGTATTAGAGAAGAAATTACTGAACAATATCAGAACTGGATCTTATGACTGCTGAACTATTTTTTCCTACAGTTTTCCTATAGTTACTGCAATAGTTGTTGTTACACTTAAAACTAGATCATGTAGGTATGATATGAAGAATGAATACTGAAGTATTCTGAATAGACTGCATGAAAAATACTACCCTTATAGTTAGTTGTTCACAGGTTTGTAGCCATTCTGAAGTAAACTTTTTGAACATAGGATAAGATATTTCAGAGGAATCTAATGGAGTTAGAAAGCTGGTGTGATTCAGTCCTCTAATTCCTTGAAAGCTGTTTTCCTAAACATGAAAAAAACAACAAAAATTATGCTTCACGATAAATCATATCTAGATTGATACATCGAATTTTCAAGACTCTAAGGTCTGTTTTGCCAAAGGCATAATATGATCACAGGGGTGAAACTATTCAAGGAGAGGGGTGATGAGGTGCAGTCAGGGATTAAAGATAGGCTCCTTTTTATGTCCCTAGTGAGAAGGAGAAGATGTGCCAACGCCATATGGAAAATCACATTCCTTCACAGTAACTTTGTTAGGGCACAGGGTTAAAGGAGCTGCACTTGCAGGAGCTCATCACTCTGTTTCAGCCTCAATTTCAAACACTGCAATTCTTTTCTGAAGGTTTACTTTGCTTGTGTAGAAAATGATGGTGTCTTGTGAAACAAGGTCATTGTATCTCCCACATCTTGCTTTTGCCCTGACAACTTGCCTCCCCCCATCCCAACATCAAGGTCTGCAAGGCCCAGAAAATTAGGCTTTGTCCCTTGTAATCCTAAACTCCCATCCATTTATTGGCAGAGAAGAAAAGGAATGTATTCAGTGTTCTTGTTATGGAAATAAGTTTTTATTCACTCAGTATCAACTGACAGTTAGAAGCGTATCTGATGTAATATGAATAAACTGTAGGCTGTTGACAGTAAATTATGCAGCTAAAGTCTCACATTCTCCTAGAAACAGTGCTTTTACAAAGCTCAAGTGGCCTAATGGGGTGAAACAACTACCTGTACTCTCATTTGAGTTTCCTAATCACCCAAAACCATGGGAAGTCCATGGTGGTTGATTCCCACTGCTTACAGTGGGCATCTTAGTAATAGTAGTGGGCAAGCTGCATGGAGTAAAGCAGGAATGAAGCCAGGAGTATTCAGACATAGAGGTGATGTCAAAGTTACTGTTATGAGACATGGAAACACAGTACAGCCAAGTTTAGGTGCTGAATTTGGTTACAATAATTTGTACCCAATTATATATACATTATAAATATATAATTATATAAACTATAATTAATATATATATCATATATATATTAATTGACCTGTGAATTTCAAATTGCTGTTGGCTTCTAGAAATACTGCCTTCTACCTAGGGCTTGGAAATTTCTAGTTGAATGGAATTGCTTTCATTTTAACAAAAAAGACAAAAAAAACCCAACCAAACAAAAAAAAAAACAAGACAGAAAACAACTTGCTGTAATTTCCTGTCAGTAACACAGAAATAAGAAAACACTAGGCTAATAAAAATGATAATCTGAGTTTACAACTGTTAACAAGATTCCTGAATAGAAATGGTGCTATTATATACAAAGAACTATCATCACTAGAAGAAGGTAGTATAAAATTACGAGCTTTATTATTAGGGCTCTCTCATCCAATCAGAAATCAACCCGTGATCTTACTTGTGAAATGCCATAAGTTTTGACACCTTCCCTCCCCTTCTATTAATAAAATATTAAAGAAAATTTATAATTAGAAACTTTGATAACATAGCTATGAATTTTCTTCACAGGAAAAAGCTGGCATAATTCTCTATTTCTTCCACATCTCCACGTCTCCATACAAAGTCACTGCAAGTCTGAGTTGCATGCAGCAGGTAGAAGCAGGGCAAATCCCAGAACTGCCATGGGCAATAATGATGGGATTTCATCAGCTTCTTTCTCTTGAGAGAGGCCAGATTCTCAGACTTTTCTCAGGACTCTGCAAAACTACTTAAGAACATGCCATAGCACGTTTTTCCCTGACTGGGATTATTTATTAGCATTACATTTCTGGTCAGCTGCATTGAAGTATGGAAGAGTCATGACAAAATGCTTAGATTTTAGCCTCTGAGGATTGGTTTTTTTCATTCTGGTAATAAAAGACTTTTACATTTCTCTTCTAACTGCAAATAATTTATGGCATTACAAGGCGCTTGCTGCGTTTCCATTTGATTTAACAAATTAGCTATGGTCTCCTTTCAGCAAGAGCCATTCCTAAAGCCCTACATCACCAAATGAAGCAAGACAGCTGCACCTGGCTCAGAGTGGTCCCAAGTCTCTGGTCCTCCTCCACTAGCTGATTGATAACAGATTGGGCCAACACTTGTCAAGACACACTCCTTACACAAGCCTGTCAGTCAGCCACATCTCCTTCATCTCCTGGTGTTGTGTGCATGGTTTGCTGTGAACTCCTCAGGACTCCTAATCCCATGTAAGGTATAGGAAACCCTAAAAGTAATCTAATACCTCCCAATTGCTTTGATCACTCCCAAAAGCATATAGCATTTATCAGGTTACTAGATATGAAGTAAGAATATCAATGTTTTATCCTATTAGGTTATACAGTAAAATATTAGCAAGAATGAAGCAAAGTTGAAAGCAAAGAGAGATCAGTGCTAGACTGTAATTATCACACAAAGTTTTCCTTGGTTGCTTACTATGCCCTGTAGCCTGTGAGGCTAACTTCACTCCCACCAAAAGGCTGATGTGCTTCCAGAGCTGTTGGAGCCACATCTTTCCTTCTCCTGTTGTTGAAGACACTGCCATATTCCTTGGTGAAGGCAACAAAGTAGAAGCAAGCCCAAAGCTCTGCATATTGATACTTTTTAATGTGTTTTTTTTTCCATCTGTTTCTGTATCTCCCATAAAAGTGTCTGCCTTCTGTCCATGGCGTTTGGACACCGGAGGTAGGATTCATCTCATTGAAATGTAGATATTTACACTTTAGATTCCTACATCTGAGCTAACTGCCTTGGGGTCCCAGTACAGTCAGAGGAAACAAGTAGATTCATCTGGTTTATCTGACCTATTTTAAACATCTGAATCCCAGCAAAGAACATCACATTCAAGGCTCACATCATTTAACTATGTCCTCTCCTCAAACTTTCTTAGTTAACTGTATTATTGCATTGCATAATCTAGACATCTTTCATCATCATCTGTTTGGCTTCTCTTGTAACTACTTTATGAAGACAAAGGGCTTAAAACTCTATAAATTACATACTTTGAAAAACAGTCATAGCGCTGTTGACTTACCAAGCCTCATGTACTTGACAATGGGCTTAAACTGGGCTAATCATAGTGAAATTAGGACTGGAGTGCATAGACAGGGTAATATTACCCACATATTTCTTTAGTCCTCAAAGGCTGTAAGGGGGATGAAGTCACAAGTGCACAGCAGGCAGTGTCCCTAATGTACAATATTCTTCTTCCTCAGGGTTACTTTTTATTCGGTTGAAATGATCTAGGAGATGCTGCAATTACTTTATTTGTTCTACTTTGCAGGCCAGTGGTTTTGAAAAACTACACCACAATGCTTTAAAAAATCTGAATGTCAGGAAACTCCTTGAAGATGTGGAAGTCTGCCTAATATAGCCACCAGCATTTTAATGAGTTGATGTTCCTCATGTAAGTTCCCTCACCCAGAGGAAGTTGTGTGATTTGAAAGCTTCCAGGCAAACAATTTGAATTCCTAAAGTTACACAGATAAGGCTGCATATATAGTGCTAAAAATGCCTGCTGCAGAGAGATCTCTGGCTTCCATAGGTTTACCTTAGTGTACGTCACCTCTATGTCTCACCCGGCCATGAGGGGGCCAGTGGCTTCCCACTGGCCCTGTGATTGTCCACAGGCATTTGCCTGTGTGTCCTAGTACATGGCATGAGGGCTCATGGGTGATGCTGGTAGGCTCACAGCCCGCTTGAACAGAGGGTTGAAAGGAGCAGAGGGACCCAGGGCTGGAGCAGCCTAGTTCATAAAGTCTCACAGAAATGATACTAAAGGATGGCCATAACCAACATCAGTCAGGCTTATCTTTAAGAAAAAATTGAATACTTTCAAAAGTAAACATGTTAGCATATAAATAACTAATAATACATAGATAAATACACAGCATGGCTGTTAGAGACATAAAACCACACTAGATAGCTAAGACGTTCAGCAATATAGGCACATTATACATTAGACAAACATGATGGCCTTTAGGATTAATTTCTTTATTTACTTTGTTAACAAAAGCATCTCAAATATTAAGTGTGGATTTGGTTTGAGAAACTGGATTTTATCATTCATTTAAATAGAAAGTCATTGAACTTCACATATGATTGAGAACAGAGTTCTGCAATATTTTGAAGAAACAGTCTTTATTCAATAAGAACAGCAGCCAGATTTGGAAGCATTCAGAAAATGTGTTAATATGACATAGAACTGCTCATATAATAAAAAATCTCTGAACACAAGATTTGTCTTACACATTTACACCTTTGCTATTTTTAGTGGTTAATGTATAAGTACTGTACAAGCCAGAAGGCCTGTTGCCTGCATTTTTGATAACAGGCAGAAGTGTAGATTAATAGTGGCTTTTTATCAATCTGATGTAGTCAATGTTTTCCATAGGCTCTCCATTCATAAGTCGCTGTACTAACACCTTTCTTTTACTGTATCCTAAGCCACTGACAATTAAGAAGGACATATGCATACTAAATGAATCTTTCACACTTGAGTGAAGAGCAATAGCAGCCTACCCAGTGACACGCAGTGAGAGAGACCACATTCACACCAGTGACATGCAGTGAGAGAGACCACATTCACAGGACATTGAAGGCTGGGTACTCTTGCTGAACAGGTTTACACATCTAAGCTTTGATCCTGCAGGACTTACACACATGCTTAACCTTACACACTGCAAATTAAATCCTGGGCCTCTCAAAATCAATGACAAAACTCCACAGACTTCAAAGGGCCACTCTGTGAATCGCCTTTTTGGCTTCAGTGCAGCCACACAGAGTGTAGAAGTGTGTGAGCTGATCTCCCAACCTTGCTTGCTTGTGTGAAGTCTTAAGAGACTGAAGGAGCTGCTAAGAGTAACTTTGAAAACACTTCTGTCTCACAACAAACCATAAGCAGTCAAAGATGTTTTCTTGTTTGATCTGTGTTCTTTAGGAGTTTTGCCCAAACCCCGTGGTAAAACCCGTGGGAGTGGTTTCTGCTGGAGAAGTCTGTGAGCAATCTATAATGCGATCCTTTGCCTGGCTAGTCCTGCACTCTGAGCAGGTTGTTTTCCTTACTTTCCAGAAGATCCAGTCCCTGGACTGCGGTGATTATGCTGGAATCACATCTTTCTTTTTTAAAGAAAGAAAAAAATCTATAGCTCATATGATTTTATAGGAAACCTGGGAAATGTCTACTGAAATGACTTACAGGTCAGCAAAAACCAATAATGCATGAATTTGTACAGTATCTAACTGCTGGTTTTCATCTGCCTGCTGCTGATAATTGAGATACCTGTTGCAAAATCTAACAGATATTTTGGGATCTGCTGGAGACTAGAAACCAAATCCTGGCTCTGCCTCCATATGTAAAACTGTCTTCTGACAGCAGTGCCCTGAGACCAACTGTGGAGTCCCAAAGAGTTTGGTGAAGAGCTGGGAAGGAGATAAAGTAGTATTAGAGCCATTTTTTCAGCACAGATCCCTTTCCAAAGCAGGGCAAGTCAATGATCTCTTTCTGCACAGACCCTCTGGCTCTGAAATGTGTTGAATGACGCAATGGTGGCTGAGATGCTGAAGCTGAGTGGTCTTTACCAAGCCTGAGTAATGCCAAAGTGACTCAGTTCCAACAGTAAAGCTCATGCTGGTAAATGGAGATCTTGTGAGCAAAAGAGCTAAGGACTGGTGTGCAGATACACCTCTGCAACTTGTGCGTGCTAGGAACTAGGAGAGGTTTGGCTGCCATCTCCCTAAGACACCAAAAAGAATTCTGAGAACAAATATCCTAGTGTAAGTATACTGTAACAGGGAGTAAGGGTTTGGAAAAGAGATTTATAAAGTTTAGCATCCCAGTTATGCTAGGGCACAAGCCTATGTTAGCATTTGTGTAAGTCAAATTATCCCCTCTCACCTAAATTTGTGGCCATCATTTGAAAAGAAAAATAGGATGAGAGCAGTAAAGCTTTTTTTTCTATTTTAGCATTTTCCTCTGAAACATTTCATTGCTCCAGCAGCAAAAAAATCTCTCAGCTTTTCTCTTTTTCTTTTTGTTCCCATATTAATGGGTTTACATATGTCCTGCAAAGTCCTCTGTGACATTCTTAACCACAGAGATTACAGAAATTTACTGCTTCACTGGCATGGTCAAGTTGCCACAAAATCACATTTGTTAATGTAGCTGTGAAAACACATGGCACCTGCCATCTCTGAGCATAAGGATTTTAAATATGGCTGCAAAGAATCTAGGAATGACTATAAAATGGGGCTTGGCCATGTCAGTTTAACATTATGAAGAAGACTGTGCTGTAAAATCCTCACCCATAATTAGACACAAGTGACAGATTTACTTAACTACTGTTCACTAATGAACAAGCAATGAAAATGTTCTGCTTTTCTCACCCCAGAAGAATGACCATGGCAGATGTTAACACTGCTGAGAACAGCTTTATTGTAACTACAGGTGAGACAAATGGGAGATTTATTAGTCTGGGCATTGAGGGAAGGGGAGGGAGGGTAAAAGTTGTATCCCAAGCTGTTCCAAAGAAATGTAATATACATTATCACACACATCACATGGCAGACACAGTGCTCTAAAAAAGGGGCTCCTCTGTGAGCATGAATTCCTGGGCATGCCTGCTTTCTTGCTTGCTTTTTTAAGTACTCAATACCTGGAATAACACATTATACATGATTTTGCTTTTTATTTCCTTGTGCCCTATCCTGTACTCATTTAAGTTGATGGCAAATCTCTAACTTCCTTGATAATACAATGTAATCAATGACTCAAAGTCTGGGAACTCAGTGACCTGCAAAAGACTAAACAAGAGACAATGTTTCTCTAATGAAAGTGCCGAGAGGAGTCTTGATCCTATGTCTGCTGGATCCTTTCTGTTCATTTTAATGAGCTTACAATTGGTCCCTAACATGATGTGTATTCAAAAGAAATCAGCAGTGGTTGTTCAGGCACTGATCCAATAAAGCCCTTAATTATGTGCTTAGGATTATAGTATGGGAACGGTCCCATAGAAGCCACTGGAACCACACAAATGCTTTAAGTTCACCAAGCAAGTAAGTATAGGTTTTGTTGCTGGAGTATCATATTTTTTTTCAGCCAATTCCCTCTGCCAAGCCAGTAAGTACAGTTTACGGAAAATCCAGTGCCATAAATGTGGTGATATTCAGGTTTGTACCAAAAATTTTTAGTTGCTTTATACTTCTTTATGACCAGATATAGCAAAACACTTTACTTCAACTGTGATATGAATAGGAATACTTGCAGCTGGAAACTCAGAGCTCCTTCCCATTTTAGATTCAGGGTACACTTGCACGTGGTGTTACTGTCTTACTCTGAGTCCCATTTCTAAGTAGAAAAGGATTTTTAAATTTATAAAAAGTAAAACTGTTTGTGGTACGAGCAGGAAAATATTATTCTCTGCAGGTAAAATAAATTCTGTCTGTTTGCCCCAAACTCTTCAACCAGGTGCTTTCTCAGAAGAGCTAGTTAAAGGCAGTTTGAGCTTTTGTGCCATGTGGAGCATATATTATTGTTTAACTGCTTCTCTTCAGCTCATCCAGTTTAACTAGAGGGTACAGTATTTCTACATTATCTTCCTTTCATGAAACCTGTGACAGCCACCAAGTTTTTCAGGTAATGCTGTTTGCAGAAAACACAGCCTATGGTGGTTCCAAAAGTTTCCTGCTGTCAGAAGCGTGAGGGCCAAATTGAAAATATTGGTTTGGGAGAAGGTAATCTTTTCTGTACAGACTTTGGTCAGCATGATTGTGTTCAGTATAAGTGCCCAATAGTAATGATGTCCAGGCATAGGGCCAGATGCTAAAACTGCCCCCAGAGTGAATAGACTCATACTCTGCAAGAGAAGCAGTAAAGTATGCTCGTATTCCAGCCAGAAACATCCAAAAGCACAGCTCCCCATGAGGATAATTCTTGCCAGGAGTATGAATAAGCTGCATTGAGGCTATGCATCATGGCAGCTGCTGCATCAGGGACTGCTAAGTAGCTCATAAATAAACAGTCTCTGCTGCCCCCCTGTTCCTGTACCAAGTTTCAGAATGTACTTATGTAGGTCCAAGTATGAAAGACTTGTAGAGCTGCCTCAGTGGACTTTGAGAAGTGCCAAAACAGAGGTGGCTACTTTCCATCTCTTGCTCCTTCGACTGGCCATGATTTTTCTGGCAAGCACAAATATACAGAGCCTAGAAGGATTTGGCTGCTATTCTTCAGCTCATATTCATCATTTGGGTTGCTCCAGTGGAGTTATGAAGCCAGGAGCTCCTGTTATGGTAGGATAAAGACTCCACCACAGCTGAAATCTTTATTAATAAATGAATTATGAATAAACCCAGAATAAAACAGACACACTTTAATAAACCTACCAACCATCTTGTTTCAAGCACAGAAGTGTATTTATACCCACATTAGAACTACATTAAAATGCAGAGGGTTTCCGTTAGTGCTCATTTCATTTTTTTTTCTTGAGAATTACTTAAATTCCACACACACAAGCCTGCCAGACCTTCTGCTGATATAAACCAGAATGACACCTTGAAGTTGACTGAAAATCTGCCCCAAAATGGCAAATAATAGTCTCTAGAGCCTGACTAATCTTTAAGGATGATAGAAATTACTGACCCAACACGTACAACTTTTTGCATAACACAGACAAAATAATTTTAGCCAGAAATTCCTACGTTAGGGGTAACCATTGTCTGTGAAGCTGCAGTGTAGATTAACTGTATTCTTGCAGCAAAGCATGCTGTCTGCTTTGGAGGTTTCAAATTTGCTTATATGGATGCAGTAGTTCAAAATTTTGTTCAGATATGTAGTACCCAATATAAAAAATAATATGAGCATTAGACCTTTAGATTGTTGTATACCATACTTCTGTATTAGAAACTCTCCCAGTTCTAACTGCTGACACACAAAGACCTAGATGTTGCTCCTTTGCAGCAAATTTGAAAATTCTTAGTTCAAATAAACCGATGAAGTGATTTTCTAGCAGGCAATATTCTATCAGCATACTCTTTTTCTTCAGAGATATTTTTCTTGACTCTTAGAACATTTCATAATCTACTTCCCAGATATCAACTTTTGGAAAAAAAACATGGAAATATCATCTGTTGATGTCTTTATCTAAACAAAAAGCTGTATAATTTGGAGCAAGGATAACCAGCCCCTTTTGTAAGTGGAGACATGCTGACTATCATAAAACAGAAAAACATTGTCGTAGTTCAATTTTCTTTCTGTCTTTCTCTTTCAACACTAAAAGACTATACTCTTGTCCACCAGTTTATCTTTGGTTGAATACAAGTGCTAATATAAAGAAGCAGTTATTTTTCTATTATTTCAAATCAACTTGATACTTCAAACTATTAAAAACCTCAGGCAAGTCTTTCTTATGATAGTGTGATTTGCAAAATCATATGAATTAGTCTTCTAAGATTTCACTAGAACAAAAAATTATAAACTACAACCCCTAGTAGTGGTTTATCACACATGAATGTATATCTCTGCAAAAGTTTCACAAAATACATTATGACAAAATAAAATGGCATTGAAGCAGGACAGGAAGGAAACACTTCAAAAGGAGCAAATTTTCATAGGCTGCAAAGTGAGTTTGAGGAACTTCTTTACTCAAAAGAGCTGCTGTGCCTCCAAGTTCCTTTATGCAGCTTCATTCATTGCTTTAAAATTCATTTTCCTAGGCAGAAAATCTTGTTCTCCACAAGGTAATAGAAGTGGTTTCAAAACTTCTGGGGACAGCGATTGATGCTTAAAGCATTCCTGCTTTATCAATACCATACTCATGGGCATGCCTCTACAATTATGTCAGTACTATGGAATAAAACAGTCAAGATCCACCCTATATCCCCAAGGCCTGTTGGCATGGCACAGCTCACCTTCATCTGCATACACTTCCTGCGACCCCAGACAGAGCTGTGGGATCCAACCTTGCTGTTGGTACCTGCTGTCCTTCAAGCCAAATTTGAACATTCTGAAGGACAGTGTTCATTGGAACAACCCAAATCCATCAACTAAAAGTCTATGGATGATCATAGAATCTTAGAATGGCTAGGGCTGGAAAAGACCACCTTAAAGATCATCCAGCTACAACCCCCTTTCATGGGCAGGGACACCTTCCACTGGATCAGGTTGCTCAAGGCCCCATCCAACCTGGCCTTCAACACTTCCAGGGACGGGGCAGCCACAACTTCCTTGGGCAACCTGTTCCAGTATCTCACCACCCTCACAGGAAACCATTTTTAAATCTTGAACCTAAATCTTTCCTCTTCAAGTTTGAGGAAGGTGGGAATTACTGCTAGGAGGTGAATGTACCCATTAGGTAAAATGTTTTCAAATATAAAAGTATATCCCTAACCTGCAAACTAAAATTCAGTGTGCAGATATATCTACAGAACATCCTTGAATCACGAAGTTTTGGAGGATGGGGAAGTATTATAAGCTTGCTTTACTGTTACAGCTTTCCCAAGACATCCACAACTGACCACTGTTGGAGAAAGGACAATGAGTTGGATAGACATCTGATCTAACCTGATGCAACCCTGGTGAAAATCCTCCTGTTACTTGAAGAGGTGTGGACAGAGGCAAGAAAATGTTCTGCCTTCATTAAAGGAAAGAAGTCTGGCTGTTGGTACTGAGCTAATGAGACCTGATGAGGGCTGCTGGAGTGGAGCTGGCGTTCAGACCAGGACCATCTGTACCCATCCAAATAAACACACTGAATACTCACCACTATGCCCTTGTCCAGGAGCAAATTGGATTCTGAGCAAGCATCCAAGATATGAAAGCTTAGACATACTAATGCTGTCCTTTTGGAAAAGGCAGCTGCACACATTTAACAGAGAGGGATAGGGTGAGGGAGTGGAAGTTGTGTTATTCTGCTCATTTCAAATGTCAGTTTAGGTAATTTTTCTAATTGAGTCTTGATATTTCACTGCTTCCCATATTTCCCAAAATGATTATTAACAAATAAACAGATCTTTCTTTGTTGTCTCTGAAATAATAATGGCAAAAGCCTCATTGCATTTGCAGGAGCTCCAATTCAGGTGAAAATAATTTCTGGCAATGCAGCAGGTGGCATCATACAAACACATTCACTAATAATGCTGTGTCTTTTAGTACATGTGTTGCAAGCAGCTATGGCAGGACATGTTCCAATCCTGACTTTATTAGATACATATATACATCACCACTAAGTGTTATGTCAATGGAAAGTGAAAACATACAATATGAATAAAATACAATGATGTGAAAACTCACATAGAAGACTGTAACACTGTGCCTCCCTTTTACAAGGTTTTGGCAGGCTTCCTGTGTAGCTGACCAGTTTAGAGTTAGCATGGTCAGAAGACATGCCCCAAAATTTAATATAATTTGGATTTATCAATACCAGACTCCGCTGAGGAAAAATAAGCCTTTTCTCCACAGAAAAGATGTCTTCCCAGAGTATTTACCCAGACAGATTCCTTTCTGCGCATTCTGTTTGCCAACTGGAACCTTTTGATCTGAACATCCTTATTGCCAAATTCTCTATTGGTGTAAATGAGTGAAACTCAACCTAAGGCAGTGGAGCAGATCCCATTTATACCTGCAGAGAACTTGGCTTTGATTCTGTAGCCAAGGAGAGATTAAAACCATTGGTTCTAGTAGATTTGTAAGCCCATAAAAATACTCTTCATCTCTGAGTGTAGATAGCTTAGTTATCCAGTCCAAATGTTGCACGGAAATGCTCGAGGGAGTGAATCCTGGACAGACAGAGTGATACACTGGGGGATTTCACAGGATTTTGTGATCTCTATCAAAAGATCAAGCATACATTATCATCATTTTGATTCTGATTGCTTCATTTGCTCTCTGTGAAGCTTTTTCCCATATCTCCTAATGTGAATCACTTATTCCAGATCACTCTATGAAGAAGGCATCTGCTGATACATCAGAGATTAAATGAATCACTCATGATGGATTGTGCTTCATGGCTTTATATACTGCAGAAAATTATGCATTTTACACTACCCTGTAAAATAACCATTTATCTAAGTAAACGTATTGACTCCTATTGGGTTCATATGAAAACTATCCTAGGTTTTGAATCTTAATTTAGCAAGCTCTTGACAGGAAGGAAAAACGACAGCTAAGAATGATGGAGAAGAATCAGTTACTTAAATGTCAATAGAGGGAGTGTAAAAAATGAGCTCAAAGTAACAGATCAATTTGTTCTCTAGTGCCCAGTTAGAGATACAGACTTGGCAACTTTTACCACACTTTCCTTTCTCAAAAAACAAAGCCTCAGAATTTTTGGCAAGTGGTGCAATTATACATTGATGAGTTGTGAACTCAAACATGACAACAGCACGTGCTAGAGAAAGAATGAGGCCAAGTGGTTAGAACAAAGAAAAAATGCTGAATTTATTTTTCCAGGGGTTCTGCCTCTTACCCTTCCCCACTTACTGTAGGTACCAAAGCAAGATTTCTCTTTTGCAAGCATCTCAGTTTCCACATCTGTACTATGGAAATTACACTCTGAGCCAGATTCCCTCTGGGGTCATTCCATGTCAGATATTGTAACATTTTGACATCTGACACTGGCAAAATTGGATCCTCATACATGCACCCCAAGTCCTCTCCTGAGCTAAAAGTGTCAGCAGGCATAAGTATTGCACATGAATGAAGTTCAAGAATGGGGCATAATTGTCTTATCCCAGATCCTTTGGAAACCCCTGTCTTTGTCTGTATAGGAAACAGGAGTACAGGTTAGCACTAATAGTCTCACTCAGCTTCCACAAAATAACAGGTTAGATTTTCTTTTACTTTACCATGTTTACCTGCTACCCCAGATTGTCCTTAATTGGTGTTCCTGCCTGATTTTTGTCCTGCTCACATCCTTTCTTTGCTAAGTATTTACACCCCTCTCACTCACAATAAGGTCTAAGACACTGAGTGCAGCATTGACTTCAGCAAGCTTTGGGTCAGACCTGTAATCATTTCAAGCCTCTGACTAGCTGGCTCTAAGTATTTAGGATGAATCAAGTCTAAGACAAAGGAGAACACCAGGGTAAAGTGTTATATTGTCTATTTCTGCTTCCCCAAAAGTTTACTCTTAAAAAAAAAATCCATTGTCCTATGCATAATATAAAATAATTCACCATGGAGCAAAACATTGTATCATGATACAGATCTGGGCAGTGATTGAAATAATAACAGACTATTTAATTGCTAAATTACAGTGGTGATATTATGAAATAACGTATTATACCCACATTTATAATAAATTAATCCATCATGATTAAAGGTCTCTCAATGAATACCAAATGAGCTAATACACGATTGGCTTTTGTAAGCACAAGCCTTTAAAATTACACTGAGTTCTGCAAGCATCTAACAGACCAGAGAAAAAAGTTGCAGCAAGAAAATATGTCACAAAAAAAACTTTTCTGCATTTCATATAGAACACCTTTTCCTTCAGAACATTTTTGCATTGAATTCATTAGCAATTATGACAGATAGCTTTTTAGGAGAAAATATGTCCATAATCCCACAATGTTTGTGGGAGAGGGGAAAATTACCACAATATGACTAATTTTATGAAAGACATCTGCCATTTTCTAGTGTTGTAGTGCAAGCTGTTTAGTAAGTAAATTTAATTAACCAGATATCTCATATTAAAAAAAGGTGGTGGGGGGTGGGGGAGGGCTTTTACAGTGTGCCAGGGAAATATCCCTTGAATATAGTTTGTTTAGTGTGTCCAATTAGACTGAGTCATCAATTTTTCTAAACCCTAAATATCTCAAATTAATTTGTTTCCACATTGTTTTTCTATATGTCATTTTGCAGACATTTTCTCTGCATAGTTGATGTTGCTTATTGTTGATATTACTTTTTGGAATCTCTGCTAAAACTGAAGCTTTTTGGTGCTTGGTGTTGTACTAAAGTTTCCCCATTGAAAAAGAGACCTACACAGAATGAGAAGTGAGAAAAGCAGCAGAGAGCAGGTGTATCTGCCTCAGATCATGAATAATTCAGTGGAACATCTGAGTCTTGGTCTAGCACTGTATCAAATCCTAGACCACACTATACTTTTGGCTTATAAAAGGATACAATTGTAAATCAATGGTAAGCTCCTGCTTAGCAGTGTGAAATTCCCTCTGTTGCTTGTAATAGTTGCAGACCTGTTAGGCTGGTCCTTTTCTTAATGAGGATAATATGGTTCATTTTCACAAAATACTGATTACCTCTGCTTCATGGAGCTTACAGCACAAATAAGGATGTTCTACAACAGCCTTTTATTAGTAATATGCAGAGACTTGCGCTATTATATGGATTCCCAAAAAAACCCTTCTAGTATTTATGTATTTTTTCCAAGGACTGGAAAACAACCAACCAAGTAAAAAAAAAACCCCGTTACTTTTTTTGTGTCAATTTAAATCTGGGATGGTTCTGCTGACCGTATTTTAATCTAGCTAAGATCAAAATCTAATTAGAAATCTCAGTTTAATCTCAGTTAAAAAAATAGTTAAAAATACTAAAATAGTTGATTACAGTTAAATGTAGTATGTTTAGCACTTTCTTAAAATATTAAGAATACTTAAGCTTATGGAAGCTACTCACTTCCTAATTAAAAGATTGTGGTGACATTCTGATGGTTAGCACACCTATACAAAAGTACCATCCAAAATTTAACATCTGCTGCTGTTGTGCACAGGGAAAGACATCCTCTCTATTCAGAAAATAAAAGAAATCACCGCAACTAATGCCCATGCCCATTGCCTATGAGTGTTCTGAACTGTATAGAATTTCACTGAGGTATGAATCTTGGGGGTTTTTTTGCTTGGTTGGTTGTTTTTTTTAAATTTGCTTTCATTTAGAAACACATAGGTTATTTACTAAGAAAACAGTATTAATTCTGGCAAGTTTTTTATCACCCTAACCTTACAGTTAGAAAGTCTAATTGTACATAATGTATGTTTGGTATTCAGAGAGCATGATTCACTTAAAAGTGTGAAAAGAGTTTCTAAATGTGGGGAATAAGTCAGTCCAGAGGATAACAGATTGTTTACTGGGGTGGAATGAACATGAAGAGAAGGGAATGGGGAAAACTGAAGGACTTAAGTTATTCTCATGTACATGCACACATTGTAAACCTGCTAGAATATCTACAAGCTGAAATGTTATACCTCATCCTTTAGACTAGGGTTTTCCTCCACACACTTGCAGGAGGACAGACTTGGATCACTAAAGTAAATGCCCACTACCTCCTGCCCAGGGCCTTTAGAGCTGCAATGGAGAAGGATCAGAAAGTTGGCAGAGGTACCAGGCTAAGAGTTGATATGTGGATTTAAGGTTCTTTTTTTGTCAGAATCACTCTAACCCCTTTATCGAGACTCTCAAGGCTGTTTTCAGGCAGCATGAAGTATCTATGACTGATCAGAGGAGACAGTTGGCTGCTTCTGAGAAACTACTGAAATTTAGCAAAGCACCATGTGGGAGGCTGCTTAGAGAATCCAGGAGAAAATATTAGATACAAAGTCCTGGTTACAATACAGGCCATTTGAATATGGCGTTTAGATTGTCTTTGTTTTAATTCCCCATCTATAAAACAGCACTTTCTAAATGTCCAGGACAGACAAACACAAGGGAGCTTAGTATTAGAGGACAAATGATTATCTATATTCATATCCATGCTATACAGATAGAAGTAATATATGATTCAGCATGTGAGGCATGCAGACATGAATCAAACCCACCCCGGAGGGGTCAGCAGCAGAAAAGGTGTTAGAAGCTCAAGGGAATTTTATCTGAGCAAAGGCAATAGGATCAAGCTCTGAGACAGACAGCTTTTAAGTGAGCACAGACAATCCTGCAATTAATGGAGACATATCTACTCAGTATTACAGTACAGCCGACCTGCATCCTTGGCTTATTAATTTCTCCCACTAGTACAAGTAAGTTGACGTCTTCTAAATTAAAAACAGTTCTGCCTTAGGAAGAATTGCCAAAGAATTTGTACATTAGAAGTCTCAGGAGATGCAACTCTTGCATGCTGCCTTCGCTGGGGAAGAGTACAAGCTTATCCTTCAGGAAGTGTCATCTGCCAGTTATGACAGCTACACATTTGTATTCATTTATGAATTCACAATTTACAACTGTGGCTATTTAACACAACAATTCCCTGGAAAATCTTTGGACTCTGTGTTTGCATAATAAGAGAAAACTTTCCAGACATCTCTTCTCTTTCCTCCTTCTCTGCTATTATTGTTTTATACCCAACTACTTCTACACAATAATTTAGGCCAGTGTATCACAGGGTTTTTCTGGCCTCTGTGCATGCAGGAAGCTTGTGAATCTCTTGCAACCTTGCTATGGGGGACAATATTTTTAACAGGGTGTCTTTAGGAGAATCGATTTTCTTATTCTCTAGAGCGAAAGTGTAGTCTGTCACCAGGGCAGACACAACTATTAACAAGAGCAGGGCTTCAGGTACTGGAGCTATGTTTCTGATTCAGCTAGAGATGTCCTGAGTGACCCTAAACAAATCACTTCATCTCACTGGTTTTTCATCTTTGTATAACATGAAAATACAGCTAAACATTTCTTCTTCTCTCAGGCACATGGTGAAAAAGAATGTTGCTCATAACTATGAGGTGTTTAGTTAGCTCAAAGTCCACTCCACTGTGTCTATAATATGCATTGCTTTTGGAGTTCCACTACAGCATATACAAGCCCACTCAGGCTGCTCTCTCTACCCCTTTTGGACATGTTCTCTTTGACAGATGAAGGGATGGTGGCCATCTGTGATGTTAGCTCACTGACTTCTTTAGACCAAGAAATGAAGCATGAAAGAAAAGGTCGCCTGCGTCTCTGAATTATCTCTCTGAATTATTATTTTTTTAATATTTTAAAAATCAACAACTATATTTAAATAGAATTATAGCATGGTTTGGGTTAAAACAGACCTTTAAAAGTCAGCTAGTCTAGCCCCTTTGTAGTGAACAGGGACATCTTCAACTGGACCAGGTGGCTCAAAGCCCCATCCAGCCTGAGATTGAATTTTTCCAGGGATGGGGATTCTAAATATCTGTCAGCTGAAAAGCTGATGCAAAGAGGGTATTTTCATGAGTTTTGTTTATCCTTCTTGGTTTCTTTGTTCATAAGGGGCATGGAGGTGGGGCTGCTGAATGGGAAAAGGATGATTGTTTCAAAGGGGAGCAGGAATTATTTTAGTCAAATATTGGTCAGAAGTACAGACAAGAAAATGAAAGAGAGCTGTTGGTGGACTTGTGCCTCAGAGAAGGTGAAGCAACATGCTGCTTAGTGCACATGCAATAATGGGAGATTTATGAGGAGGAGAGTAAGTTATAAGAATAGCCCACATTAATCTTCTGCTTCAAAATCTTCTCATTGATCTCCCAGTAATAAAGTGCAGTGGTCAAAAAAGTACAATTTTCCTTCAGGCCGATTTTGCCTTTGCTCCTTAAGGAGCTTCCCAGAAAAGCTTCTGCTTCTCTCTGCTTCCTATGCCATCCTATACAGAAGGCAGAAAATTTCTAGCCAAGCTTCAGGTTTAACATGTCTCATCACAGTAACCTCCTTTCACTTCTAGCTGGAAGTCAATACCCACTTCTCATGGCTCCAACCTTCCTTCTTTCTCTCCCTTCTCCATAGCTCATGAGATATATCATAGAATCATACAATGGTTTGGGTTGGAAGGGACCTTAAAGATCATACAGTTCCAACTCCCCTGCATGGGCAGGGACACCTTCCACTTCCAGGTTGCTCAAAGCCCCATCCAACCTGACCTTGAACACTTTCAGAGGTGGGGCATCCACAACTTCCCTTGGGCAATATATTTCCAGTATCTCACCACCCTCACAGTGAAGAATTTATTCCTAATATCTAATCTAAATCTATTCTCTTCCATTTTAAAGATATTACCCCTAACCCTAACCCTAACCCTAATAAAAAGTCCCTTCCTGGGTTTTTTGCAGGCCCCCTTCAGAGATGTACCTTATGGTTGTTCTCTGCTGATTAGCCTGAGCCTGAGCACCATGGGTAGATGAATTTGCATCTGTAACATTTAAATAAAACCAGACACCGTAATAAGCATGTACATCAAAAATAAAAACAAAAAAAGAAACCAAATCCACTGTTAAGGTAAGAGTTTCCTTTAACAATCCATATGAGAGGAAATTCAACAAAAAGATGTAATCCATTGTGAAATCTGCCTGTTTTATGTAAGGATTTCAGAAGTGTTTTATTCTGCTGAAACTATCAAGATAACTTGGCATTATCTCACTAAAATAGATTGGGCTAATCACTAGCCATTGAATTTTATTCTATGTCTGATTTCTTGGCTTTTGTGTACTGCAAATGTTCAGTAAATCTGTTTTGTATGATTTTCAGTTATCTTTAAAAATATCTTTCAAACAGAGGAGGCTCTGACCAGATAGGGATCACAGACTCTGTGGAGTCATTTTTCTTCACAGAGTAGTAGAAGTAGCACTGTCACAACAGCAAAATTGTATTCTATCCAGGGAGTAAATATATTGATCGTTTACTTAGCAGAACTAGCGAACAATGTGCATTACACTTATTCTCTGCAGCTTGCACTGACTTCCAATTTGCTTTTGGTTGTTGGACTTGAAGTATAAAGCCATGAGTTTTGTGCTTGTGACTTTTTCTTCTTCTTTGCTCCTTCCTGTGTCCTGGTACTAGAGATCAGTTAGGATTTATCAGATAGCAGTCCCCATTAACTCAGAGGGACCCAAGCTTGTGCCAGACAAAATACTTCTCCCGCTGTCCTGCTGTAATTTTAATCCATTTAATTCTTGATACAGAGACTGTTTACTTAGGTGATCACCTAGGGAATGAACATAGACTGAGTAGAGATCATCTATACCAGCTCATTATTTGACATTTCTCAGGTTTTTTTAGTTATCATTCTCGTCAATCCTCTTCCTATGACCCGAGTACACTTGGTACAGTGACAGATTTTTGTTTTGCTTCCTAATATAAAATGAATATGACAGGGAAGATCAACTTGAGCTCAGTTTAGCAGTGACCACACACACAGTCTAGACACATGGCTACTCAGTTGCTGTGAAGCTGAAGTTCTCAACCTAATCCCAGCATCTACAAAGCCTTGTTAGTCCAGTCGTCTGAGCAAAAAGTTCCCAGTTCTGAACCAAAAACTAAACCCTTGTTGAAACAAAATCTGCATCACGGTATCACCAAGACACTGTGGGGAATCTTGCAGTTATTCTACTAATTTTGCTTGTGGTGTTTCAGGAAATGTAGAGCTTTGGATATTCTATGCTGTTAGGTGAGCGTCTCCCCAGTACACACACTTCTAAATGCACTTGAGTGGATTGGCAAATAAATATTTGACTAAGCAACACACACTTGATATTTCATTAATTTTGCTCTGCCTTTGAGAGTTTGATCATTCTAACCATGGTTTCCCACATGAACCTCTATGCCTATGATAGGGGATTGCTAATGCATGTTCCCCTTGGATTAATAGATGTGGATAGAGAATCTTACTTGACTACAAGGTGTGGTACAGGATTACTGTGCAGACTCTAGACTGTTAGTTTTGAAATAGCTTTTAAAGTCAACATTTCAGATGCTTTATTTGCTTCATGCATAGCTTGTTCCTAGATACACCCAGCTTGTCTGTCCATGGCTTCTCCATAGGCTACAATAATAAAGCCTGTGTGGGTCTGTCTGCACAGGCTCTGCAGACAAAATGCTGTGCAAACCCACCTACAGCCTATGAGACATCTGGAAATTTCTAAACAATGTGAGTTGCCATTAGGGGATGCTGCATTGCCAGAGAAGTCTTTTTTATTGATTTCTATAGAGATTTTACTGTCGATATCGCATTTGGGTATAAAGCAGTCACCTCAAAAAACAAACATGCCTAGTTACTATTGCACTCTACCAGGCTGTGGGAAACATGGGAGTTTTAACAGAAGAAATGAGTTCATGTCTCCCTAGGCATGAAAATTTGGACTGGTCATGGTTTCATCCAAAGGTAAATGATTTTGAGCAGCCTGGTCTAGTGGAAGGTGTCTCTGCCCATGGAACGAAGTCTGGAACTAAATGATCTGTAAGGTCCCTTCCAAACAAAACCATTCTATGATCCTACAATTTTAATCCATGTTTTCAGAGCTGGGCAAACTGTTTCCTATCCAGCTAATCCACTCATTGCAAACATTGTTAGCTCATAAGAACACCTAAAAAACTTAACTACTGATCCATATCCCTCAAGAAAAATATTTTATTTTTGTCTTGCAGACAGAGATAACCTTTGCTTTGGTCCTTTTATAACCATAGAATCATACAATGGTTTGGCTTGGAAGTGACCTTGAAGATCACCCAGTTCCAACCCCTCTGTGTGGGCACACACACCTTCCACTAGAACAGGTTGCTCAAAGTCCCATCCAGCCTGGCCTTGAACACTTCCAGGGATGAGGCATCCACAGCTTCTCACTGGACCAATTCCAGTGTCTCACCAAAAGAAAACAAGGCTTAGGTGATAACGGTGTTTCTCCTCCAGGCCACCCTTACAGCCAACTCCTGAACTCATGAAGCCACTTATCCCAGTTTGCCAACCACTTTACATTTTACAGTAGCAACTGGTTCTGCACAACCAGGACTGGTCACAATGGTTTTTGCCTGCCAGGATTTCACAGGCAGGAGCAGCTCATATGTTAAATGGGACATGTCCAGGGCACAACATGGATGCAGACCTGTAGGATGTTTGAATTCATTAGTGCTGCAGATAACCCAGCAGTTTGTGGGGGTGGAAGGAGAATGTGGATCAATGAGAAGGGATTCAATATTTTGTATTTGGAAAACCCCTCAAAATGGCATTTAAAGAAAATCCTCCTTCACTCTGAAGTTTCCCAGGAAATTACTGTCCCAGTCCTTATCTCGGCTTATCTCTTGTGCTGTGTCCTTCCAGCTCCTGCATGCCCATGTCCAATCAGACCAACAAGCTCCTGCCTTATCACAGCCATAAGCCTTCTCCTCCTTACTCTGTGAGAGCAGATAAATGTAAAGCAGATGTGTTGCTTCCAGCATGTTAAATGAGTGAATGCTCCCCAAATCTGCTTCTTCAGCTCTCTCTTTTATCTTCTCCTTAACACCAAGCAGCCACCACTGATAACAAGCAGATTAAAAACACTATCAGATTAACATTTTTATGTAATAAATGGTCAAGAACCTCACATTAAAAGAGTATCTTTCCTGGCATTAAACATCCTTAACTCACCCAGGAAGTCTTTATCAGCTTGAACCTGCTCTGCTCGTTGCATAATAAATCTCCAAACCCTGATTTCATCGTAAAGAAATTCTTCATGGGGACAGCAGGGAGCTAAATGGATGACTGTGTTTGAAAGGAAAATCAAGCAAAAAGATTAAAGTGCTGGTCTTCTTTAGTTTAAAACTAACTCTCTGTGCTAAATCTTTTAGCTGGGGGATTTCTTGGTTGGGATGTTTTGTTGTGTGACACAGTTTTTTTATTTCTCTAGGGCAGTTCAAATTTAGCTCAGGTCAAATTTACTCCAGATAGATTATTTTTTTAATGAAATACCTCATTTTTTTTATTTTTTTATTATTTTTTTTTCTTAAAAACAAGGATGTCATGCACTCCCCCTCTTCAAGCTGCTAATACTACTGTTAGTACTTTTTGTTTGTGCTCTCGCTTTACCCACTTTATCCTTGACATCCTTTTTCTGGCATCCTTTGTTTAACAATAAAATACTTCTAAGGCAAAGCACTGGACTTCTGAAAAAGTGGAAAATCTGAAGAAACTACTTTGAGAAACATGGATATGGTAAATGTTCCACAGAAAATCCTGTGGAAAATGAGCAAAGGTCATTTTGAACCCTGTCAAATGGAAATACACTTGCAATTGAGCTTGGGCAGCAGCAGTCATAGAATTAAAATGTCCTAAGAACATTGATCCATTTTTCTCAGAGTAAACCCTGAAAAACTGCTGCAGCAGTTGCCACGGACTTCACTGGGGGTGAAGAGATGCAAAAGAAAAAGATGCCATTTATCTGTAAGCACAGCCCCAAAGAGTGAGGGCAAGGAGTGATGTTCAAGGACTGACATTTGCACAGCAACTGCTGCACCTCCCATAGACAAATAGAGTTTCTGAATCTCTGGCATCTTTAGATAAGCACCAAAGCCACTCAATGAAAAGTTTAAAAAAAACCTAAAAAAACAAAACAAAACAAAACAAAAACAAAACAAAACAAAACAAAAAACAAACAAACAAAAACCAAAACAAAACAAAAAAACCAATTCTTTCTGGTAGACTAAATAAATGACAAGTTTTCTTGCATGGAAACACTGCTTTTTCATAGTGTATCCATGTTAAAATGAAGATTTAATGAGGTTTTTGAAAACAACTGTCCCAGAAACAGTTTTATATTCATTCATTTCTCTGTTGCTCTTCAATATATTCCTTGGAAATAATCTTTAGTCTCCTTTAGTTATACTTTAAAGTAGGCTGGCCAGCACAGTCCCAAGTTGCTTGACTAGTGTCACCTGATAGATTAAATTTTCAATCCTAAGATTATTTTTAAAAAATATATAGTGCCTCAGGAATCCAAATTTTGTTTTCGCTCTAGGGGACCATACAGCCTCTGTCTTTTTTTATAAAGCTGTACTATATTCAATCATTAATAACTTTCCTATGATGTATTCTTAAAAATATGTGTAAACTCCAGTACCTCACCATCTAATAAAACCTTTTTTTTTAAACTGCAATGTTCAAAGCCGCCTTGGGGATAAAGGATAAATCTTCATTTATGAAGATGCCTCTTTTTCCATTTGGTTGAAAACTACTTCAGTAGTCCTTGGAGGAAGCACTATTTTTGATCGCATCCCAGATGTAATATGAGCTGATGCCCTAACCTTAACAGGTAAAAATAAGCAGAATTTTTATTGATGTTATAAAGAAGCCACCATTTAGATACATGTATCAATTAGCATATTGTTCACACGTACATCAATTAAAATGCATAGGGATACAAAAATAAAGATGTCTTCATATTTTTAATAAAATATACACTGCTTTCTTTTATTGACAAGTAATTCCAATAGCAACGCTCCTAGTCCATATCTACAGTGGTTAAAATGTGTCTAGAGCTAGTGTGCATCTCATATCATCTGAAAGGTTGTCCTTGATTTCACTGGAAGTGGAGTAACATCATTCTGGGGGAGCAAGAAATTATCAAGTAGTAATTGGTAACACCTGCTAGAAGGTCATGTTTAGTAAAACTATGACATCAGACCCACTTGATGGTATTTTAACCCCTCATATTTCAGACGAAAAAGTTAAGGAGCTAAGTTTTGTGTTTTGGTTTTTTGTTTTTTGTTTTTTTTTTGCAGAGAACCTTTTATCAAACCAAATCCTCAAGTACTGTGCAAACATTACTGATTACATGAACAATGTGATGATTCTCTGCAGCCAACAGAGAAGTTCAAGAACAGCTGAGGCTGAACAAAGAAGCTGCATAAAGAAAATCCAAACAAAAGGGCATGAGGCAATAATGATTCTACAGAAGTGATTATTTTATTTTTAGTGTGAAAGGATATTGGGGAAGGACTGGAAAGGTTAGGCATGGAGATTCCAGCAAGCGGGAGCATAGAGGCTACATGACCAGGCAGAAAGTGATGATTGGGCAGGAAGATCAAACAATAGAAGTGCTCTCAGCACCAGATGCCAATTTCCAATAAATTGAAGCATGGCATAGGGTTTTAGCCACATGACTCCTATTGACTTTAATAGGAGTCATGCAGCTAAAAACCCCTTATTGCTTGGAAAGTTCACTTATTAAAAAGTGAATACAAAATATTAATTCAAGACAGACGGCCTATTCTGAAAGATCTGGCTTGGAAACACTATAAGTTATGCTGGCAGAGAATTTGGCCTGATAGTTGCAGGATTACCCCAGACACCTTTTTCCACTTGAAACTGTACATGTGCTTTCTCCAACACTAGTTAATGGATAAGTAGGAATGTGAGCTCGATTGACACTTTGTTTGACTGCCAAATGGAACTTAATAGAGTTAATAGACACTAATCCCAATTTAGAATTTTTCAGGGTTTGCACAATAAATTAGTGTGGCCACTGTGTGTTTAAATACTGGTTTTAAAGAGAAAAAGTTTATAGGAAAGTGTGCACCCAGACAGCTGAGCGTACCCAGGCCTATGCGATTCCCCATAAATTGTATTTCTGCAATCTGCTTAAGATGTTGCCATAGAAAGAGATATTCTGTATTTTTTAGCTCTAGTAACAGCAGTTGTCATTGACCAGTGGATGCTGTCTCACTTCAAAGTCTGAAAAAAAATTTGCAAATTTTCTTAATCTCTATTTATACTCCCACCTTTCATACCAAGCCACACGAGAGAGTTTTGAGCACAGGACTGGAAAAATGTTTTTGACTGGGATGTTACTTATCAAGAAGCATAAATAACAATTAGAGGGACAGCAAGTCTTCAAAGATACAGTAAAAAAAAATACAGATGTCTACTAGAACACCCTCAAAGTGTCTGCATTAGAAGATCCTCATAAGGAAAATGAGCTACCTTCATTCTTGAACATATGTCATATGTGAATCCATCATTCCGAAAGTTTTTTGGGACAGAGTAAAGGAAATACCTGGACTTAGATGTCTTTTGTTTCAAGGGTTGGTCTCGCTTTTGTAGGACAAAAAATTCCAAAGATTAGTGCATGAACTTATTTTATCAGGAAGAAACTCTCTACAGATATAGCAGCCCGATGTAACCTTAGCTCTTCAACATGTAGGTCTCTTATCTGCCTAATCATTTGCTTGAGGAGGGTATTATACACTAGGTGCAAAACTATGATTGCAAAAATCAGCTGTGATACTGAGTATTCCCATACTAATATGGGAATATGCCATGCCATGGCAGCAGGTTTTTATAGTATGAACCTCTTCAAAATATTACCCTGTATAAACACAAATCAAGTGCCACGTTGGAATACTGATTTCTAACTTCTATAGCTCAGTAGATCTATCACACTTATTCCTTTTTTAAATTTGCAAGCATCCTGCAACATAACAGGTCTCCATATGTGGACAAAAAGTTTTTAAGTTTTGCTGCTCTGCTTAAATGTATTTACCTCCTTGGTAGGAAGAGGTAAAGGCCAAGGCAAATCTTGCACCTTGGAATCTTCAGTTCTTAAATCAACTTTCAGTAAACAGGGATTAGGAAAAGACTACAGCATTTCAGGAAGGGATAGGTTTCTCCATTGAGTTTAAATTTCTGGGATGTTTTTATGAAGTATCTAGGACCATACTGAATAAAGAGATGACTTGGGAGTGTGTCCTGGTTTGAGCCAGGACAGAACCAATTTTCTTTTTAGTATTTTTACTTTCAGTTAAGGCTCTTCTAAGTAACTGCAATTTCAGAAATTGACAAAATATTTTTCAGACAGGGCTGATAACTCTCAGTAGTTACAGTTATTGCTGGAGAACAGGATGAGCTGGAGAACCTCTTACGTGTTGGAAATGAGAGGGGGGAAAAGGAGTCACACTTGTGAATCCCCTGTACGAAGGAGAGGACTGCAGAGATGACCTAAAATTGATGAAACAAAGTATTCCATCCCATGCAAGTCATACTCAGTAGAAAGCAGATGTTCTGTCAGGACTCTGTCCATTCTTCTGCCTTTGACCCTAGTCCATGCATTCCTGAATCCAGTTCCTGACTGCAGCTGAGTCCCGGAATCCAGTCTAGGACATTCCCAGGGACTGCCCTGCAGCCTGGATGGTGACATGAGCTTTAGTGGGGGGAGCATGGTATTATTTTTTTCATATATGTGTATGTACTTGTACCTCTTTCATTATTTTCTTCTTCATCGTTACTGTTTCATTAAAGCTGTGCAGTTTTGTTTCTAACCTGTCTCTCTCTCTTATCTCTTTCCTTTCCCTTTCTGGGAAGGAAGATGGTTTAATAGAGAGCATCTGTCATCCATATAATTGCTGTCCCTGCATTAAAACTTGACAGGGTGAAAACAGTAGGACGATTCTTATGATCCCTTTCCTTGGTCGTATCAATTAAATCAACAGAGTGACAAAAGAATAAATAGATATAGGTTTAAGTTACATGCACATATACAAGGGAGCATGTAATACTGTCCCTATTTACAGATGAACCTGATACAAAATATCTGAGACAGGAAGCTCCAAAAGAAAGCCATGTGAAATGCAGAGAAATGAGCCTTCCTGATAGTGTCATGTCCAAGAAATGGATGATTCATGCATCTACCAGGATGTACTGACATTTCTACCAGCATAGATAGTATAAGATGAAGGAAGTTTGTGATGTAACAGTGACCCCTCAAAAAATGTCTTCATGGCAAATCTATGTCTCTTTATTTCCTTTTTTTTTTTTTTTTTTTTTTGTTAGCACATTGGTTCCTATTAATTTTAATCTGAGAAATCATCTTTGTGCTTCTTCCCAGAGTTTTAAATTACCAACTTCCCTCCCTTTGAGTAGAAGCACTGGCTTCTCAACATGGAAATGCTAAGCCTGACAACTACCTCCTTTCAAATACCACAAGCCTTGCCAATGTGCAAACTGTCCCTCCCATCTAGATTTCTGGCCAGCTTGAGGACAGAAATAATGACCTGTGTCAACTCTGTCCATACATCTGTTATTCTCACTGCTCACTCCCATGAAGATAAGAAATTGGAGGCCACTACAGAAGGTTTAATCTGCTTTTCTCTGGTTTCCAACCTTGCGAGTCAAGGCGGAAGTCCAACTACATAAACATTACTCATTCCTTTGTAGTGAGAATGAGAGGAAAAGAGAAAAGTAGACAGAAAGTTGAAATTTGGTTTTGAAATTATTTCAGTAGTTGAGCCCCACCGAATGCACCTTGTTCCTTGTGGTACAGATACAAAAACTTACTACATTGTGTCATTAAATACAGTCCAAAGAAAGTCCCTCAGTTACATAAGTGAATGTGGTGTGTGCTTATTCTTCAATTTGCAGTTGTGATGAGAACCCTGAAATGTTTTGATTCCTCATTTAATATGGTCTCCTCAAGGGATTTCATGGTCCTCAGCATAAAGATAACCGTGTGCTTAAAAAAAAAAAAAAAAATAGGCAGAGAAGAAAATATTCTAATATGTCATTCCTTGGCAGTCAAACACAGCAGAATACTTTTCTGCCTTCAGACATCTTCCTATGTGTCAGTAAAAAATGTAACCCTTAACAAAAAAAGGAAGAAAGAAATCAAACCACGCAAACAAAATGCTGATACCCCAGGGACAATACACTAAATACAGCTGAAGTCCAGAAATATGTTAATTGCTAATCAAAGAAGAAATCACAATCCAATGAAGCAGTGATCCTCTGCAGATTTCAGCTAACACCTGCTTTTAGTTTCCTTGGTTTTTTCCACCTTAATGAACATACGGAGACTGCTCTGTTAAAGGAGCAACATGTCATACTCTCTGTAAGCAGTGTTGCACAGTTGCTGAAATGAAACAGAAAAAGTGGCTGTATAAAAACCTTTCATTAACCACCCAAATACTGCTATGACACTTATGTTAGCCGTTTGATTATTAAAAGCTCATGTTCCTGTATTTCATGGCCATACAAATGTTATACTATTACAGTAAAACATTAGGAAAATAATGCCTCAAAAAAGGAAATAAATCAAACACCAGTGATTGCTTTATTTCCATTTCTCTTTTCCTTTGCTTGCGTTATTTTAAGGAGAAATTTCTTTTAAAACTGTGGGTTGAATTGCTACATATGTACCTAAAACCAAACAATGGAATAGAAATAAGAGTGTCCATGTGTCCTATGCACAACAGTATGGAGAACCTGAGGAGTTGTGAGGTGAGGAGCCTGAAGCTCACCTTGGTGTTTCCAGGACTCAAAAAAAGCTGAAATCTACCAAAATAAATATAAAATAAAATAAAAATTTAAAAACAGGGAAACTTCATGATTTTCTAGTTTGGGTTGCAACAGGTTTGTGAGTTCTGTCTTCTCCAGGTCAGATAAACTCTCTAAACATCTTTTATTCTTGACTAACATCACTTCTTCATATTGCCTGTCCTACTCCATTCTCAGGCTGTTTGGGAAGGCACTTCTCAGTTGCCAGACTTCTGTGATTTCCTGGCAAGCGCAGAACATTTTAAAACCTTGTGTGGCTCCAGATTTCCTGCTCCTTAAGCAACACACATTCCTCTGCTGAAGGTGAGGATGCTGAAAGCTCAAATATTTTTTGCTTTGAAGGCAATCAATGAACTGCATCTTCCCAGAGCCACAGAAGATCTGGTCTTCTATCAGATAATGTGGCAGGAGGCCAAGCTCATTTCTGATAGAAACCTGCATTAGTATAATTTTAAGGAAAAAAAATATATATAAAAAACCACCAGATATTTTCTCAGAGGAACATATTGAAGAAGAACTGGCATTTTTCCACAGAACTCTGCTTTGCCAGGAGATTCACGTCTGCAACAAACTATCTGAAAAAATGTCAGGACACAGTTAACAATCAAGTAGTCAAAAGAGAAATCTCCATTTAATGGTATAAAAAAAAAAAAAAAGAACCATGCAGATTTTTTTTATTATTATTTTAAGTAATCTCTTTTGAAAAACGAGAGCTTTCATAATCAGATTATAGATTATTCCTAAAAAAAGTCAACATTTCTCATTAGAGTTGTGTCTTTTGTGTTCCTCAGGAAAAGTCCAGACTGAATAAACTCAGAGTACTCAATGTTACTGCAGTCATCTCTAAATTGCCCTTGGTCTCCCCACACCTATGGCTTTTTTGCTCCCTTTTTACGTATTTAAAGCAACAAAAATATCACAGTCTACTGTGTTATCTAGGCAGTTAAGAGAATTGATAGCTTAGTTCAAAACTAGATTACTGCCTCTAGAGGCTTCTCTGAGGAAAACTCAGTGCAGCAATAATAGGAAAGGGAAATACCTGATTCCATCAAAGCTGTGTAGTTAGCAAGCAATTGTACCTTTCTTGCTGAACAAATGTCAAAGGGCTGGTCTAGATTAGCACCTTGAAGCTGATTTAATATACACCTCTCCACAGCATTATAGGATTTGTCTTAAAAGCCAAGGTGCGTCATGTCCATGAGTCTGACTGCTGGCACATGAATCTGTATCTGTTGCATATAAGCAGATGGGGAATATTCCCTGTAATCTACTAAGAAAGCTGACCACCTTACTTCATGTTGAAGGATCTCCTCACTGATGCTTAGACAAGATGTCTGATATTTGCTTATGCAGAAGACTAATGCACACAGTGTTTTGCAGAGAAACTGTGTGCTCTCCCTTGTTCTTAAAGCCCAGGTTTGGTTTTCTTTTTTAAATAGATATGTATTTGATATCATATCTGAACAAGACACCATTAGAGAATGCACCTTCACAACACATCCTCTGGTTTATTAGGCTCACTGGAGGCTTCCTCACACAGCACAGTGGCACACCTGTTCTTCTGGGTCATCCTGGAGATGGTGACATGGGAAGCTTCATGAATTATAGTATTTAAATATCATTGCTCTAATATATTTAGTCTCAGACTGCAAAGACTAGGTACAGCAAGAATGCATCACTGCTATTCCTCAATGCCTGTGTGATCCATCAAAGACAAACAATTTGTCCTTGTCCTCAGTTATAGCTTTTGCTTTTCCGTTCAAGCTGGAATTGTGGTTTTGTGTTTATCTCTGCTGGTTTAAGCATTTTTGCAGCTAAGTTAGCAGACATGGGGGCTTTTTGGTTACTTCTGTTTTATGATGTCAACAGCAGTCAAGTGACTTTAAGAAATGGCTTTCACTCTAACCCCAGGTCAAATAATCTGCAGACTGAGGGGTTTATCTTGTCAACCACTCAAAAACTGGGTGTTTCAATAGCATACCTTGTGGACTTTTTTGGGGGTGTTCATCCAAATATACAGATCACACACAGAACCTTAGGAACACCCAGACATATCACATTCAAAGACTGACAACACAAGACTGTCCTTCCCCACCTCAGGGACTGGAAGTTATTTGGGCATAGTCTACATAATTCAGTCTGTAAATTCAGATTTCTAAAATAAGGTAAGTAATTTTACCAATCTTCCATATTGCCATTATCAAGACAAGAACAAATACATTTGAAATAATATATATCTAAACTCAGTGCTTTAAAACACTATCCCTGATCCACCTAAATCATTTACCTTTAATTCATAGGGAAAAGTAAATACTATGGGACAATTGGAAGTAATTTTATAAATTCAGAGACAGTACTGATTTATGCCATCTAGACTGCTTGCAACTGGATAATATGGAAAAAATAGCTGTGACATTCAGAGAAACTGCTTGGCTCTCTGTATTTCCTTGTTAATACAATTAACTCCCACACAGTCCTTGGTCTCATTAACCCTATCCAAACAAGAAGAATAGTATAAGCTTATCCTGCCCATCCTCAGTCTCTAGCAAAACACTGAGATGTACTGGCACCCATTTAAAATCAACCCTAAAGCCATCCATTCCTAATGATTCAAAACTGACAGATTTATTCATATACTTCACCATACATACTTAGCCCCTGAGGGCCTTGGAACATTTTCTTCCTAGATCCTCGGGGAATTTATGAAAATGCTAAGTTCTCTACTTAAGAGAGTTTTAGGAGTAGAATAACAAGTATGCTGTAGCTCAGGACTGAGGGACCTTGATGCAGGAGAAGATGGCATTGCACCTGCCCCTATTAAAACTGGGTCTTGCCAGTATAATGAGCACCCACTTTTATGACAGTAAGTATGCACTAAAGGGCTTATGAGGTTAAGTTATGTCATTCCTCTTCAAACTTGTTACTGAAAGCAGAATAACATGCCCTTTTGTTGACACCAGAGTTGGGCACTGTGAAAAATAGTTTATTTGTTACAACATTTCACTCCGATTTGTTTTCTAAATATTTTATGTTGATTTTGATATTTTGCAGGTGTTATATTCCAAACTTATTTGATTAAAATCAAAATTCTCTGATGTGGGTAGTAAGTTTGTACTCCAGCTCAGCAGAGTCCCCCCTGATTCTTTTTTTCTGCCTTAGAGCACCTTTTAACTCGTAAACATATTCCTCTAAAGGCAGTACTTTGAGAAGATATTTGCAAGAAAAATCTTAGTTGGAAATTGTAACTTAAGAACAGAGAGGGCATCCAGACTGAGAGAGGAAAAAAATGCAAAACTTCTGATACATTTAGTGATTTAATTTTGGAACGAAGTTTTCTAAAACTTCTGGGTGTCAAGCAAGACAGAATAATGTCAACCAATTGGCAGTATCAGTTATGATCTAGAGACAAATGTGAAAAATCTTAAAATTATCAACAGATTGGAAAATGCAATCGTCAAGAAAAAAGGAAAGATAGAGCAAAGAAAAACAGAGAGAAGTTCTGGGAGAGAATATGTAGATGACTTCTGAAAGATGTAGAGGAAAGTCATGTGAGATGTTTGAAGCCAGCCCTCACATTATTTGTACAGTAGTAATAAATACATCACTTATCATAGATGAAGCAGAATCTGAGACAGACAGAAAGTTTTTTGATTTGTACTGAGTACATAAGGTGGATTTTAAGAAGTGCTACACTTTTTTTGGAAACTGACCTGTGGAAAGCATAAGAAAAAATCAAGAACAGGTATCTAGTTCAAAGTTCTTTTAAGGTCTAAAATGAATAAGGCAAACAAAAGATCACCTAGAGGTTGAGAGGGTGCTAGAAAGAACCTGAATTTCATTGGTTTTAATATAATACAGTGATATCTACAGGAAATTTTAATCAATGTATTGGGCATTCCTGATCATGGTAGTTAACTTTGAAATACAGTAAGCATTGAAGTTGGCAGAATCATGTTCTAAAACACATAATAATTATAAAAAATAATTTAATTAGGCTCCAAGGTATCTTATTCTCTCTTGAAATTAAAACAAATTAAACAAAAACACTTGGTCAAAAAAGCGTGTCAGCATATAATTACTGTAGCCAACACCTGACATTCTGGATGTAGTCAGGAGACTTGTATTTCTGCTCAGTACAGTTATCCTTACACTTCTTTGTTAGGAAATGAACCTTCCACAGAGGGGTTATGCTGAGCAGATCAAAGCCTGACGACAGGAGCAGAGAAGGTGCATAAATTCACCTTACTTCTCACCCTTGGGTCACCACATATCAGTAGAGTTCTCTGACTGAAAGGAGTAAAGAGTAAACGGTGTGAACATGGTATTGTTTCTCATGCAGATGATGTGTAGCTTTTCAGACAAGACACACTTCATTTCTTGGAAAAAGTAGCATGGAAACAGTATATTGGACTTTCTTGCCTGATATAAAATTCATACAGTAAACCAGAGGTGTTAGACGTTGGCTTTCTCAAGACTGTAGCATTCTTCCCAAATAAAACTGATTTAATCCCATTTGATGTTAACCTTGCAAAAAAACAAGACAAACTTATGAGTTAATTATACACCACTCTGGACTAAAACAATATAAACTTTTTAGAATGAGAAGAAATGAGAAGTTCTTGGAAAACAAAAGATCTATCACTGAAATGAACCAAATGCCAAGATATACTGCCTATAAATGTATAAAAATGAGACTATTTCATGGATTTGGCTAATTGTTTTAATGAACACAAGTGCTATATGTGTTTTCTAAAAGGGGATATCTCAAAGCTGCCAACATATTGATAGACTATCAGCTCATTCAAATGTGTTATTAACTGGGAAAAGTGAAACCTTACTCAATGGTACTGATTCATGTAGAACTGGAATGGTGGAAGAAATTGATTTCTCAGGTGGATCGCTTTCCTCAAGGTATCTTGAAATCCTCAGAAGAATATGAAAGCACAGTTTTTGTCACTATAGGTACATGTCTTTTCAGAGGAAGGCCTGAAATCTTGACTCAAAATACGTGGTTACTGTGATATCATAAAACTGACACCTCTGGAATATTCACAAAACTAGACATTTTACAATGAATGTGAATCAGAAAATATTTTATTGGTCTTTTTATCCCTTTTAAGTAACTGAATTATAGAACTCAATAGAAGAAGTTAAATTTCTAAAATACATATTATTTAAAAGAAAACCAATGTATAAGGCAAGATTAAAAATCTGAGCAAGGCTGAAGAAAAGAAAATGATCCAAAGTTTATATTGTTTTGTTTTTTTTTTAATAAAATGTTCCCAAAATGGCTCCTGACTTCAGCTAACATCCACTGATATTTTAGTAGTGATGCAGTATGCTAGAGAGGTTTTTTTTTAAAAAGTATAAATTAATCTAAATGTAGCCATTTAGATTCATCTAATCCTCAAGTTGATTGCTCATTGTAATAGTTTGCTTTTCTTCTGGGTTGCATCAGAATAGGTGTGACCAGCAGAATAAGGGAAGGGATTCTCCCCCTCTGCTTCACTTCTGTGAGACCACACCTGGAGTGTTGGGTCGAGTTCTGGAGCCCCCAGTACAGGAAGGATATGGAGCTCTTGGAGTGAGTCCAGAGAGGGCCACAGAGATGATCAGAGGGCTGCAGCACTTCTCTCATGAAGGGAGGCTGAGCCAGTTGCTCAGCCTGGAGAAGAGAAGGTCTGGGGAGACCTTAAAGCTGCCTCCCAGTAGCTGAAGGGGATGAAGGAAATTTGGGGAGGGTTTTTTTAAAAGGGCATGGGGTGATAGGATGAGGAGGAACAGTTTTAAGCAGAAAGAGGGTAGATTTAGATTAGATATTAGGAAGAAATTCTTTCCTGTGAGGGTGGTAAGACACTGGCACTGGTTACCCTGGGAAGCGGTTGATGCCCCATCCCTGGAAGTGTTCAAAGCCAGGCTGGATGGAGCTTGGAGCAACCTGGTCTAGTGGAAGGTGCTCATGCAGCAGATTTGTAACTATTTTAAGTTGTCCCTTCCAAACCAAACCATTGTATGATTCTATGATAAGACAAACACTCTTTATGGGGTAGCTCACTGCATTGTTCTGAATCATAATTCAAACAAACTTTCCATGCCTTCTCCTTATTAAGAAGAGAGATCTAAGGTAGGGGGGCAGAGTGGCCCATCCTCAAGTGGAGCGTAGAGTGAGTTCTATTTATCACTTCCATTAAAAATTCACATCTCTGGAAGATGAGGATATTGTTCCTACCATAAGAAGAAGAAGGGTTTGAATGGCACTCTCAGGAACATGGTATCATTATGGGTGTGACCTACACACGTATAGGAGTTGGAATTGATGATCTTGATGGGTCCTTTTCTACTCAGGATATCCAACCTGATATATTCAACCTAATATATTCAACCTAATCAGACTTCTGCACCTGAATATACTTATGCCTCTGTATTTCTTTACCACCTCTTCCCTCAGATTGGTCAGGGTACTAAGATCTCAAACAAAAACCATGTTCTAGCTGCAAAATATAATTTGCCACCTTTGCTCCTCATTTCAGTTTTGCCAGAACCAACAATACTGGAAAAATTCAAATTACGCTTTTTAGAAAGGTTCAGTTGTTTGGCTTTGTTTCCGGATCCCTCTAGTTGCATGGAGAAATTATAAAATAAAAAGAAATATACAAATCAAAACTGGATACTTGTCCCCAGATACTTTTCAGTTTCTGTAGTGCTGCCTTTATTCAAAATTTAAAAAGCACATTTCCTTGAAGCATGAAAACCTATTATTAAACAGAAGGTATCTGTGATTTCCTCATTATTCTCAGTGTTAAAATTTGAGCTAATATTTAACTTCGAGTTCAAGTTTTATTGCATGGTAGCTAATCACATTCAAAATTCTTTTCTTCACCATCACCCTGATTATACAAAGATTTACATTTGTGCTTCACCTTCACCACAAGAATTATCCCACTGAATCGATGAAAAAGGAAATAGGTCTTATGGTTAAATTTATGTGAATAAGTTTGGGTTTTAAAGAAAAAGACGGATGATAGCAATAGTAAAGAGTATTTATTAACATATCTTTACATCAAGAAGTTGAAATTGAGATTAATTTTTGGTAGCTTTTTTTTTTTCTTTTTTGAATGCTGTAATCTTTTTCATTAATAGTGCTTGTCCCTAGAAGTTAGCTCAGATTTTTTGCTGTTGCACTCACTCAGGGCAGCTATCATATCATAGCCAGGAAAGATAATTGAATGAAGAATTGATTTTTATTGCCTGTAATAAAAAGCAGTTCTTATTACTTTTACAAATTACTCATAATTACAATTGTCTAGAGAATGCCTTATCACCCTGAGTGGAGCTGAAATAAGCTGGATGCACAATAGTACTTCTGTGTCTGTGATTTAAAACTTGTGTTCTCATTAATGGCAATGTAAATTAGCACTATGGCAAATTTAGTTCGTATCATTTTACTGGACAGATTCTAATATTGCTAGAGAAGAATTTTAAGTAGACGTGCAATTTATTTCTTAGTGCAATCATTCCTGCTAGAGCATATGCACCGAGTCTGAGAGGTTTCTTCAGTTATTAAGGAAGTAGCACTGTGCATGTTACAACTCATGAACAATTTTGATTGTGTCTTTTAGAACACAAGTGCTGGAGACTCTGCAGTGTTATAACCAGGTATCAGATTTGTTACACTGCAGATGTGCAAAGCTAGTTTTAGCTTTAAGATCATGCTGATTAGGCTCAGCAGATACATATTGAATGACCTTTCCTAAAGTCTTGTCTTTAAATTTCACAGAAAAGCAGCAGTAAGATGGCAAAGATTGCACCTGACACATCTGAATTCTTTTTCTTGTTTATCACACAGTAAGGTCTATCTTTTTTCATGCCTTTTTTTTTTTAAAAAAAAAAAAGAAAAGGTAACTCTGGATCACTTTCATGTACTTGATCTTTTACAAAACAGAGAAGGAAAAATTAGAATTAATCACAACCTGCTTCACCTCCCTAAAGAAAATTGATTGCTAAAAATTCCCTCAGCACTCAGTCTTCATTAACTTCTACCACATAGTTTTGTGCCTTGTTTAAATGTGTCATTCTGGTAAATCAAGGTATTGATCTCACTTGATTATACAGAAAGTATCATTCAAGAAGAAGACCAGTTTGAGGAGGGATTCTATACTTCTGCTGCTGTGACCTGTTATACGGCTGATGAAACCTGGCCTCCCCTTGTTAGATAGTGCGAGAAGAAATAAGAGTTAATTTTCTGAGATGTGCTTTAATGCTAAATTAGATTTGCAAATTTTGTTCATGTTATACTTTATATTAAATCACTCATTTAAAACTTGCTACCTTTAAGGCAAATATTTATGTTAGACAGTACTGTGCAAACTGGGATTCGTGATTATTTTTTACCAATCAACAAGTCCTATTAATTTAATTCACCAGAACCTGCCAAAGGATGTAATCAGCAATTTAAAAAACAGTTCATACATTAAGTTTGCAGACCACATATCCAGACGTATCCTAACACACCATGGCACACAAACAGGCAGTTTGTGTAGGTATGTGCTGGGCTTCTGCTGTTACTCAATGCTACAATTAAATTATCAACTCTTTATTAGTGTAGATGGTATTTCTAATGCTCTTTGCCTCAGGCATTCTTCTGAAGAAGAGCCTTTCATTCATTTCTTGTGTTTGCCAGCAAGAACCCCAGTTTAGAGCAACCAAACAATTTAAAATAAAACCAAAACCTTCTTAAGATTTCTCTCAGAAAATCTTACTTGAAATTTCAGTGAAGAAAAACATACTTAGACCTACTTAATAAAATCTTGAACTTTCATTCCACCCTCAACAGGAGCATTTTTGGCTTCTAACATTGAGGAAAAGACAGTATAATATAAACTTTGGGGACGACAGCTCTTCTAGTTCACTTTGTCTCAGAGGAGATGAACTGCTCCCTTGCTGGATTCAGCAGACTGCTGTAGACTCTGCAGCTTCTCTGGTTTGCCATGGCAGCATCCTGCTCTGCACCCCTGATGCATAGAATATCTGAGGAGACAGCCCTTCCTTGTTCCCCATGGACACATGCCACCTGGCTCTCAAGTAACATAAGTCATGTTATAAGACATCATATTCCCTTAGATTTAAAATTGCACTGGACTGTAGACTCCCTGGTTGTTTGCTTTCCACCTTGAGCCTGCAGTCACCTAGGTAGGCAATTTAGGAGGAAAAGTTCTTCATGGTGGTGTCATTATGCTCAATTTCTGTCTTAACATGTCCTATAGATGTAATGCCATCATCATGAATTCTCCTACCCTATCAGTCTCCTCATTCCTAGACACATCTACTTTGAGCAGTACTCAGCTAAATTATTGAGATTTTGAAGGAAGTCTCCGCCTACTCTTATTACTACAGCAGGTCATGGGGAGGGATTGAGGATGGCCCTTAGATGGAAAACCTGTGGAAAAAATTCTCTGAAAAATGAAACACTACTTTGAGAAGCCATGCCAAGGCTGAGGCTTGAGTCAATGGAGCGATGCTCAGTTCAGAAGCAAAAGGTGAAGAAAGATATTCCTTTAGGTAAAGGATTGAGCTGTTTAGGTCTGTGAGATGTACTTCTCCTTTGCAAGATTATTTCCACAAGACACATGAATGGTAGTGCACCAGGGAATGCCTAAGTGTTCACAGACTGTTGTCTGCACAACAGAGCTGAGTGTACAACAGAAGTCCCAGGGCCACTTCATCAAGGGGTCCTCACCACTTCTCAGGCTCAGTCCACTTCCAAACTCAGACCTGGTGACATCATCCAAGACATGATCTTCCTAGATCTCTCCAGGCACAGCCACACCCCTTCCACAATCCAAAAGCTGGCCTCTGGTGAGTACATTTCTGGTGGAGGGGACATGGAGAGGGGGCACGTGAGTGGGGGGCACATGGATCCTGCCAAGGGACCAGATGATGCATGAGGCACTTTAGGCATGACAACTGCAACAACAGCATGTCAGGGTTCCTTTTTTTGCCTTAAAACTTCCCCCTATGACTTCAAGGACTTCAACAACTTTCTCTGGTCCTCTAACTTCATAAAAGCAGAAACTACTTTCATTTAGACAGCAAAGGTGTGTAAACACCAGCCAGATGGAAGCTCTCCAAGCAAGCAGTTTTGTCAGGACCAGAAATGTCGTAGCTCATCATTGCTAACGCCACATACTTCAGTGTTTGTGCCTGGAAAAAATCTGATCATCTCTGACCTAAGACGACAACCTCAGCCTGCAGTGTCTTCCTGTCTATACCTCTCCCAACATCAAATGTATTTCTAAGCTGGACCACTTCTTTCTGTCCACCAGCAAACCTAAGCGATGGAAATCTAGGTTCCAAAAGACCAAGAAATTAATTAACTGCAGAATTAGATCATTAAGCAGTGATACATGTCATCAGCAGTTCTTTTTCACCTCATTTTCTCAATCCTCTTTCTGGACTCCACTCATGTACCTCACCCAGCTCATCACATTCCAGGTCTGCTGACATTCTGAAGCCTGATATCAAACAGGTCTAGTAGGAGCTCATCCCCCATTTCACTCCACCATTCTCTGCTCTATCTCCAGTAGCATGACCTATAGATTAAAAAAATGCAAAAAGTTCTTGGCCATATTTACTAGACTCTTAGACATTTTACTTGTAGTTTTCTGATGATCTGCTCTTTGTAAGATCTCCAAGCTAACATAATCAGGTTTGGACTCCAGATACAAAGATGCAAAATCTCTGAGACCTGTGGTTAGAAGTCTCAGTAGTCTAGTCCATGTCTGCATATTGATGTCTTTAAGTATCTTCTGTCTTCCTGATCATGCAAAGCAATGACATAGCTCTTTGGTTTTTTTCTTTTCTCACAGACACATAAAAAAGAGAGACATTGAGCAAAGGTGTTTTCACCATGCAATTTCCAAACAAATTCTACCCATTCCAGTGGACCAAGAGAAGACATATGGCAGAGAAACTGGAAGAAAACTAGAGGACTGAAGTGAGAGTCTGGATACAGCAGGACTGTGAGGATCAACCTATAGTCAGCTGAGAACAAGCTGGGCTCTACCTGAAATTCTTGATCTATAAGTGTAGGATGAAAAAAAGAGACAGAAAGGCAACTCTTATGGGATCCCTTTTTAAGTGCTGGACAGTATCAGAGCTGCTACAAGCACCCAGTGTGGTAGGAGGCAAAGCCCAAAAACCCTGCAGAAATTTTTTCCTCTGGAAATTTTGTCAATATTTAGGGCTATATCTTAAATCACTAGAAAACCTGGAGTAGTCTGACTCCTCTTTCAGTGACTGTGATGGGTAGGAACAACATGTAAGTTCTCTGAAACAGGCCACATGAGAGCTGTTATTTTTTCCTCAGTGGTATAATACCTCTGCAAGCATAATCATTCCTTCTTCTTAATATTCTCATATTAAGCTAATTGATCAGTATTTGCTGTTTATGAAAATAATAAATGTGTTTCAGATGTTGAATTTGTCTTCAGTGACTTAGCTCTACTTTTCTGGATCATATTAATTTTTCATTCCCTTTGGACTTCCTTGCTAACTAGAAAACAGATCAGAAGCTGTCCTACTTCAGTGAAATTGAGGAATTATGGTTGTTAACAATACACATATATATATATATTTCTATTCTTTTACTTCCTTTGTGTTTTTTTCTATTCTTATGTTTTGAGGAAAACACTTAATCACTGCAAAACTTGAGCAATGAAAGTAAAAATACTTTCCCGACTTCCATGTTCTTGTTGTCTATAAGCAATACTCAGCCTTCCACAGATGAATTTTCGTCTTCTTTCTCTGCCTCTACTCTAGTCTCTCATTTTTTCCCTAATATGACTGAGTTCCCTTTGGGTATTCCCCCGTCTCCTGTTACTACCTTCTGAAACCATTGCTTCTTCCTGTGTCAGATCTGACTATACTGACTAATTCATCCATGCCCTGATTCACTCGTAGGTAACCTGTAAGATGTCAAATTTTGCTGCTTGAGAAATGAAGTCTACAGAGGTTGTATGCAATGTAGGATAGATAGCACCGTACTACCCCACAATTTTTCTCTTGCCCCAATGATGGCAGTATCTTGCATACATTGGAAGTCTTGGACAACAGGAAATTAGGATGCAACAAGTAAATGTGCTTTTTCAAAATAGGATGAACCAACTGTCGACAGAAATCAAAACTCAATCATAAGAATTAGTCTGTCACATTATTCATATTGTTTATCTTTTCCTTTGTCCTCACTGACCCCTTGAAGGAAAGCTTGTTTATAAAAAAAAAAAAAAAGACTTTCCTAATATCTATCCAATTATTTTTAAATAGTGCTCTGGAATGTATTTCATGATCAGTTGTGGTTAGTGTTTTAATTAAACTTTTGCAGTATATCTGCATGAAAATATAGCCAGTGAGACAGAAAGACTTGTTCTATGGGAGTTGATTGACATAAGGGAACAGATTGACTTGGCATGTTAGTAAGACTCATTAATCTTCTTCAAGTACATACTGGGAAAACATGGAGTTCTCTCAACAAGCTGTTGCTAAAACGGAATTTCTGTTTGAACAGTTGGAAAAGTAACACTACAAGTGAAAGTTGCAAGCAAAGACCATACTGAGGGGAAAGATGATGAGGTATTTTGGGGGACATATATACATGGCCACAATTATATTTATGACATGCTCCTGAAATCTCTCTGATCCAGATGTAACCAATGTAAAGACACTAATCTTTAGCAAATGGCTCTGAATTTCCCTTTATTGGCCCTAAACTCAGCAGAATGTTTAGTACGTGACAGAATTCTTTCAAGACATAAAAGTACTAAAAAGGCCAGAAAGGAGCGGCTGAAGCTCTTTCCAGAAGACTGCTTTCCACAATATGAAATAAATTTATGTACATCACAGGCTGAAAAGCTAAGATGATTTGAAAAGCTGATCACAAGGAGCCTGTGGACCTTATTTTTTCTTTTTCTTTTTTTCATTAAATTTCCTTGAAAATATAAACAGGACCAAACTTACAGAATTGTTTGCTATCTCAAACATATGACTTAGTCCTCTGAGGTTTCTCCATTTTAAAAAATGAAGAACACTTTCTACTGATCCTGCAAATAGAACAGTCAAAGTATATGCTATCAAAAACACCATTAAACATCCAAAACAGCATCAGCATCTGCTTTGCATACAATACAATGTATTGTAAAAAGAAATTTCTTTTGATTTCTTACAGGAGAGATTTTATGTACATTCATTGTATTTGCAAAGCTTTATTTTCTAGTGTAGTGTCAATTGAATGGTTATACACTATACATCTTAGTAGGTGCACAAACACACGTGGAAATAGTACAGACTGCAATCACTTAAGCATGGCATATGTATATTGGAGCAAAACTGGACATTGTTAATAGAGGTTTCCTGGTAACAGAATGAATTTTTATTTACATTTGGTTTAGCAGGCATGCTCAGGGTGTCACGGTGAAATGTAAAGCTGACAGCAGGATACAATGAACAATAACTCTGAATCTTTCTAAAGGAGAACTCTACCAAGTCTTCCTTGGTCCTCTTTTGGTATAGCTGTTTTTTTTTTTTAGTCTTCACATTTTCAAATTTAGGGTTATGAATACGTTTCCCCTAAGAGGGAAAAATAATTTGTATGAATTTCTGAAATCAGCAGAAAAACAAAGGTATTTTCAGTGAAGTTCACCAACTCTGGCTGCCTCCTTTTGGGATGTTTAGTGGGTATCACATCTTTGCAGGCCTTACACAGCAGGACTGTGTAAGTAGTCATTACTACCAAAAATTAAGTCCATAGTTTCAGCTGAGCATCCAAACAGAAAAACTCATAGATATTTGAAAAACGTTTTTCAGGCTTGCTTGCCAGTGAGAAATGGATGACACCAAAGGAGTTCCTAAATAAATTTGGTTAAAACACTTTGGACAAAATTAGGCAAAATGCAACCTCCTTGATCCTAAATCTTCGAGGAGATGTACAGCTCAAGTTTTCTTTCTGAGTTTTACAGATTTGTAATACTTAGGAGGAGAAAAAAGAAAGCAAGCAACGACAATAAAAGGCTTTCTGTTTATAGACAAAGGAAGAGCAAAGTACAGATTGTAGTGGAGAATTGGTTAAAGACACCTTAGTGGAAGATAGTAACTGATCCCTGTTTTGTTACCATCACATAAATAAAAAGTTGGGAGTAGGAAAAGTCAGAACTTGATCCTCTTTCTGCCTGATTTGGAAGGGGTTTTCCTCTGCATTTCATGACAATGGCCAATCCCTTATGCTATGCTAGACTTCAAAATCATAAAATCATGGAATGGTTTGGGTTGAAACAGACCTTAAAGATCATCTAGTTCCAACCCTCTTGCCATAGGCAAGGAGACCTTCCACTGGACCAGGTTGCTCAAAGTCCCATCCAACCTGGCCTTGAACATTTCCAGGATGGGGCATTAACAACTTCCCAGGGCCCTAGTGCCCCACCACCCTCATAGTGAAGAATTTCTTCCTAATGTCTACAGAAGATGAGAGTAGAAGGCATTAAGATTGCTTAAAGAATCACCAATAAATATATCAGGAAAAGGTGATTTTTAATATAGTTTTATGAAAAGGTGACTTAAGAGAACTCAGTGGCAAGGTTCACTTTATTACTTACTATGAGGAAGGGACATGCAAAGGTTGGGAATGAATGGGAGTGATTTACAAGGGCATCAAGGGCAACGATTAATACAGGGATATGTGAAACTGAGCCAGGGACAGGCTGTAGTGATTTTGACAGGAATTTGGGGAAAAAAAAGAAAAGGAGGTTTAGATTTGACATGTGGAAAAGTTGCTTCACCAAAAGGGTTGTCAAACATTGGAACAGGCTGGACAGAGTTCCAGAGTAGTGGCTGAGACACCATACCCCTTAAAAACCATGTCAGTGTGGCCCTTAGGGACCTGGTTTAGTGATGGACTTGGTAGTGTTAGGTTAACAGCTGGACTTGATGATCATGAATGTCTCTTCCAACACAAACAATTCTATGATTCTACAAGTCTACAAACCCAAAGGCAAAAGGCCATCAGAGAAAGAAGCTCCTAAATGATGAGTATTTCCTAATAAGGCCATTTCAGAATCTGAAATAAATAAGGATAAGAGACACACAAGTATTGTCATTCAAATCCTTCAGGACAGCAGTTGACATGATACCAATCAGTAAAAGTAATATTAAAAATAATATTAAAACCAATTAAAATAGTATTTATAACTAGGGCACCTGGTGCTGTTAACCCAGCCAAATTAGTTTCAGAAGCACCAAAGCTGCTTATGCAAAAGCAGTTATCTGAGAAACTGCTGTTGAGTTCTTATACCATTTTCATAGATTGACAGTAGAGGCTGTTATCTGTTATTAATTCAGAAAATGCACAGTAATAGTTTAGTTATTACCAAATATTTCCTGTATTGCTAATTACATGGAACATTTTGAATAAATTATTCATACACAGTTTAACGTTTTTAAAACAAATGTTTTTAATCTGTTGTGTGCAGCCTCTTCTTTGTTCAAGCACATACTCCCAGAGTAAATAATACTAATGCTAGTAACTATCATGGGCTATTTTGAGGGGAGAATACTTCAAATATGTATTTCTTCCCTAAGTTTTGGGGCTTGGCTGTGCTAGACTGTAGCACAGACTAAGCAATAAGTATATTCAGCAATAAAACTGACTATAAATTAATCAAAAGTTGTCTCTGTCACAATGATGGATCATGTACAGTCAAAGATCTGACATGTTACAGGTTAGAAGGGACTATTCCTCTACCTTACTTGCTCTATTTTTCAAAATTCCTATGGCAGTTTGCCTAGAAATTCTCTAAGCCTTTGGTTGGTAGACTTGGCAAGTCTGTTTTCACTTGACATTTGAATGGTAGTTGGGGTATTATCAAAAGCTGACTAACTGTCTAGGTGCTGAGCACTTTAGCAATGCAGGATAAATTATCTTAGAGGCTTACCAATGATTTATATGTGTTTGTCCTAGTGTTCTGAGTTTTGCTAAGATTAGACTTTCAGTTATTATTTATTTCCACATCTCTGCAAAGATAAAGAGTGAATTATTCATTTCTATGTCAGAGACTCACATGGTTGGGAGGGATCTCAGAGGCCATCTCATCTATCCCCTTGTGCTAAGAGGAATCAACAGCAGATGTGTTAGTCCTGACAGATGCTTGTTTAAGGTCTTATAGATTTCAAGTGATGGAATCATCACAACTTGCCAGACAGTCTGCTTGATGTTTCCCTGTCCACATTGTTCAAAATAGGGCTTGTTTGGTTGGCTGTTGTTTTGTTTGTTTTTCTCTGGAGTTCTTGCTTTGGTTGAAACCCTCAGGCACTGGCCTGAGGAACCCATTGCTCCCCTTCACACTGCAGCAGTCGTTGCTGTATCTGAAGCCTGCCACCATTCCCACATTATCTTATTAATTTCTTTCACTTTTTTCTCAGAGACCATATTTCCTTATTCATCTAACAGTTCCAGACCCAAGACCTGTGAGCACAATGTGGACACTGGGTGGGATTTCATTGTCACTGCAACTTCATTCGTTTTTATGACGTAGATGTCTACATCTGAGAAAGTGACCATAGAGCTCATCACCTCCTGAAAATCAGCAGTGTTCAGGACACAAATGGTTTCATTACAAAGTGAATGCTGGTCAGATTAATTGCTTCCCAGGTCTACATTGGAAGAGACTCATTTGTGTAGGTGTAGTAGCTGTGTAGACAGCTCACCTTGCAGATGCCAGGATAAGGTGATATGAATTCTGGAACAGTGATTTCAGAAATAATTTGGTTTAGTTGTGTGCTTCTCCCATGTAGTCATCCAATACCAGTACAGGTATTATCCCATCTGGTCTCCATCTTCCTCTTCAGAAAGGTGTGAGTCTCTTGCAACTCCTCTGTGTCATCTATCTGTCCCATACAGAGGCCTCAAGTATGGCAGGGTGTATAAAATCACCCTACATGCTTATCTTAGGCAACTGAATCCTTCTGTGTCTCGCACCTTTTCCTCTTCCTTGTATTTTTCTGTGCAGCACTGACCCATTTTGAGACACTGTAAAACCCAGTTCCTTTTCTATGCAAAGTTATACAACCAATTGTTCTTCATGGTATACATATGTGTACACAATGTTACTGTTGCTGCTGAGGTGTCGTATATTGTGCATGTTTTATGTAGATCTAATGGATGTGGCATTCTAAATAAATGTATTTCTGCTACATTTGCCTTTGAACGTGAGTTCATTTTAATATAACTTTCCTGAACTCTGTGTAAATTTATTCTCCAGAACTCTAGACCTTGCTCCAGTGTCTGTTCTTCACAGTCTGGTGGCACAAAACACTTCTACAAGTCACAGGAAAAAGAGTGGTGGATCACAGAAAGTCCCTGAGGACCAGAGCACCTAGGGTCTCATCCAACCTTATTCACCAATTTCAGTTTAGACAAATCTCTGTCTTTGTTTCCCTTTTTATCTCCATCCTGTCAGATCTCTGGAACAAAGAGTACCTCTTCCTTTGTGTTTCAGTCTCTTCTGGGACATCTACATGCTATTGGAAACCAATTAACAATAATATATTATGCTTATAATAAATTTAACATTTCAGAGAGAAAAGGTACTCATGTTTATTTCTGAGCAGCCTAGATATAGGGCCAAATACATCCTAAACCAGGAAGACTTATGGACCAGACAGAGAATTAATGTCCAGTTGAAAGAAAATTTTTTTTCTTTGGGCACAATTTCCACTGCAATTGATAATTAAATAAAAAATTTTAAAATTTAAAAAAAAAAAAAAAAGAGTTGGGTGTGATGTACCGGGTTTTTTATCAGATAACTGTAGAATTAGATGCAGATGGGCCTCTTCTTAAGTTTTAGAGGATTTTTTTACAGGTTGTTTCTCTGGATGGCTTGCCAATACAGTGTTAATTTCTCAAGTTTAGAGTACATGTTGTGTCATTTCTTGTGTCTGCTTTTGCCAGATCTAACAGCTAGGAAACATTTTCTGATATTCAGTTTACAGTTTCCTTTATTCATAGAAATGCCCCTTTAGAGCTTCATTTTAAAGGCTCATCTATTGCATAGAAACTAATGCACTTTTCATTTTCTTGTAGTTTGTATTAAATGCAGATAGCAATCTTAGCATTTTTTTTTGTGTGTGGAAAAGATTATTATTTTTCTATCACATGGATGTCTGTAAGCAACATGTAAAATTATCTCTTCTCTTGTAGAATTGCAGGCACATAGTGCTTGACTGCAAAGCTCTGTAATTTTCATGTTGTTTGTTGGTTTGTGGGTTTTTTTGGTTTTTTTTGTTTTTTTGATACCCTGCATTTAAAGTTTCACATCTGCAGATCTCAAGAGGATGTAAGATAAAAAGCACACAATGTTCTCAGGAAAACAAAAGAGGAGTGGGTGGCTTTAGATAAAGCGATTGCCTTGTACCTTTGACACTGATTATTTTGTTTGGTGGTGCATAAGTCTCTAAAGAAGAGAGTCCATTTGGGAAAGACATCTGCACTCTGAAATTGCCCAGTACAATAGGATTCAGGTTAGTCTTTGGCTGAAGAAAGAATTCAGATAAATTCAGACAGAAATGAATGTTCAACGTTAAGCAAAAATACTCCACTCCTCAATGGATGTTAAATGATGTGTCAGGCAGCTCTAAAGCATACCATTTAAAATGAAAGGATAGTATTGTCTCCATGTCCTGCTTGCTTATTTGCACTGAAGCATCAGTGACAAAATATGAACTGTTTCTCTGATTCTATCCAAAACAAGGCTTTGATTATCCACAGATGCCTAGCAAACTAAGCTCCAGGTATTACCACAAGACAGACATATTTGCAACTTGAAACATAATATACAATGAATTCATGGTCAAAACATTTAAAGCTGACCTGGGCGTAGGCAGAATCATTGCTAGAACTCAAGATGTTTTACAAGAGTAATTTTATTACTGTATATTTCAATCCAGATTTTGAAAGGCACCTTTTTTTTACATAAATTACAAGGATTTCTCAGGGAAGAGGTGAGTATTTAAGTGAAGAACTGTGAGATTTCACTATAGTAAACCTAGAGGGAATGCATTTTTTCTTACAGGTCAGTGAAAACAAGGTTAGTAGAACTTCTTGTTGAATAATCAAAAAGCAATATACGATATATCCATGTAAATCTTGTCTGATTCAATATTTGCTTTAATTAGGCTTGTTGCAGCACTTACAAAGGCTAGTGATCCCTTTAGAGAACCAGAATTTGAGATTAGATTTCCACTGAAAGACTTTCTGTACTTGTCAATTAAAAAAAACCCCTCCCTCACCTCCTTGTCCCTTCCTCACAAGGAAAAAAAAAAAGAAATAGCACATTTTAGGCGTTAAATTCACACTTTCATCACTGTTTACTAATGAAAAATAATTCAAAGCACAGTATTCCATACTGTTTCAGAGGGCTAATCTAAGGAACAGCGAGGCTACATGACTTAATTTATGACATACAAAGGGAGGGTCAGGACTGGAATGAAAGAAGTTTGTTCGTTTTTGTTTTTTTTTTTTTAATCCAGGGAACATACATTATTATCATCTCATACTTCAGAATAGCATAAGAGCAATCTGTTATTTTTTTTTTCTGTTATCATTCCAAATGTGTGGTGTTAAGTATAATTCACTCAAAAGGCAATCCTTCCAATTTGTGGAAAAATCCTTATTCTTTTGAAAAAGATTGAATTGGTTTGGAAGTGTTTTCTGATGAATAGAAATCCTCTGAAGGCACTGAAATTGGCAGTCTGGCTACATGTATTTCTACAAGGATGCCAGATTTACAGGACTGCAACAGGGTTTTCATAAACAATCTGGTTTTAGGGCAAATCACCCAGAAAGACTATCCCAGAAGTGAGGACTTGATTTCTCCACAGTGTCTGGCTTTAAGTGCTGTTCTGCCTCACAGCTAGACCAGCATCAGAGGTGGCTCACAGGGAGCTACATTTGCACTGAGAAATCTAATTTTTTTTATACCTTTGTCCAAAAATATCCAATCACTACTAGCATAAAGAATAGTAAAAAAGCCTTTTGCTCTCCTTGGTTTTAAGTGGACAACTGATTAAGCATTGAGAACATCTATTAATCTATCTATCTTACAGAGGTTCCCCTTACCTCAGAGTCTAGTAAAATAACCTTAAGCTTTAAATTAGACAATAAGCTTCACCAGGCTGATTTTTAAATTTTTATTTTTAGGGTTATTTTTCAGACCATTGCTAGGATAAGACTTTTAACTTTCATAGTTTCCATACCAGGCAGCAAGGAGTTAAATCAATGATGCAGGTTTCTAAATGTTTCCAAAGCATTCCTCAGGAAATATATATTCTGCTATGTAATTATCTGTGGTTTTGGGGTGGTGACTGAAGATTCTGCTTTGAAATTAAAATCCTTACCCTTCTAGATATGCAGATGTTTACAGGCTGACACTGAAAAGTGTCCTTTTGGTATGTTGCTCTCTTCATTCCACCTTCAAAGTCCACTGTGTCAGAAACACTGAGGGACTGGAGCTTCTGGAGATTTTAGCACTGATGCTATTTGTCCATCCTTTGTCATTGTTGAGACATAGCAGAAACCAAGAAAAGAAATGGAGCTTGAAGCAAAATCTGCAATATATAGGAAAGGAAAGTAAAATAAAGCCTGAGTGAAAGCCAAAGGTGTAGAAAATCCCTAACAATTTAAAATTAAATAAATAAATAAATAAATAAATACATTGATAGAAACAGACAGAGGTAACAGCTCAAGATGAGAAAAGGAAGAAGTATGCCAATTATTTTCAGTATAGTATAATAAGGAATGGTAAACCTAAAATGGAAAACTTTGGGGGAAAAAAATCATGAAAGCAGAAAAGGAAATCATAACATTATGAAAAAAAAAAAAAAAAAAAATTAATAATTCCAGGCATCTGATTTACAGGAAAGTGCTTGTAAATATGCCTTCCATCTGCTTATAAATATTAATGTTACGTATCGAGCATATAATAAAAAGTCAACCAAGGAAAGGAATCTAGCTTTAATGTGATTGTGATTTCCTAAGCTGTGACACTTTTTAACACTGACATAATACACCAGGAATCTAAGTGAGCATGAAACGTAAGTGTATGCTAAAATTTAAGGATTTCAGGAATCCCATTCACTGCCATAGCTGACTAAAGCAAGTATATGCTTAAATGTTTTGCTGGATAAGAATTTCTGGGGACAGGTTAACTTGCAATGCCTATAAAAGAAGATAATATTTTAAACACCAACAGTTTCTCTCATTCACCTCTTTCTATGGCAACATAGGATTGTATACAAATATATCAGACCTCTTTTCAGCTAAATCTCTCCTCATACTAGTTGATTTTAACTGAAAATGAAAACCATCTTTTCAGGTTAGACTATTTTTAAACTAGGAGGCAGCCTATGGTCCCACTGCCATCCGGTATGCTAAATTCTTAATTAAGAAAATAGATTTATAAGACAAAGCTGCTGTAGGAGGAGAAAGTTTTCAGCACCAAACTGAAAATTAATGAGGCTAGGATGTTGAATTGAATGGATGGGGCTTGGAAAATTGCACAGGATTATTACTCCAGCACATCCACTAATTAATCATAAAAAAATAAGGTGATGGCAAATACCAGATTTCCTAGTCTGTGCTCTTGTTTGCTTGGGGAAATCTTCTTAAACCTTGCTTATATTATGAGTTCTTTGTCACCACCCTCAGATAGGGCTATATCAGCAGCATCGGTGCTAAATTGCACAATTAATATAAGGTGACCTGAGTAATTCAGCTAAATGAGGCATGATCTGAATATGACAAGATAGAAGGCACGCAGAAAAAGAGAGCAGAGCGTGAAAGAAGAGGGTCTTAGCTCAAAACAAGATACAAAGGTTTTGGGTCCCCTGCCCTTCTATTTATTTGCATCTCTGTACAAAGTGGATGTTAGACTACACAATAGACCAAGTAAATGAAAATGCATCTCAGTGGTACTGTTCAATGGTAAAGTAGGACAGCATTGTAATTTAACACATAAGGACAAAGATATTCTAAAAAGCAGCCAGAAAAACCAAAAAAACAAAACAAAAAACTCCACCAAAAGAACATGCACTGTAGCAGCTCTCTCTTCTCTCTCAGACCTCTTCACTGTAACTTGGAGCCTGAACCTCACAGATTTGTATAAGGATGACAGCCAACTGAATTTCCCTTTCAACAGCCCTAATAGCTCATGATCTTTTTTTTTTTTCTGTCTGATTCATTTGTGTCACGCCATGGTACATTTTCTTTACTTGAAAAACCTATATAGGATTTTCCTACCCCATCATGCCCTGGGCACCTTTAGCCCACGTTTCACTAGAATAATTCAATATCTCTGTTCTACTAGTGCTGCTTTTACAGAGCTGCACCATAACTCAGATTCTTGAAATGCGTGGAGTTAAAAAAAAACAAAAAAAAAACCAAAAACACCACAGTTCCACAACTGTTTGGAGAGAAATGTGGCACATGGGAAGGAACAAGGAACTTGGAGCACAGAATTTGGTGGAAACTGTGGAAAAAAGATGAAAATCTTCAAGCTCTTCTAAAAACTCAACCAAAGAGGGTATGTACAGGCTGAACAGCAAAAAAGAAAGTAGTTCTGAATGACAAGTGACTTGACTCAGTTATAGGCAGAGTTTAGTGATCTGTCCAAAATCTGTTCAAAAGGATTGGAAGGGTCTGATTTTGTGAACCACAGTGCCCTAATAAAAAGATCATAATTTTTTCCTTTTATCGATGAAGCATTCAGAGGAATGAATAATTCCCTGGGGTTTTCTGCTTCAGGATCAGGCATGCGCTGAAGCACCAACATTATACAGCTTTGATGATGCTGTGACATCTTTCAGATGGTTGTCTGCTTTTATACTGTTGTTATTAGGATTACAGTTTAATTCTGAGTCAAAGGTAAACTTAGCACTTTTTTACATCTCTCCAATAAATATTATCTGTTGGCTTTGTGGAGGTGGGGTGGTATAAAAGACCATTGTGAGGGCAGTTTGCTTTATGAGCAAAGGTAAAATTTACAAGTTACAGCCCATCCAGCTTCTGGAAATGTGTCTTTTTTTTCTCATGCAATTCAGTATGCCTTTTCTACAATTTCTTCTAGTTTTATTATTTTATGAAGAGAGATCTCGCAGTCCATTATAAGCTGCTACTAGAATCAATTAAACATGGCACAGTAACACTGCAGAACAAAAGACAGAAGCTTTTCAGGATACAGTATGTTCAATTAATTATTCCATTGTGAATTAGAGGCAATTAAGATTGAAATCTTTTTCATCGATTTGTGCTAGTTTATCTGTGATTGAGAGAGTAGATGAATTGCATAAAAAGACAGAAAGAAGAAGGAGGAGTGAAACAAATTCTAAGGAATATTTAGATTATTTGGATTTGTTTAATGGCAGAAACCGTAAGAGGTATTTCTCAGATTTGGGAGTTGAAGCAGAGGCTGGGAATGGATAGAGTGAAGACAACAGCTAGCTCTAAATCACAGAAACTTGGTATATAGGATAGAAACATGCCTGGATAAATACTGCATAGTGCTCATGAAGTTTTGCCCCTTGTTCTGGGGAACATGAGGGTCACAACCGTCTCCTGTAAATACTCAGAAGAAACATCTAGGGTTTTAAAATGCACTTTTCTGTGTGGTATTTAAATGCTTTCAGTACAGCTGTGATGGAAGCAGCTCATCTACAATCTGAATCCAGTATCTTTTGCTTTCAAGATGAAAATCAAATGCCTAAATCACTGAGCTGGAAGGAAGGACATCATAAGACCTACATTAGAAAAAATTTGTGATAGTTCAGAAGTGTAGCTAACACTTTCTAACTTGTTCTCCTGACAGAAACTGTTTCTCAGCCAAATTATGTCTGACCAGTTCACAGATCTCCAGGTTACACAGCTCCCGGAGAGACAATTGTTTCACCATATATTGTCCTCTTGGTTCACTATAGTTTATCCATCTATCCCAATCCAGCTCTCAAGACGGAACTAGAAAGCAAGGTCACTATGCTGCACTTGACAAAAATACACATATAAAGGAAATCCTCAAGACATTTATTGTACAATGGCTAAAGTACTCTTAATAAAATACCATTATGGTATATTAGGATATTTTGTAGATTGTGAAATGTTTTGAATGTGGAGGGAATTACTCTTTCCAAATCCTATAATGCCACCAGTTTTGCTGCCTCTGAAAAGACACTAATGGCACAGAAAGAAAAAAAAAATAATAAAAAAAAATATATATATACATTTAAGGCATTTTTTGGTGACCAATAAAATGCCTTATTTATGAGTGAATGAGGAACCAGACTGCTCAATAAATTGATACTTGGGCCTCAATCACTATGAATCACTCAGAAGTTGTTAGTGTTTGGTGGCCATTTAAGAAAGTAAGTGAAACGGTCCACATCCCTGTAGGCAGAACAACATCCTCGTAACCACGGTATACTTTCTGCTGTTATTCCTGCTGTCATTCTCAATACTCAAAGATGGAAATGACCTTAATTTTCTCCCATCCAAGCCCATGTCTTCATATCAAGACTGAGCTGCCTTGACGTGCCAGTGTGGGTAACTGCACTCAGCACAACACACATGGCTTGCAGAGCACAGAGAGGACTTGAGACTCCAGTGGTTGGCAGCATTCCCACTCCCACCATCAATAGCTTCAGACACAAATGCACAACAGATTCCCATCTTTCAGGATGAAAAGTACATTCATGTACAGCTTTGTGAAAGATATTCCACATGGAAGGAGGTTAATGTCTCTTCAACAGGTTCTTCACAAACTTGATTTTCCTTCCTCTCTGTTTTCTTACGGTTTGGTTCCACCTCTCTGAAAGCAACGGGTGTGGGTATAACACAGGTGCAAGGGTATGAAAGCTCAGATATATCCACTAGAGCTCAAATTCACAAACCCAACACTCGGAGTTGCTGAGCTATGTAACTACGACTGCACACACGTTTTTGGACCACAGCTGTAGTAAAAGCATTGCTCCCTCATTAACATTTTAAGTGCAAAGAGCAGTGCTGTCTTGCTGAAAGACCAAAGTGCAAGCATAATAAATTGCACTAAGCTGATTTATTACTGCTCCATTATGCTTCTGAAGAGATCCTTTTTTTTCCGTTGGCTTTGCACAACTCACAATTCCTACATATAGTAAGCATACCTTCTTATGCTTGCACCTATCTATCTCTTTTTAAACACACACAGACATATATCTGTATATTCATGTGTGTGTACATAGAGAGAGACACAAAAAAGAGAATCATAGAATCAGAGAATCATTTTGGTTGGAAAAGATCTTTAAGAAATAAGTAGCACAGCACCCTAGATGACAATAAATTTTTGTATATTCAATAAGGAACACTTTCTTTTATATACTGATTTATTTATGTATATTTTTCTTCACACATAACACTGCAAAAAAGGAATACATTTTAGAATTAGTAAAATGTCATTTCATAGATAGACCATACTAAACTTCAGAGTTACCCTAGGATTTAGGACATTTTCTGCATAAAACTTTCAGAGTACTGCATGGTGGTGCCTGATCCATAGGTTACAATTCCCACCACGTAAATGCCAGGCTCCTACTGGGGCTGCCAGAGCCAAACAGATGTCTCTGAACTCTTCCTCCAAAAAATGCTTCAAAACTCCTAGGATGTATCTCATTTCATTTAGGATTAGAGCTCAGATCCTTCACAACCCTGAGAAGGCAGGTAAGATTCAGCTAAGATTAAGACACCTAAATGTAGATATATGTGAGTACATAAAAGTAAGCTGGGTGCCCAAGCTTCCACTATAGTCATTGGAGGTGTGGGATTCAACTTAAGTGCCCACAAATAAGCATCCAGTGCTATATGAGATGTAGTCAGGAATTGAGCCTGTTCTCCAGACATTCTGCCAGAAAGATTTGAGGATCGTATATTTTGTGTTATATGAGCCAGTCTCCTGGTGCATCTCAGATCCTCAGAAGGTGTATCAGGTGGTGCAAGAAGCTGCTGTTTAAGGAACTTAATCTTTGTCTGCTTTCAGGTGAGCTGAATTACTTTTTTTTAACTGTATTGACCAGGGGATCAATAAGTTGTAAAAAGGTTGTAAAAGAAACTCAACAAATTTGAAAAATATATCTACATTCCATAATGCTTCTTGTGAGGAGGCCCATCATGTCAATGTGAGTTAAATACTACCTCCAGCCTGAGCAACTGAAGGAGCTAAGGCATTTTCCCATTAGTTTACATGGAATTTAGACAGCAAATAGCTGTTCAGACTGCAGCAAATAACTGCACATTATTTCTAGCTCAGTTCAAGAGGAGAATCATCAGCTATTAAGAAATCACCTTAGCAAAATAACTTTCAGCAAATGGTGTATTTAGGCACCTTTAGAAGTAGTCCCTAGACTGCAACATCCCAGAACCTGAATTTTACCTGCAGTCCAAATTAGTTGACAAAAAACTCCTTTGAGTGTTACCCAACATGCCCATATAATCTTCATATTTGGGGTGTAGGTAATACAAGATGTAACACACCATCTCCACTGGTTTCCTATTAGCTGGCTGCATAAGTTGAACCATATACATACTTCACACATAAAAAAGCACAATAGTTAGTATTTTGTGTCATTTTCATAAAAATTGACTGGAAAGCAATTATTTCCCTAAATTTTGCTTTGGGAACGTTGTGGCAAAACAATTCCAGAAAAATAATGTGTTCCTTAAATCTGCTCTGCTACAACAGCTACAGATCTCTGGCATTTGTGTGACAGCCCTGTGTCTTCAGGTAGTTCTTTGCTTAAACAGGATATACTTGGGACCAGTTTCATTTCTCTGGAGGGATCTAACCACTCTGCAGCAGAAAGAGCAGCCTACCATTTTTGAGTGGTCTCACTATAAACCTCAGAAATCTTATTTTGAAGCATCATAGGGTCATTTTAATTGCAGTCACTCATTCCCTGGGACAACAGCCCCACAGAGTGTATGTGTTTTATTAGATCACTCCTTCAGGCTCTGACTGGAGCTCCCAAAAACTGCTTTTATTCTGAAAAGTGACAGTAAAAATGTCATTGTCAGTTCCTATATCTCTTCTCCCAATGGATTCCAGATCCAGTTTTCTCATGTCATGAGTGAAAAAAGTTATTTTCCCTTGTCCCACTTGCAAACACAGCCTGTGATCTGAAAACTAAGCAGGGTTTTTCATGCCTCTTTTCTCATTACCAGCAATAATGGTTCTGCAAGTTGAGTTTTATGTTTTTGAATGTTGAGAACACAGTCTAATTTGGCATTCATTTTTTACTTTATTCCCCTTATTATATAGAGTCTTTTCTTGTCAACAGGTGAAAAATAGTGAGGCTCAGTATTTGAATAAGATGAGGTCATTTTTATGAAGTCATGTGTCATAGCATTTCACAGGGATTTGTTAACACCTCAAGAGAAAAATTGATATCTGGAAGAAATCAAAGTTTTTTTTTGAATTTCTTGGCTTGAAAGATCAAGTTGAACAAAACATCAGAACTGAACTTGCATGCCAGCAGGGAGCCCCACTGATCTGTAGGACTGTAAGGAAAGAAAAGTCTAGAAGAAAAAAAAAATATATTATTTTTTTAAGAACCAGAGAGAGTACAATGTTTGGCTTTGGACCCTGGACAGCATCATTTTTATTGAACCAGTCATCATTTTTCCCCCTGTTTCAACGAATTATTGTGGAAACCAAGTGCTTCCCTTAGGGCAGCGTGGAGTAGACATCCAGGATCACTCTAACGGGATTACAAGTGACATTTCACTGGCCCTCATTCCAGGTAGATGTTTCTGCAGCAGCAGCCTCTTTTCAATCTCTCTCTCGTCTCTCAGAAAGCCAAGAACATGTTTCCAGCAATTATCTTGACCATATCTGAGTTGGCCAAACTGTAGTCAGTTCATATTATTCAGTTATCTTGAAAACAGAGGTGGGTAAAAGCCAGATTTGAGAGAAATAGAGGAGAGACTGTAAAAATTAATGTATTATTGTTATTATTAAATATAAAGCACAAGCCTAATATAGATATCATAAAACACTCACAAACTAATATCAAGGGGTGTGAAACAAATCCTTTAATCTTGCTTCACATCACACTGCTGTATTTTATGGTAGATTGCGCAAACTGTAGTTGCAGGCCTTTTTTATTTTTAATGTGTATATTGCTGTTAACCTCACCATCTCTACAAAATCTCATAGTTCATTGCAAAATGCAGTGTAATGCACTTCACCATTCAAATTAGATATGGGTGATTATAACACAATAATCGTGTGCATGTGCTACACATCTATACCATCAAGTCATTCTTTTTTAAATATTAAATAGTCTCTTGGGGCAAAAAGTAGGTTAATCAAAATAATACTGTCAAGTAGAGAGTACAGACCTTTTTATAAAAGAAAATTAAGTAGAACTGGTAATTATAACTAGTGTACAACCTTTCAATGTAGTCAATAAGAAAGTCAATTTGCTTAAAATAATGAGGTATTCTGGCATGAACAATCTGTTCATACTTTGTTTCCAAGAGCCTCCAGAGAGAATCAGAGCCCTAGCTGACATTTGATACTTTCTGTCAATTTATCAGCTCTGTGTCAGTCTGAGTTTGTAAGATGGTGGTAGGAGGTTGCTTGGGGACTGATACGAGAACTGGGAAAGAAAAGTGGGTTTCTAATGCCTGAGTTTATTCTTATAAAAAATAAATAAACCCCTCACATTCCCATCCATATTCCCTCCAAAACTGACTTGGGATGTTTAGATATGGTATTAAACTAACAAGAATAACTAGATGTCATGATTTGACCCCAGATGGCAACTAAGCCCCACAAGACCACACGATCGTTCCCCCCTTCCTCCCCCAGAGGGATGAGGGAGAGAACGAAAAGAGAGGAAATGAGAAAACTCATGGGTTGAGATTGAAAAAGTTTAATAGGTAAAGCAAAAGCCACACAAATAATGAAAGCAAAACAAGGTACATATCCACCCTAAATGCAACAAAAAGCTGCCCATTTTCCTTCGGCCTGTGATAAGCTCCACATAGCAGGTTTTTTATCCTTTCAGAGGAGAAGGTAAAAGAATTTTTTTCACAGGCAAAGAGGGAATGGTCAGTACACACGAAGCATTCCTGGGAATGTGAAGAGCCACACAAAGCCTTGCTGCCTTTGACTCTTCCTGCCTGGATGTAGAAATCCTCAATGAGACATCCCTTCATGAGATCACAGCCTTCCCCAGAGATATTTCAATGTGTCTCCTGGGTACAAATGCAGATGCAATGTGTTCACTGGAATGGAAGTGCTCTTGAACAGTCACAGCATGCAAAAAACTTCCCTGAGGGAAGCTTTAAAAACACCTGATCCTTAATACTGTCTAACTTAATAAAAAGGTAAATATTTGCTCTTCATAAGGGTTTTTTATATCTCCCAGGGGTGAATGCTATCCCTAGCAAGGCCACTAGCACTGCCTTTGGCTTGGCTAAAAATATGGATGTATTTCAACTTCTTTCCAAGAACACACATCAGCACATTGCAGCTGGTCTAGTGAAGGGGAACAGTTTGGTTTTAAGGAAGGGGACAAAAAGTTAAAGCATAATTACTGGAGAGAAAACTTTATTACTCTGTAATGTGAAGCAGAGACAAGAGTTTCCCTACCCTGAGGTTTTGCTTAAGTAACTTGACTCTTTTTCCAGATAATGGAACATTTAGGTAGACTGCATACTTTTCCAATATAGAGTAGAAGATAAAATACTCACTTTAAAGTGTTACATTGCATCCTGACAGCTTCCTCACATTTTTCTTCTGTCATGACCAAACACAGAAGGGACGAATCAACAACTTACTATGTTTCTACAAACTTTAAAATGTGGCACAATGTAATTTCAGCCTAATGTTCCTTTTAAAACTCTCAACAAGAAAGAACTAGCCAATATTTAAATGGAAGAAGTCTCAGTGTAGAACACAAATTCCTGATTTTGAGAACAGTGCAAGTTGCTTCCACCAGACTATGGAGGTCCAGATACCTGCCTGTTTTACATTGTCCCATCAGCAACAGATGTCTGACTTTCTGTTCTAAAAACATGCTATCAATCTCAGGCAAATTATAGACCCCTTCTGGATTTATTCTAGGGAGAAACTAAAGCTTAACAGGGATTGAGGTGATAGCAGGAAATACTGCCTTGGGGGGATTAAGAAAGAAAAGGTTAAACCTTCTCACTATCCCCAAACATACATCTTGAGTCCTGAAAAATGCATAGCAAGATATGAAATTACATTCTATGACCACTTGTTCAATTATTTTTAAGACTAAACTAATCTCTTCCTATAAAGATCATTAGATCACAGGAGATGTCCCTGCCCATAGTAGGAGGTTTGCATCTAGATAATCTTTAAGGTTCTTTCCAACCCCAACCACTCTAGGATTCTATGAAATTTTAAATAAAAAGAATTTTTTTGGCTGTGCGAAACTGGAATTGCGGGGGAAATGGTCATACAGTATTTCTGCACAAAGCTGGTAATAGTTTCAGACCCCAGCAACTCATTTGGTGATGTATTTGTACTCGTAAATGGGACTTAGTGCAAACCTAGGAGGCACTTGATGAATTCAAGTTTTTGTCTACATCTGCACTTATTGCCTAAACCAACAGCTGATTTGTGGTTTGTTTTTTTATTATTTTTGAAAATCTCCTGAAAATGCCATAATTTGGCTTGGTTTTCAAAAGACAATGACTCTTCACCCAGTGATGACCAAGGTCCATTGAAGCATCTTAGCTTAAGGAGGGTAAATACCAGTTGAAAAGTACAAGTCTCTCAATAGGGCAAAAGAAACACAATTTTGTTTATTTATTTATTGATTTATTTATTTTAGCTATTTGTGTACTGCACAGGGTAGAATTCATCTGACCATATGTGGGTGTCTGTAAAATCCAAGTAAAATGTTGCTTTCAACATTTCACAAAGTAACTCTAAATTCACTCTGTGTCTCTGAAGATACAGTCAATACATCCAAGACTTTCATGCCAGTTTATTTAGACAGCTATGTTTCATTAGATAAGTCTTCCCCTTAATGTCCACTGACTCTCCTGGCGCCTAGAGTCTCATAGTTCTGAAACCTGAGCTCAGATATAGACACACTTTTCATCAGGTAAATTCCAGTTGGTTTCTGACTCTCTAGTTTAATATTTTTCTATTCTTTATGATTAAAAAGTATTTTCTTTTCCTCTTGCAGAAGTTAGCAGTTATGCTGTTTCATTAGTGTTCGGGTTCTCCAGCACTGAGGAAAAACACCATTCAGCCTGTCCACCTTACCAGAGAATTCTCCATGCTACCATATGTAGCCAGTAATAGATATACACAGCCACATATGTTTTCAGGTTTCATCCACCTGCTATGCCTGGGCTTCATCCATGCAGCAAAATTGCCCTTATCCCTGGGTATCCAAGAGGCTGATTTAATTCTTCTTTCCTCTCCCCACTTTTTCTTGTATCAGTATGCAGATTTATATGCAATTCCCTGTATTAGATTGTAACATTAACTTACAAAACCTCAATAGCTGTTCATGGCATGATGGACTAGTAATCATTAACTGCATCCACAGTCCACTCCATGAATGTATTTCACTCTGCTAGACTTCATTGCTCACTTATAACCTTGTCACATATGTTTTGCTGCTCATCATCAGAAGCTTCTTATCACATGTGGCATTTGCTCATTAGGGGTGAGATATTATTCCCAGGATTTAGGGTTAACATTGGTAGGAGTTGCATCTTCGTTCTGTAAAAATGTCATTCTGAAGCATGACTAAAATGATCATCTCATGTTAGAAATTTGTTTCTTGAGGAAATGAAAGACATTGTCAAATAAAAATGAAAACTTCTGGACTTCCCAGTTAAACAAACTTAGAAAATATCCGGCGTGCAGCAAATCAATTAGCTCTAAGCCAACTAAATCAAATTATCTTGCCGTGGGTTTTTTGTTTGGGTTTTTTTTGTTTGTTTGTCTGTTTGGTTGTTTGGTTTTAAATAGAGCACAAAGGCTCATCTGTGCATTTCCTATGTTGCCTGAATATTTAGTGTGGTCAAAATGTCAAAGTATCTGAAACCGAAAATTTCTGAAACTGAAAATAACGTCCAAAAGAAGGACATGAACATGGGTATTTTTAATAGATTTGTTAGTCCTCATTGCTTCAAAGACACATTTGCATTTACCTTATTTCTTATGAGACCTAGTATGGTGCTGGGTGGAGGAACTTTGATGTGTGCTGGACCACTGTAAAAACTAATATCAAAGCAGGGACTGTATTGCTTATTAATGTGGAGTTGAGGAGAGTAGTGGAAATGACCCATCTTAATGTTGCTGACAGCACATTTGTCTTGGTGTCTTACTGGTTTTAATTTGTCATCTGATAAATGTCCATTTATGTAATGGAGAGTTAAGTGCTCATTAGTTTACATTTAGCTTTGTGTCTAGAGTCAGGTCAGGTTGCTGAAGCTGACGTTACATGAAAGCTATTAATAGTCACAAAAGGTTATTTCAATAAAAACAACTGAAAGGAAGTATTATATTTGTAACAGTTCAAAGAAATTCACTATTTGGCTCTTTGATTAACACTTCTGTCAACACAACAGTTTTTCCTGGTGGTTTTGGAAGATGGGTAATTTCATGCCCCTTGATGTCCATGAATTTTCTTATAAAATGTTTATTGAATAACTTTTTAGAAACCCAAATGAAATATTTAACCTTTATTACTGGTGAGCGAAGTAGGTCCTATAAAACAAATTTGTAAAATTATTAATTTATGGGGTGTCAAATGGTCTGTAGTGAAAAGCCATCTATATTTTGTCTCTTCCTGCCCTTATTTTTGTGTTTGCTCAGTCTTACAGCAAAGTTATTGATGTCACTTATAATGAAGATGTTACAATAGAAAACATTATTTCTAGGGCTTTCATCTGAGATGTGCCATATCTGACGAACAGCAAGGAAGTCATAAATGATGACATAATACAAATTCATTCTGCAAAGCTGGGCAGGGTTTTCTCTGTGAAATGTGTTTAATAGGAAATATTTTACCATATCATCTTTTCCTAAATATCTTAATGAAAAATACCAAGCTGTTCTGATAATGTTTTGGCGTGGAGGGGGGGAGTAGGGGGGATGTGCATAAGACCAAGTTATTTAATGAACTCTAGCCTGGACTATAGAGTAGAAACAGAGTCCAAATCAAGGTGCTCTTAAAGCATCCCTATGATGTATGTCTGCTCTATGTTCACCTACTAAAGCCACTGAACCTGTTAAGATCTAGTTAAAAATCTTTGCCAGTGTCTCTGCGTAAATTTGGTGTCATCCATCTTGCAACAAATTATTGCATTGCTGTACACATGAACTTTGACTTCTGCAGCTGAAATAAAAATAGCTTCAGTCTCAAATCCTTTTAAACACAAGAAGATAGTGGACAACCTGGCGTTTGATGCACAACATTATTGACACTTTAAAACAACACATGTTAAGTGTTAAAGGCAATCTTAGGCCAAGATACATGGTGACTTTAAATCCAGTCTGAAGCTATGTTAAACATCATGAAAAAGTTAGGATGCTTTTGGACAGCTTTGAAAGGTGGAAAATGAACAAGGGAGACAATGAAATGCAGGGAGAATTCTTTTCCATGTATTTCTGAAAAACGAAGCGAAGGGTTTCATCCTAGTGACCACTTCAGTTAGTACCATAGGGCTGAAGCCCTAACCTCATCTTTCCCATGGATTGAATATGGTTGACCTCCTTCATAAAGTACATTTGTTTTCACTGATGAAAACCACAGTGTAATACCTACCCGATGCTGTTGTGTATCCCACAGGTCAGTGAGTGCAACTTGGGCCTTGTAAGTCTAAGCCATGCTTAATGAGTATCTGTCTCAGCTTTCAAATCTGGCCCTTTGACTTAATTTTTCAACTCAGGAAGCTTTCCATCTCAGTTCCAAGCACAGAAAAAACTGCAAACACTGTGCTTCTAATCTCTCAGTATGTCAAATGTTCTGAAATTCCACAAGTATTTTTTTCTCAGATGACAATTTTCTTTTTCAGGCAGATACAGTACCTGAGCAGCAGGAACTGAGACAGGGAGAGCTGAGAAGCCTGAACTATCAGAGCTGGAGTAAGAGAGGATTCTTCTCTGGAAAGGGTCCGTTTCCTTCCAGAGACAAGAGGAGAACACAAACACCTGAGTTCAGACACAGGATGACTCTGAAATAATTTTGTTGTAGACTTCAATCCTTCGAAACAACTTCTGGATGCAGTTGTGCTGAGATAGTCTGAGGTGCAGCCATGAGGTTTTGGGAAGATAATAGAGTTCAGCTGGGTGAACATGAGCCAGCAATACTATCTGTAATATTATTTGGTTTCAGCAGAGAAGTCACCAGAGATGGATACATCAATAATAGATGATAGAGGGAAACATCAATAATCAATAAACGTTCCTAATGTTCCAGTGCTATGCAGAATTACTGAGCACTGGGTGCCAAGGTTGAAATATGGAATAATGTTTTATCTTTGACAAGGTATCTCTTGTACTTTTTTTCAGCTCTACACTCAAATGGACCTCAATGGCCTTACTACATTCCACAAGCTTAATTTTGCTGTGTTTTGGGGTTTTTTAAAATGGTGTTTATCAGTTTTCAGACACATAAATACATTTTTAATCACTTCTAAAACTAAAAAGAGTACCATTAAATGCAGTTTCATTTTTTATTACAGCCTTAACTACCAATGTTTATCTGGTTCCTGCAGGCTACTCATATCTGTTTGAAAAAAAAAAAAAATTTTCATACTAGTGCATTTGAGACCCAAATGGAGAAAATAAAAGTTCACAATTTTTCCAATGAGTCCAAAGAATCACAATACGAAGACAAAACTTATGACTGTTTTCTAGAGCAACCCCCATTTCACACACACCGTGAGCTTAATCTCTAAGTACACAGTGTTCCTCTGACAAACAGTTCCTGCCCCCAAGATCTTATCAAGTTTCAATCCTTCAATAATGCTCACAATTTCATGAGAATTCAGGACTTCTTCAGAGAAAGTGAAGGGATCAGGTGAGGTTATTTTGTCTGATGAAATCAAAGTGTGAAGCCAAATGTTTCCATGAACTAAAATCCCTTTCTACTTCTTTACAGTCAAAGTACCTAGGATCAATCCTCTGTTACTAATTTTCTTATGATAGGTATATGATAGCATAAATTTAGCACATAGATAGCTAGATTTTTATAATTTTAAGCTTGTGGGATTTACAATACAATATTGTTATATTTCTTAGTGACCTCAGTAATTTAGGGCATCCTCTTCACCTTCAAAGATTATAAGTATTGCATATGGGTAATCTTGATCTGCCCCTAACTATATGAAAAACTAGTAAAAAAATAGTAAACTGTACTATTTCAAAGCATCTTCATTTTCTTTCAGTTTCAGAGATCTAGGTATTAAAAAACTCACTCATTCCATTAATGATATGTTGGCAAAATGAATCTACCTCTGCCTCTCAAATTCTTCTGACAAATATTAAAAAAAAATCAAACACTTGTTACACAACCTAAAACATCAAATAATTATTTTCTGTAACATATTTGCCATATTATGTAACATAAACTGAGCAATTAGCTGGAAATAAGTGCTCATTATAGTTTTCCATGAACTTCCAGACGTGATGGCATCTCTTAAAACAAAATACCAAGTAATTGTAAGGAATAGTTTATAACAAAGAAAATGTTTTTAAGGGGAAACCATTCTTTGAAATTATTTTTCAGGCTAAAAGAATCTCAGCATCTGGACTAACAACAAAATCCAAATTATATATATATTTCACTGATTTTATTAAGATAATCAAATAAAGCATTTGAGAGAAAGTGATGTTCGGTACCTATGGAGCAGAAAGTGATACTAAACTTTGAGGATTGTTCAAGTAACACATTGACTGCTACAGCATGGGAAATAGTCTTACGTAAAACGGAGAGCAGGACAAAGGCAGGGCTAGAGAAAGAAAGCAATTAAGTTCTTATCTATTGACAACTGCAAAAGAAGTCAAGTGTAATATCATGTATTAAGAGGCAAAGTACCACACACAGGGCTACAGCCATAATTTTTATTTCAGATGTGTAATTACACAAAGTTGTAAGACAACACAAAAAAAAGAAATTTTTTTTGTTATTATTTCCACATCTGTGATTAGTTCTTGTTCAGTCACGAGCTTGCTTTGGATTCAATTCTGAATTGAAATAAAATTTAATCAGAATCTACATTGCTTAGTTTTGCTCTAGAAAATTTTGATGGATTGATTCAGCTTTCCCCTGATCTATGAACAAATCAAAGAAATGCAGAGAAATTCAAATAATAAAGATTCTGGCACTATGAGTGGGATATAAGTTTCTTCAATTGGAATTATAGTTCCAGTGATCTTTTGAATATTTTGTCTAAATACGTTGCATAATTAGTTATTATTTCAGTGAAGGTTTGTTATGGACTTTAATGTTCCTTATTCTGTTCACTTTGTTGAATAAGAAAGCTCCAGCCACCAACGACCATAAAATTGTCTGAGACCTGTTTTCCTTTAACTGGACAGATACAATACTGGCTAAACTAAACACTTTGGTATATTGTGATAGTTATCATGGGTTTATTATTTTATTAAAAACATTAAGTTTTTTACCTTTGTACTTACAAGAGCAAATCAGGCTAAACATTTGAACCAGATCAGCAGGGAAGAAACTGAAAGATAATGTTTTGTATGGATCATTTAGTATCTCCAAAAAATAACGGGACAATTTCAGCAGTTCAGAAAAAAATGAGATTCAGTGTCTCATCTGTGGCTAAGTAGTACTCACAAGACATGTGGATTCTTAAAGGTACAGGACCGTATTCTAAGACACTGCTGAACACACAGACAATGTGCAATGCCCCTGCACAAAAAAATGTTACACCAAGGCCTTCAGTTCTATAAAGCAGAAAGGAAGTCATTCTTATTCTTGTTACTGTTACTCAAGAGGCCAGAGACAATGACAGGACTAATCTCAGTACAAACCCAGAACAAAGAGACTATACGGGTCAGGAGTTTACAATCTAAATATAGCTTTTGATTTGCAGAGGGCAGGGCAAAAATTGTCTGTACAGTCTGGCCAGCATTGATTTAGCATGTGCATCACATTCTTTTTTTCCATTCTGCTTTCCAAGACCAATCAGGAGGGATCAACTAAGCAGCGTAGTTCAGGCAGAATATACTTACTATTTTCATTTCCTCCTACATAAATAATGCAATGTTATTATGGAAAGGAATAGAAAAAGATTATCCTCTTTTTAGTTCCAGTCCCTGGATGAAGGTTGAAAAATATATTATTGTAGTTCGCAATGTTACACTTGCAGAGTGAATTTGAATATCAATAAGCAGAGAGATTTTTAAATAGGTATTTACATATAATATCACTGTATGTTTACATTTAATATCATATTGGATTTAATTTTATTATGTTCAAGAAAGCAATTGGGTGAAGAATAAACACTGTGGGATATTATCTCATTGATATGCAGAATCAATATGATAATCAAGTTGCTGATATAAACTCATAAGAAAAAGCTTCTGACATTTCATCTAGGATCCCTAATTTTATATTTGCAATATGGTGTGAAACTATATAGTGCAGTCTTACTGTTTAATTAGGAAGATTACTCCTGTGTCAATTTTTATTTTTTTTCTAATTAGCTTTGCTCTCCTTTCACATGATGGAACACCAATTCTGGCTTCTACCAAAAAGTCATGAAGGCTTTTTTTTAAAAAAAGTTTAATTAACACCTATAGGGTGAACATATAAAACAAAATATCATTGTAAACCTATGCTGTAATCCTTGTGAAAAGTTTATGAGCAGTAGTGGTTAGCATATATTCCCATTATCCTAAACAAGTGTGAGTTTATGAAGGAAATTGGACAGGGTATACCTTGTATTCTTAGCAAAAATACCACCATACCTTGTAGGAATATGCTCAATGCTATAATTTAGGGAAGTAATTTCTCTTCCCTATTTTCACTGTCATTTGATTTATTTACTTAACAAGTGCAATTATTCTTTTCCTTGCATTTGACCAAGTAAGCCTCCAACACCTTCAGTGGGTGGCATGTTACATGTTCACAGAACACTGCAATACCTAGATGCTCCTCAAATAGAAAAACAAACACAAAAACAACAAAAGAAATCGTGTTCCTGAAGTCAGCACTGATGGGGTGGATTTATTGCCTGACCCCTATAAGTGCATAAGTGTCACCCTTGAACATTCAGAGACAAAGTAGTGGTAGTGCCTGGTGCAGGGAAACATGCCAGAGATGGGGACTTGCTGTGGTTTGGGGACAGAACATCAAATGGAGAATAGACTGTTTATAATCACAGAACATGCTGAGGTAGAAGGGATGATCCTAGAGTTAGGATCATCAAGTCCAGCTTCTATGCATGTGTAGGGCACCTGCAGAATCACAACATGTGGCTGAGAGCATCATCCAAATATTTCTTGAATTCAAGCAACCTTGGTGCTGTGACCGCTTCCCTGCAGAGCTTGTTCCATTGCTCAACTGACCTCTGGGTGCAAGACCTTTTTCTGATATCTAACCTAAACTTCCCCTGATTCAGCTTCCTACCACTTCCCTGAGTCCTGTCTTTGGTCAGAGGAGTGAAGAAATTCATGCCAGTCCCATCTCTTCCCCTCATGAGGAAGCCATAGACTTCAATGAGATGACCCCTCAACCTCCTTTTCTCCAAACTGAACACTCCAAGTGACCTCAGCTGTTCCTCCTAAGTTATCCATTCCAGACCCTTCACCATCCTTGTTGCTCTCCTTTGGATGCTCTCCAATAGCTTGATGTCTTTTCTATATTGTGATGCCCAATACTGTGCACAGTACTCAAGGTGAGGCTGTACCAGTGCAGAGTAGAGTGGGACAATCACCTCCCTTGAATGTCTGACAACGTTGTGCTTGGTGCACCCCAGGACAGGTTGGCTCTTCTGACTGCCAGGGCTCATGTTCAGTACTGTTCATGTACTGGCTCATGTTTGTGTACTGATTCATGTCCAGTTTGCCACCAGCTAGGACCCCCAGGTCCCTCTCTGCTGTGGCATTCAGTCTGCACTTGCCACCAGGGTTGCTCCATCCCAGGTGAAGAATTTGGCACTTGCCCTTGTTAAACTTCACTTGGCCGGTGATTACCCATCTCTCTAACCTGTCGAGGCCTCTCTCAGAGCCCTTGAGGCAGTCAACCTCTCCTCCCAATTTTGTGTCACCCACAAACATGTTTAAAATTCCTTCCAATCCTGTGTCCAAGTCAATGCTGAAGAGAACTAGGCCAACCACAGAGTCCTGCAGGACCTCACTAGTGACTGGTCGCCACCCTGACGTTACCCCATTCACTGTCACTCTTTGTGCTCAACTTTGACTGGAGAGGTTCTATACCCTTAAAAGTCTGGGCACTGCAAGGACTATGGACTAAAAGTTCTCATCTATTTAGACTCGCCTTTAAATGTTATTAACAAATATTTCACTCCTCACCTGTGCCGTCCCTCGGGGCACTATCACACACAGGGCAGATGTGTTACCCCTGCAATGGCCTAAGTGAAGATAACAGCAACAAACTTGACTTTCACAAATGCCTTCAGTGATGTGAGAACACCTCATGAAATATGTTTCTCTGTCTGAATTAAATAAGCTTATCATTTTGCAAACTGTTCTAGAAAAAGTTATGAGAGTTGAGTGTCTCTGAAACTGATATATCGTTAAAGCTTCTACAACATTTCAGGCATTGCCACTAGCAATTTTGTGAGTTAGGATTGATTGGGTCTCTATTCAAGAATAAAAAACGAGTGGTGTGCCAAGAATGTTGACAAGGAGTGATATGAATCCAGTCTTATCTCAGTGTTATTGCTCTTGCCAGTCACTATCTTACTATTAAGATAAAGCAAGTTACCCCGGCATGTAAGCTACTGATTGAAGGCTGGATAATGATTTCTGGATTTCTCACTGGAGCTGCAATATTAGAGAGAGTCTGGAAGAAGATGGATTGGCAAATTGCAAATTTATGTTCTAGGATGTGCACATAAAAAACAATTTAATTAATTTATATACGTGTTCATATATGCACTTCTCCCTGTCTTTCATTGTCATAAACAAATGGCATCTACTTTTCACAAATGGGTATATATAAACATGCCATCTCTGCTTGTTGGTATGGTATTTTAGGTACACAGAGATATTTAAACATAAAAAGACATTATTCCTGCTGTGACTGGTTCAGTTAGAGTGATATATATATATCAATATTTGGAAAACTTTGGTGTGGTTAGTATATTGTATCTCTATAGGCACTGTATTGCATATATGTGAATTTTATCTGTGGACAGTCCAATCCCAAAAAAAATTTCATGCTTTCAAGTGGCTTTTGGATAGGTCCCAGTATATATTTCTTGTCTAGATGCAGCAAAATTTAATACTATTTTTTTTCCCTGATGGCTACCTGATAAGTTATGGGTACAAAAAGGAGGAGCTGTGCTGGGAGAAAAGAGGTTATGAGATTTCAGAAGTTTATGTATTCCAAACAATAATTAAACTAAGAATGTAAATATTTGAAAAGAAATAGAGGCAGACCTCATAGGAGAGTAATAGGGCATTCCAGTAGGGTGATAAAAGCAAATCCCTCCTATATGTAATTCAGATCAGGAATTAGACCTCAGTTTCCACACCCTCCCTAGCCACCAAGTTATTAACAGTTTGGGAGTGACATTTGCTTTTACTTCCTTTGTGAAAGTTTATTTCCTACCAGAACTGCTCTGAGTTTCGAGAATTCTATACTTTTTAAGGAAAACTTATTTTATTTCAAGATGCTTGACAAACTCTGCAAAACATCTTTTAGTTTCAAAGTTGGATATCTCCAAAGTCTCTCTGACTTCATCCTCAAATCTACCTAGTAAAGCAAGGATGTTGTCCATGTCCTATATTTCTTTATAAAATATCTAACACAACAGAACATGGGCTGTAAGGCTTTTAGGTGTTAATATTTTAAAACTCACAGAGCTTGTTAGTGCAAGGTTCACGTTTTATTCAATGGAAAGCATGAAGCAGCTCAACAAACAACCTTTTAAAACTCTTTTATTGAGATAGGATTAGTCTTTTTCTAGAGATACATTTTTGGGAAGACAGTGACTTTGGAGAATTCTTCCCCAGCATTTATTCTACAATTCTTGCCGGATTCCCAACCATTCACATCTATTTCTCCTGTTTTTCCTCATTATTCTAGCATATATAGTTGTGGAAAAATTTTAAACGTGACCAACAATACAGTTATAATGTATTCACTTTGAGAAAACTAGCTCCATATAAACATCTTCAGCTTTAGGTACATACCAAGTTAAACAGCTAACAACAAATGTGCACGATTTGTATCTACATTAGACATTTGTGTCAGATCAATCTATCTATAACTGATGAAAAAAAAAAAAAAACGGAAACCACAAATGTTTTTCTTGTACTATTTCAGGTAGAAATCGTTCTTCACATTGTATGGTAAACAAACTAGTTGCTATGATTTCTTTCTTAATTTTACTATTTTCATGAGCTAAAACCCATGAAATCAATAAAAACTGAAAGGGTTTTTTGTTATTATTTTCATGTTATCTTATAGCTATGAAATCAACACTGTCCTACTTTTTTGTCTTGGGCTAGGTAATTGGCAAGAATGTCCTTCAGACTTTGTCCACTCTGCCTGCAATAGACTTTAATGTCAGTGTTCACTTCTTAAAACATAAAGAAATAAGCAAATACAGTGTTGTGGTATCTAGTCATAAATAGCTAATGGATTGCTGCCAACCCTAATCATTATGACAGCTTTTGGATTTATTTTATTAATCGATTGCATCAAAGGATTGTCCAGTCTAAATCTTTTCCAGGTTTTAATTAGTGCTTAATGGGTTTCAGGAAAACAGTATTTTAACCTGCACTGGCACAAATTATACAGTTTGGTGTGAAATTCAGAAAAGGAAATTAAGACCTACCTACCAGGTGTAGGTCTAAGTGATCCATCAAGTTTTATGTAGTCTTTGTTTACATTACATACATCGTACTTATATGATACTTATATATAAGCTGGCATCCTCTACAGACCACCAAATCCTTTGTAGGCTATAAGCAAGCAGTATTATCTCCATTTCTTACACTTGGAAATTTAGGCATAGAGGCTAATCTGAAGTTCTGTTTAGCATAAAAGCTTTTCATCCAGGGTTTTATATTAGCTGCTTCTCTCTAGTGTATTGGTATTTCTAAAGAATAATACATATATTAAGCACACAATACTTGTAAAAATGACATTTTTCTTTGTCTATACATAGAAGCTGAGGAATAAGACATAAAAGTGACTCTCCTGAAGTTGGACAGATGATGTGTGGCAGAATACACATCCAGCATCTTGCAAGTCTCCTTCTTATCTAGCATGCAATCCTGGATTTATTCTTACCATCCTGTTTTAACCAAGAGCTTTCTACTTACTTGTTAAAGGCAGACAGAAGTCTTCACATCTGAAGACTTGTGAGGAGTTTATTGTCTAAGCAGACAGTATGAAATGGAATGCCTAAATCCCTGTTCCATCAAAATAAAGATTAAGGGTTAAATCCCACTCAATGGCCCAGTCTGTGTCATTTCCAGGGGAGTCTACCAGTAAAAATACCCACATTCATTAGGCAGAACTCTTTACCCGGTATCTAACTTTTATTGACCAGATATGCTCACAAATATTTGCTGTGCAGAGCTGGAAAACGTCTTGCTCTAATTTCTGGCTTAGTCCATCATGAACACTGCACAAATGTGTCCAGAGAACACAGATTCAGAAATGCATCAGATGCACAAATGTAGAACTCTGTATCTCAAGATGTAACCACCTCTTACCATTGACCATCCATACCAAGTACAAACTAAGGTGGACTTACTTTCTTCTCTTTTTTTTCTTCATTTTTTCCCCAGGTTAACATTCTGACAAGTTTAGCAAGACAATGCTAATATTTGACATTTAAATCCTCCCAGTAAATATCCATCATGAGTGTCTCAAATCTCATGTTCCATCATCTGCTATTTTTTTCTTTTTTCTGCTAACACTTCTTAATTTAATGATTTGGAATAGCTGTTTTTAAAGACGAGCCTTGGGTAGAAGGTGACAAGTTGGTTAAATATCCTCAGCCTGAAGGAGTTCAAACCCACACCATAGAATGTCCTAATTACTCAAACATGGTGTATCCTGAGAAACAAAATATAAGCACGGGAAGTGGTGAGAAAGCAAGGTCTTTCAGGCAAAGCAAGGAAATGCTAATAGTAAAGGATAACAGAAACACAAATAGCTCCAAATTTGAACAGGATGAGCCCATATTTGAATATAGGAGAGACTCTGAAAAGAAAAAGCTCCCTGTTCTCCCATCCAGATCTCAGTGATGTTTTCTTGCTTTTTTTGGTGCTGAAGTAGAAGGAGCATAATATACTAATATATCACAGTGTTACTAATTTTCTGCTCAAGCTGCAGCTTTCTTAAGCAAATGTACCATAACTTAACTTGTAAACTACTGCTTATGAAACTATGTTAAATAACATGTTAATGCAAAATTTTGTCTGTCTGTACTGATTTTCATTAATCTGGCATACACATATGCCTATGCCAAATTATGAAATACGTCAGTTGTTGCACTGATTTACAGTATGAATTACAGATTATCAAAACTTAAATTACTTCAGGGTGTGCAACAGTGCTTGGATCTACAGTTTCATCATTCAGGATTAGTCATTAAGACACTGAGATAATGTTAAAATTTCAATCCCCCATATGTGGTGAGCAACTTTGATAGGGCCATGTGTGGTGTAAATGAGGTAAAACCAGAGCAAAGGCTGTAAATCTTCAGGAATTTAGTATGCAGTTAGCAGCATGCAGATCTATGAATGTGATTAACAGTCTCATGCAAGCAAAGCAGCTCCTCTAGCTGTCAAGATTTTCACAAAGCAAGACCCAATTACACATAAACAGATCTTGAATTCCCCCTCTGGACTTGTGTTTCTCTTAACTATAGATTTTTTTTCTTACTTTATTTTTTTTTCAAATGTAATATTTAATACATCTAAAGGTTGCCATTTTATTGAGGAATTCAAGCAGCCTAATCCCCTGGGTGGCTTTTTTGACCATATGTGGTACATTTTAAATTGAACATATTGACAGCCTACTATAACATGCTTTGTCTTGTAAATTAACTTTCAGTTAGTTTTTAATGTATGTCAAATATGGATTGTAATCAGTTCTTGTGTTTGTGTTTTAACATCATGTCCACTTCTTTCATGAAAGGACAAAAACCTGTAAATTCCTTAGAGCTGCTTCAAGTCAAGCATCTTATGTCAAAGAATACAAGCAAAGGCAATTTGGAACAAAGTTCATGTGCCTTAACTTAGACATCCAAAAATTGCTTCTCTAAATCTGAACTGCACATGTTCCTTACATATTCCACAGAAAGAAATGCTTACTTCTTAAGGGTTACTAATTCTCTCCAAAACAGTTAATTTCAATAGGTCAAATTAATTATCTTCTGAAGGTGCCTATTCACTCTGGTGACTCCAGAAAAAACCTATATTGTCTGCCTCAGGACTCAACAACACACTTTTTAGTCACATAGACATATGCTTTAAAGAGGCACCCAGGTTTATTTGAGTTGCCCTCTGCTATCTAAAACATGCATATGGGATGGCAGATAGGATGCAGGGCCTACAGAAGGCCCAACATCTTGTAAACTAGCAACTAGACATCAGGCAAAATAATCCACAGCTCATAATGAACACTATATGTCTAGTTGGGGCAGCTGAATTCTATCCCTGATTTTAGGTGACATACGTTCCACCCCAAGGGACTTCAGCAAATGAGTGGAGGAAAAGGATTGCCTTTGCTTCCTCAAGTGCTGGTTTAAGGCTAAGCAACCCACGTTCTACAGCTGTGTATCTGGGTAGCTGAGTTCTCATGACCACCAGTTGGCCATACATAGGTATCTTCTACAGACTGGGCTGCTGAGGTGTATCTTAGGCATTCACAGATATTGCTGGTTGTGATACAGGATGTATGAGAGACCCATGCTAATCTGTAGCGGCAGCTGAAGAATAGGTGACATCTCAGGTAACCTCTATGGTTACAAAGCCCCTCTTGCTACAGCCATTAGGGTCATAAGTGGTCGTCTAGTAAATCCCACAAAAAAATTTGCATGACATCAGATGAATCACACCTTAGACAACTTAGACAACAGTGTGCCCAGGTGGCCAAGAAGGCAAATGGCATCCTGGCCTGTATTAGGAGCAATGTGTTAACAGGACTAGGGATCTAGATCTTACTAGATCTTGTGCTCAGCCTCGGTGAGGTCACACCTCAAGTACTGTGTGCAGTTTTGGGCATCACAGTATAGGGAGGACATAAAAGTGCTAGAGAGGGTGCAGAGGAGGGAAGCTAGGCTGGTTAGGGGTCTGGACAACACGTTTTGTGAGAACAGGCTGAGGAAACTGGGGCTGTTCATCCTGGAGGAGGCTGAGGAGAGACCTTATCACTCTCCACAGCTACCTGAAAGGAGGTTGTAGTGAGGCAGGGGCTGCCCTCTTCTCCCAAGTGACTAGTGATAGGACAAGAGGAAATGGGTTCAAGTTGTGATAGGGGAGGTTCAGACTGGATATTAGGAAAAATTTCTTCTCCAAAAAAGTGGTGAAGCCTCTCCAAACAGGCTGCCCAGGAACGGGGTGGAGTTGCCATCCGTGGGGGTATTCAGAAAATGCATAGACGTGGCACTTGGGGAGATCATTTAGTGGTTACAGTAGTGTAAGACTGACAATTGGACTTGATGATCTTGAAGGTCCTTTCCAACCTTGATGATTTGATAATTCTGTGATTCTAACTGATTCTTTTAGTTAAACCTCTGTTCACTGTCATGAAGGACTGGGTAACTACGTATACATAGATGCCTCAGTCTCCAACTGAATCAATTCCATATAAAAAGCTGTTTGAATTTTGGTTTGTGTGACACAAGCTACTTCTCATCTAATCCTCTTGAGGAAAGGTCCACATTTCCAAATGTATTTCCCCCTTATTCATCATCAGTGTTAGAAGGGGGATAAAAAAATCCAGGGATTCTTCTTTAGATTGGCTGTGACTGTAACAGTTTTGTTGAAAGCTGTGGGACTAATCTGACTGTCTTGAAAAATTTTGATGAATGGGGCAATATCCTGTGCCCTAAAACAATATTTTGTCTGCAAATTGCCTCAGAAAAACCGCTTATCTCCACAGCACCAAAGAAACCAGTTAAATACTGGCAGCAACTTTAAAGGAATTCTCTGTTTAGCTGCTCAAATGAATAGATTTAAAAGTAACATAAATCACAGTCTTTATTTGCACAAGTACTTATACTGAGTCTGGAGGGGCTTTTAATCTAGTAGACAGAGGCAGGAAAAGGTCTAATAATTGCACACTGAAATAAAAATGTTCAAACTAGACTTAAAAGGAAACTCATTTAAATTTTAGCTGTATAATGAGCTAACTTACTGGGGCAAATTACTAAGTGTCATTGTAGTCCTTAAATCAAGATCAGATATGCTTATAAAACATACATCTTAGTTTAGCAACATATAGCTGGGCTCGAAGCAGAAATCCCTGGATGAAGTATGGCTTGTGTTATGCAGGAGCTCAGACTAGACAGAGGTCAAACTGATTAATCATACTGGTCCTTTATGGTGTTAAAATCCACAAACCTATTAATTTCAAGCAATAGACAAGATATGTTCATGTAAAGCTGAATTTCTTTAGGCTTAATCCCACCTTCTCCTGGTACACTAATTTCTACCCCTATCTGGGGCTCGAGTCTACTGATGCTTTGTGAGGGATTGCATTACCACAACAAATAAAAACCAAGGTTTAGCTTTCTTCTCCTTCAAGTACCAGAATTTCTATTTAGCTGAAATAGTAGCTAAGTGGAGAGCAAACACTTCAATATTTGCTTTCCCATGTATTTTGTGGCCAAAATATGAGTTGCCATATTTAATGAGACATCTTCTGGTTTAGTCTAGTTGACACCATAACATCTTAGAAAGGAATCCTCTTCCAGATCATCAACAAGGTCCTGCTTCTGGAGGTTTAGGTGACTATATAATGTTTATTTAGACACCCCTGCAGATGTGTAACTCCCCCTCTCTCATCTTACAGAGAACTACTATGGTTATGGGACAAAAAGTATACTGGACTCAACTCACCAAAGAAGAACTGCATGTTAAATGGGATGCTCTTTAAATATAAGTGTCTAGGCACCCTCTTAGCAGTTCCTGCTAATTGATTCTCTGTCCAAAGGATCAAATTAGCCTTTCAACTGGGGCATCCCAGTGGCAGTCATCCAACGGACACCTGAAAAAATCATATTAAAAAGCATCAGGAAAACAATGAGCCTCGCTAGTCCTTGAGTTCTAAAGATGTCCATCAGCAACCAGCTTTACACTGACTCATAACAGCAGAACAGTGAGGTATGCAATGGAAAGAAATCACATGAAAAGAAGAGTAAACCTGAGCAGTAATCTATGTCTATTCTAATGTGAACTCTACTTTCAGAAAGAGAAAATTATGCAGAAAATACAGACATTGCCATTACCAATGTAAAAGGCTCTTACCAATGTATCAGCTGAGATAAGTTGTTCTCAGAAAGACCAAAATCATCAAATGTTGCTGCTATCAGGCACCCTACAGTCTGTTCCATTTCTGTATGTGTAGTATTTTCTGTCAGCATCAGTAGACTGCATTTTGGAGTAGGGAGGCACTGTAAAATCACTATGCATTATACTCATGCTTTTGGATATAGTATTTTTGAATTTTGTGACTCTCAGTGCTGCAGAATACTTAAGAATTACACTTTTCTGTAATGGAAACGAGAAAGCAAAAATAAGTCTTTTTCACTGAGTGTCTTTGGTCTTAAAAACATACATGTGCAGGAGTGGGAGAACCCATTGGTCACTGGAACCACTTCTGTTTTTCTTGTTAGAGCTGAGTTGCAAAACTTAATTTCCCATTAATGTCAGTAATCATCCTAATGTGGAACTTTATTTTTCACTGTGAACAGGACTAGACTGAGAAGAATTCAATTATAGTAACTTCAGTTTAAATATTTGATTTATTACAAACTGCAAAGCCTCCAAAAATAAAATATTTAACCCCTACTTCTTTACTTTTTCTGCAATTTCTGCCAGAAATGTTTATTCTTGAGATTCACTGGATTTGATACAAGGGTTTTCTACTAAATTAAGGACAACTGAGAAGCTTATACAGTAGAAATAGCCAGCATGTAAGACTTTGGGGGACAGTAAAATATCGAACCTCTCATTGCATAACTCAGCCTCCTGCTGTTAAGTAACAATTCAGTTCTGTTTGACTGGGTGAGAATTTTTATTGGTTTTGCTCATCAGAGGCACCACACAATCACCATTTTGCTTCTTCACTAAGTTCTCAAGTCCAGTTCTGGTCATGCAGATATCTGCACGCAAAGATATCAATTTGCAGATATCAATCACGCAAAGATAAATTTGTTCATGCTCAGTAAGTCTAAAATCCATCAAATTTACCTGCATCAGACTCACCTTTGCTGAATAGCTTCTCTATATTGTGTTGTTCACTGGAATTTTTTCTCATTATAAAGACCCAATTGTAAATAAACCACAAGGAGATCACAGACAAGTGGTATTTACCATATAGTATTGTCATATTAGATCCTCACACTCATTGAAATACATATACAGGAATATAATGGAACAACAAATAGATATATCTAAATATTCTGTTTGCAATTATACCCATACACAATAGCATGCTATGGCAAGGATTTCATAGCTGGTGACTTAATGGTCAGCCTCCCTTAGGGGTTAGTGGGAATCAGACTCCAAAATTCCATAAGGGCAGGTGAAAAATTCAGTTCCAACCTACATTTTTAACCTCAAATCTAGCAAAATGTTCAAGCTAGAATTCAAACAGGTCTTTGGATTCATAAGGTCCACAGAAATCAATGTTACCTAGCTCTTTAAATGCCTCATGCATTTGGGCTGCATAGAAGTATAGCTTTCAGCTTGTTAGGTTCTCGTTGACCATAATAGATTTCATTCTTGCCCTTCTAGTTGAACAAGTGGCTCCTAGATCAGTATCTTTTTCTGTCCATTGGTTTTAGTTGCTTTTAAATTGTTCCCTGCCAGTTATCACTATCCCTAATTCAAATATGGGTTGAAAAAGATTTGTAAAGAACTCCATCCATCATCAGAAAGACAGTTTCTGAAGGAAAAGTCCACAAGGTTTGCTGTGATACAGACCTAATAACTGGCTTTTCAACCTTCAATAAATATTCTTTTCCCTGTCCTCTTCTGATTGCTTCATAATTAACACCAGGGAGACACAGATTTAGCCATCTGACAGATATTTATTTAAAATACCTTCTGCTGTATATATTAACATTTCTATATCTACTTTTTTAAAGCAGCTTTGAGTTCTGCATTAAAATCAGATCCAGACTTTGGTTATATTAATAGCCTTGCATGGTGGTGGTATAGATCAATTTGGAAAAAGCAATGAATCGGTCATCTGCAATATAATTGTATGTGTTTACACTGTAGAAATGTTTTTAGCCTAAAAACACAATAGAAATATATGACTGACATCAATATCACTTAAGCTGGATAAATTGTGAAAGGAAGTTTGGTGGAAAGGAGGATTTAATGCACTCCACATACGTGTACTGATGGCATGAGTTCATGCATTAACTATCTTTCTCCTCAGCCTCTGCTAAAAGGCACAACTGCAAATAACTCCCTGGTTATTGAATACAGTTATGCCTCACAAAATGAAGGCCTAAGTGTCCTTGAATGAGGTCACTTTTATTGCTAGCTCTGGCTATCTAGTGCATCTGTCTGTTAAAAACCTGAAAATCAGCTGATAGGATAGGATTTACGGTTTTCTTTTCCCTTCCCTTTCCTGACTGACACTGCAATGTTGAGGATACCTGGCAAAGTTACTGGATGCAAATAGAGCATTAATTTCATCGCTGAGATATTGGAAGCTAGCCAGGGGATGTCACCACATTACTACTATTAACGTCAACATTTTTGCAGCAACATTCCCCCAGGCAGATCTGACCACTTCAAGCTGTGGCTGCCTGAGCAGTCTGGGGTGGAGAAACCCTGCAGGGACAGCCACTAAACCTGGCACTCATTGCATGCTCAGAGCTCAGGAAATAAAGGACATACTGTGCAAATATTTGCACTGTTGCATTGTTGACCCAGTCAAACCCTATGGGTTGCAAAGCTGACAGGCCCAAGGCAACATAAACCCAGCTCATGTGAGACTTCATGTGAGTCACTGCAGAGTAAAGCTACCCAAAAACTTTTTCTTTGAGCAGTGAATGGCATCAGGACAATGTCCTATTCTTTATTTCATATGTGCCACACAGTGAATCTGTTGGGATGGCCAAAATCATTTTGGAGCATAGGTGAAACAGACAGATGAAACAGATTTCCCTCATCCTCTTAGTGGATGAAGGAAAGGTTGTGATGTTGTCTACCTAGAATTTAGTAGAGGCTTTGACAGAGTGTCCCACAGCATGCTCCTGGACAAACTGGCTTCTCATGGCTTGGACTGGTGTATGTTTCACTGGGTAAAAGCTGGCCTGATGGCTGAGCCTAAAAAGTTGTGGTGAATGAAGTCAAATCCAGATGGCAGCTGGTCACAAGCAGCGTCCAAGGCTCAGTGTTTTGGCCATTTCTCTTTAGTATCTTTACCAATAATCTGGAGGAGGGGATGGAGAATGCCCTCAGCAAGTTTGCAGATGACACTACACTGGGAGAGAGCATTGACCTGCCTGAGGGTGGAAGGCTCTTCAGAGGGACCTGCCCAGGATCGATGGGCCAAGGGCAATTGTATGAGATTCAGCAAGGCCAAGTGCCAGGTCCTGTGCTTGTGTCACAACAATCCCATGATATGCTACAGCCTTGGGGAGGACTGGCTGGAATGCTGCTGGACAGAAAAGGACCTGGCAGTAGTGGTCAACAGAGGCTGAGTATGAGCCAGCAGTATGCCCATGTGGCCAAGAAGACCAACAGCATCCTGGTTTATATGAGGAACAGTGTGTTCAGAAGGCCTAGGGCAGTGATCGTCCCCATGTACTCAAAACTGATGAAGCCACACTTTGAGTGTGTTTCAGTTCTGGGCCTCTCACCACAAGAAAGATATTGAATTACTGGAGCATGTCCAGAGAAGGGCAATGAAGGTGGTGAAGGGTCTGAAGAACAAGTCTTACAAGGAGTGGCTGGGGCATTGGGACAGTTAAATCTGGAGAAAAAGAGGCTGAGGGGAGACCTTATCACTCTATACAACTACCTGAAGGGAGGTTGTAGTGAGATGGGTGTTGGCCTCTTCTCCCAGAAACAACTGACAAAACAAGAGGAAATTACCTGAAGTTGTGCCAGAGGAAGTTCCAATTTAATATTAGGAGAAATTTCTTCAGAAAAATTGATGTCAGGCACTAGACCAGGCTGTCCAGGGAAGTGGTTGTCTCACCATCCATGGAGGTATTGAAAAGCCATGTAGATGTGGTGCTTAGAGAGATGGTTTTGTGATGGATTTGGCAGTGCTGGAATAACAGTTGGACTTGATGATCTTAAGGGTCTTTTCCAACCAAAAAGATTCTGTGAGATAACCCAGTTTACTGCCAGAATGCACAAAACCCCATACAGGATCCCAGTCCTTTGCTACTGTCTGTAGTTTAGTTCACTGGAAATTTAGCAATGAGTTTTATCTCTCTAGGACAAAATCTTCCAAAGCCAATGTGCCAGAAACATGAGAGTGGTTAAACACTTTTTTTACTGGAAAAGTCTTTCTATAGACTCTTTGAGCACATGTACATGAAGATGGATCTAGAATAAAATAATCTATTAGACATGCTTTCATGCTAGTGTCATCACAACAATATCTGGTCATTTTCTTATCAGGCTTCAAGGTCTGTCATTGAGATCAGCAACTTATAGCTCAGCTGCCCCCAGGGAATAATTGAGTGTGAAATGAAGTGCATTGGTTTTGCAGGGTTTTATTTAGCTGGGGTTTATTTTCAACGTATATGGTGAGGTTTGACAAGATGAACATTGTTTTAGAAAACAATGATGGAGGAAATTACTTGTTTATGGTATTCTCTATCAAAAAAGTGTCACAGAGATTTGGGGTTTACTCAAATGTTAGTCTGCAACCACTTCTCTGACTGAGCTGGGTAATAAGTATGTACTCAGGCAGCAAGAAAGCTTGCTGTGGCCACATATATCATGCTCAAAAGTAAAGAGGAATCCCAAAAAGCCACTTGTAATTTGCACTCTCTAAATTGGACACAGATCCACCTTTTTTCCCAACAGTAGCATAGAAATAACAAAGGTTTTGGGAAAAATGCCTGGTTTGGGTTGAACGTTTCTTCTCGTTGGCTATCTGCCACCACAAACACAGAGGGGATATAATAACAGTCATTTGGAGTTCTGTAAACCTTGTCATCTGAGGACCTCAGAATGCTTTCCAAGTGTTAATTAAATCCTCACAACATCCATGTACCCATGCATAGCAGATTTCAGGTTGTTAGGCTCTCTCTGTGACCACAGCAGCTCACTAACTCTATTGCTCTTGGGAGACTTCAGACCTTTTCACACCAGAGACACGAGCTGCATCTCAGCTGCTGCACTGCCAACCCAAACACTGGCACTGTGGTTTCCACCTGACTCATTCAAAGTAGAATAAGAATTTTTCAGAGAAACTTAACTCCAGGACTTTAATGACAGTGGAGCTTTTAAACATTTTAGCCTGCTTTTTGGGGAATAATGTTTTATTAGAAGCTGCAGAAACAACAGCTTAAAAAAAAAAAAAAAAAAAAATGAGTACAGAAAGAAAACATTTCTCAGTTCTGAAAAAAACACACAGACCTCCCCACGTTGCTGGCTCCTAGAAATAAAAATTCATGAGTTCACTCCAAAAAGTTCTTTTACTAGTTGGGGGTTTTTTGGTTGGGTTTTTTTGGTATGTTTGTTGTGGGTTTTGTTGGGTTTTTTTGTTTGTTTTTTGTTTGCTTTGGTGTTTTGTTTTATTTTCTGTTGGTTTTTTGGTTTGGATTTTGGTTTGGTTTGTTTTTTGTTTTTTTTTGTCTACAGCCCTTTTGCTCCCTGCCCAGTTCTGGAGACATTAGTTTTAAAATTCTTTGAGTTGGGAAAAGATATTTCCCACAACCATAATGAAATGAAAACAGATCTTCTTTTCTAGTCACATGAGTTGTTAAGATAGAAGAAAATAAATATTATAAGACCTGATATAAAACCATGAGAGTTAGCAGTGTTTGTTTACCTCTTTAACATGGCATTATTTTCTCTTAATAGACAGTTCTATAAAGACAGTCTCAGACTCCATGCAGAAAGACCTTTTTCTCTGTTATTTCATTCTAACAGGCATCTTGCAATATGTCTCTGAATATATCTGGTGTGATGATCTGAAACTAAATTCCATCCCTATTCTGGTTTGGTTTTTTGGGGTTTGGGGTTTTTTTTCCGTTCTATGCATATTTGTTTAATCTACTGAGTACATGCAAATAAATCCTGCACTAAGTTCTAGAGAGAGGTAAGAGTGGGGATGTGATACAGCCCACATGAAGCTTCGCCTTGTAACCTCTTGTCAGTGCAGTTCTGATTATCTGAGTTTCATACCCCAGTAAGTTACCCACAGGGACAAGTATCACGTGCAGATAACAGCAACTATTCTCCTGGTAGCCTTCTAGAAGTGTTTTTTTTACCTTGAAATAACAATGCACAATGTTTTATTTCATCAACCGCACTCTGGAAGGCCATTAAATCTTGTCTACCTTGTGATCACAGAGGAAACAGCAAAATGCTCTCAGTGACTAGCATATAGTATAGATACACTAGAAGTAGCTTTAAAATGGATTGTTTGGATGCTATAACAGCCCCACCATGGTACCCTGGAGCTCATTTGCCCTGTCAAGAGACCTTTTCAAGCCATATACCACATGCAAATTGGAATGATATTTCTTCTGCATTCAGCAGAAATCCGTGCAAACTAATCGAGGTCTGAAGTGGTTAGCAAGTCCACTTTGTAACTTAAGACAAACTAAATGACAAACTAAATTTCCAGAAACTACTTTCTCTGATGCTGTGATGGATATAGTTCAACAGTGCTATGTACAGCCCATTTCATGGTTTATAATTAATCATAAACCACTAAAAAATGTATTGTGTAGAAGTAAATATTACTTTCTTTCTATTTTCTCTTGGTAATTAGCATGAGAGTCTCACTGGGTAACAAACAGAATACCTAAATGGATTGATTTGTTTTTAATGAATAATATAATTTTCAGTTCATGACATGCTGTATTTTTAATTACGGCAATGCTTTCCAAACCGCCTTAGATAAAGTTGCAGAAAATTTTAGTTGTGAATTTTTTCCCAGGGAACTTTCATAATATGTAAACAAGCACTTTTGTTCTGTACATCTGTTACTCCACAACCTACACAACACTGGAGAACCTTCCAGGCCCATATACAGTAGTATTACTAAGTTTTATGGGGGGGGTTGTATGCAGAACGGTGCCTTGCATTGTACATGTAGTGAAAATATGATTTATGTGATAAATTTGTTAAAGGAGGTAAGTTTGAAGAAATATACACAGCACGTAGAATGGTTCTTGCTCCTGTGGGATTGTGATTCAGATACCAGATGATAACTGAAGCTCCATCTACTTCATGTAGCCACCACTTCTAGCTTTTCAGACTTACTACAACATTGGTAATGACAGTCTTATGTTTAGCAGATCCTTTGTTGGTCACTGTCTTTCAAATGCTTTCAAATACAACTATCTTTCAGTGCCTAATTTCTTCTACAGCAGCCCCAAATGTGCTTTCCATCATCCTTTTCCCTACCTGTCTTACGACAGGCCAGATGGCAAATCTGTTTTTTCCCTGTCACTCTCCAGTGCCCTGACCTCACCTTTCCTATTTCTGTTTCTCCCCCTGAAAAGTCTTGAAGAGCTCCAAGACCCAGATGCTGAAGACAGCACTTACAATATTTCACACATCATTATTCTCTAGAAACTATTTAATGCAAACACGCTTATCTAGGTACTTACAAATGTCAGCATAAATTCACCAAGAAGGAATTGTGTCAAAACAGTCTAGATGCCACCCACTGGAATGGGAAACTTCGGGGACAGAGGTGAAGCAGTTGAAAGCAGATCATTTGGCTTCACAGTACAGTTTTTTGAGATTGCCTTACATGATATTCTCACAAGTAAAATTAGGAAAAGGGAGGAGCAAAATAATTTCAGCAATTTATCAACAGTAGCTTGTTATCAGACAACATATCAAGCAGATTTTACAGGGTGTTCAGCTCTGCTCTAGGTTGTATTCAGAGTCTCGGTTAAAACCTCAACAAAAGGCTAAAGACTACATTCACTAAAACTGCAGATGACACAAATCCCAAAGGGACAGAAACCACTTTCAAGGACAGTATAATACCCATAAAAATCTCAATTGCAGTTCTTGGCCAGTTTCAGATCTTCTGGAAAGATCCCAAAGGATAGTGATGGTAATGTCTAAATTTATTAGGGTTTATTTAACCTAAAGCCAAGAATTCTAAAGGGGATATAGTGTTAAAGATATGAAAGGCTACTAGAAGTAGAAGCTGGTGCAAAGGACAGAACAAGGTATCACAGGCTTACACTGTGACAAAAAGAAGTCAGAGTAGGCATTAGAAGCAGTTTCTAACAATGAAGACAGTAAAGCTCTGGTATAAATTGAGCAGGAAGGGGCTAAAGTCACTACCAGATTAAAGAAGTGTCTACCAGAAATGACCTAAGGTGAAACTGGTCCCAGCTAAGAGAAAAGTCATGTCCCATTAACCTTCATATTTCATTTTCTCCATTATGGTAGAATCTGAGAAACTATAAACCCATTACCATGTTTGTCCTCACAGAAAGCTCTTTAGGAAGGGAAATAAGTATTATTATTATTTAATTTTTTTAAGGAAATTAATGAAAAAAATGGAACTTTAGCAATGGCACAAAGAACCTTCTATTGCTCTGATCCAAAAAGTACTTGGAAATATCACACCCATTGACATGCTGGCGATCCCCTGCAAGTCTAGATCAGCGCTAAGAACTTACTTAACTCTTTTGTTCATTACAGCATCTAAACCACATCATAGTCCTTTGTTCCATTTCATGTCCCAAGAGAAAAAAAAGACAATTCCTCTTCTCCTAACTTATCACACAAGCACACAGGCTAGAAACACCCTGTATGAAATAATGGATTTAGTAAGTGCAGTCTATAAACCAATATGTAGGTCTCTTGGCAACTTTACAGCGCATTTCAACTTTGATCATAATTTAAAAGGTGGCACTTAATCTGTATTGTGACTGCTCTCCTTTCAAAGCCTTGTTTCTCATGAAAAGTGGGATAAGATGTCTTTGAAGCTAACAGCCATCAGGATATTACATTAATGCTATATTGACTCATATCTTCATCTTTCCAAGGTGTATGAATTGAGTTCCATGCAGGCAGGTGTGTGATGAGACCTTTCAAAGGAGATATCTGTGTGCTCATTATCATCACTATTACTCCATGTGTCCCAGAAAGGCATCATTGTGTGACATAGTAAGTATAGCACAGAAATGTAGGACTTGGGAGATCAGACTGATATTCCTGTCATGACCTTGGACCTGTAATTTCCCCTTCCTCATTTCTGCCTTTATAAATTGAAATAATGATACTTTGCAGACTACATTAATATCTGCAGATGAAAAGCATTGCCTGAGAGACAGCTATTGCTATTTTCTTTATCAGTGTCTTACTTGGGAAAAATATTTTCCACCTCTAACTGCCAAAAGCTTGCAGCTTAAACCAGGTAAGACAGTAGAGGCAGGAAACAGAAAGCTTTACGCTCGTTTTAGAGAAACAGAGGCACAAAAATCAGGTACATTTCCTTTGGTCACAATGGAAATTTGTGGCTAAATCAGGGATACAATTTGCAAGTCGGTGCCTTAAGCACAGGCTTTTCCAGGTGTTCTCTCTGGACATTAAAGATTTAGTGAGAGTTTTCATGAAAGAATGGATTTGTGCCAATATCCACAGCAAGAATTTTTCCCTTCCTCTCAAGTTATGCAAAAAACTGTTTGCTGATAGTATGCTGGACTTTCTGACATCCCAGCAGTGACTAGACAGAAGTAAAGCTGCACAGATTGTAAATTATACAGAAACTTTCATTGTAGAAAACAGCAATCAAAACCTTACATAGTTTTTCCAGCCATTTATTTGAATGCAAGGTGGAGCAGAAAGAAACTCAGTAGTTGCTGCAAGGTGCCAGGGCTTTGGAAAAGTCCCAGGGACAAAACATTCCCAAGCAGAGAAGAAGGATGAATCAAATATTGAAACTGGGTCAATAGACTGGGGCATAAATCCCTCTGGTTCTGCAAAGTAGAGGCTCAAAGAGCTGGGACTTTCCATCCTGGAGAACAGAAATCTCAATACCTGCTGGTGGGCAATAAAGAAAAGGGATCCAGATTCTTATCAGTGCTGCCCAACAGCAAGAGAAGAGGCAATATGTTCAAATAGAAGCACAGGAAATTCTCTTTAAACATAAGAAAAGAAATATTTTACTGTGAGGGTGACTGAGTACTGGAACAGAATGCCGAGAAAGATTTTAGTTCTATATCCTTGGAGGTATTCAAAACTCAACTGGACAAGGTCCTGAGCAACCTGTGACCCTTCTTTGAACACAACTAGATAATCTCTAGAGGTCTTTCCAACAACAGTCATCCTATGATTCTTCAAAAAAAAAATATTTTAGTATGGAAAAAATCAGATTTAATTAAACTGTCCCCCCCTGAGAGACACAGTACATTATCTCATCATTTAGGAACTGGAGGAAAAGTGGTCTCAAGAGCACATCCAAAGCAATCAGTTTTAGTCCCCTGTGTTTGTAGGTCGTAGAATCATAGAATGGTTTGGGTTGGAAGGGACCTTAAAGATAATATAGTAACAACCCTCCAATATAGACATCTCCCACTAAACCAGGTTGCTCCAAGCTCCATGCAACCTGTCCTTGAAGACTTCCAAGGAGGGGGCAGCCAGAATTCCTCTGGACAACCTGTGCCAGTGTCTCACCACCCTCACACTAAGGAATTTCTTCCTAATATCTAATCTGAATCTGCCCTCTTCCAGTTTAAAGCCATTAGCCCTCATTCTGTCACTATACACCCCTGTGAAAAGTCCCTCCCCAGTTTTCCTGTAAGCACTTCAGGTATGGGAAAGATACTCTAAGCTCTCCCCAGTCTTCTCTTCTCCAGGCTGAACAACCCCAACTCTCTCAGCTTTCTTCACAGGAGAGGTGCTCCAGCCCCCTGATCATTTTTGTGGACTCCTCTGGACTCACTCCAACAGCTCCATGTCCTTGTTGTGTTGTGGGTCCCAGAGCAGGACACAGCACTCCAGGTGAGGTCTCACAAGAATAGAGAGGAAGAATGACCTCCCCCCATGTGCTGATCACAATTTAATTAATTCTGTCCTCAAAATACATTCTAGTTTGAGCATGAACATTGAGTTAAATGTGGAAAAAATATTACATGCCCTACCTGCTTTAGCTCTTCCATTAGGTAACTGTTTTCAAGAACATTAATAGCACAAAAATAATAAAGACTTTTTTTCCATTCCAGATAATTCATATTAAGAACTTCTTTATTATAAACTAGGTCCTGGCACACCCAGGAAAATCAGGTATTTCCAGATTGAAAAAGATAACCCAATGGGAACATTTACAGAGAGATGGGCCACACTACCCATGCTCCAAAATGTCCCTGAAGCAGGACTACCTTCCATGTGCGTGGCTGGGACCTGGGGAAAAGGTGAAAACTGTTGGCATTTGAGGCTTTGTATTAGCAATACAAAGTATAAAATAAAGGAGGTCTAGGTGTAACACCTTTCTTCTCTGCTTAGGTGGGAGTAGTTTTCAGGCTAGCTGACTGATGTATTGCCATTTGATTGTTAAATGCTGTGTGGACAACCAATACAAATATAAACAATGCCCTTTAGGTCCACAAAAAACTCTCAAGCAACTAGACACGTTTTTGCACAGTTGCAAAAAGAGCAGGAAGGAGTAAAGAGTGTTTACAGGCTGTTAATAACACAATGTTGCAATTTAGGTTTCCTTTACAAAATAGTGCCCAGTATCTACTATCTCATGATAAATAGAAGCTGTATCAAATGACACTTGTGAACAATGGGTGAAAGGGATATTAGAAAAATCTCATTTATCTTCTGCTTTATTTCTTGATAGAGGTCCTTGTCACCGTGGCTATTATGTGACTAGCCTTAGAAAGGCCACCTCATTAGTTTTCTTTATCAATCTAGCAAGGTCTCCTTTAAAGGGACAGCACTTAGATTTTAGATTCAAATAAAGAACAGACTGCATTGTGTGAATGAGTTGCTAACTCTCTTTTCATTGCTTAAATACATAGGTTATTTCCATAGTTGTCAACCAGACGACATTAACATCCCTGTGATGAGGAAGGTGTCCCTGGAATATAAATATAAAAATGGAATTTTGTGAACTGATTGCTTGTATTTTCCTCAAACATTTCTTTAATGCATATGGCATTTTTTAAATAAACAAACACACTCCAAAAAGAAAAGAAAAAAAAATGAAAGCAACTTTCTGTAAATTCTGTAAATCTATTTTCCCTTTTGTCTCTTCCACTCACAAATACATCTTCCTCTTGTCTGACAACCACTTTGAAAATTTCCTCTGTTGCCACCAAAGCAGCCATGTGAGTGTCAACGAATCAGTAATGTTTTAGAATATGTCAGAGGAAATTCACCATTTTTGTCTCATTTAAAAAATCTTAATGACAGGTAGATAAAGTTGGACAACACCATCTCTATTGGCTTGCTCTCAGTTTTGATGGGTATTTTAATTAGAACAGAAGAGCTTGTTTCTCTTCTGCAGCTAGCAAGGAAGGGGAAGAGTAGCTTGCAAAATCTGACAGTGCCAAATAGTTGCATTAGCCATGTCTAGATTTCTGCACAATTAAGAATGTTTTGGATTTGGGGGATATAGAAGATCAATGATTACAAAATATTATTGTGTTTTTTCTCTTGTTCTGAATTATGATATAATAGTAATTAACTCTCAGAACACACTGCTAGCTTTAAATAGATGATTAAAAGTACCCTCTAATTTGATAACTCACTAGAGAAGGGCCTTAGAGGTAAGAGGACACTGAGTGGATCTGACAATACTATTAGCTTACTGAATAAATCACAGTGACTTAGTTCCCTGCATTTTAAATAAAGATAAAATATTAAAATGCAAAAAAAGAAATTGCATTAATACAACATTAAGGTTAGGAATTTTAAGGCATGAGAGCAGGAAATTAAAAAGATAAGGTTCCTTTAGTAGTAATCCAAATCAGGTATGTGTTTTCCACAAGTAACTGCAGAGATAAATATTGTATTTTAATATATTCAAAATATCCTAAAAATAAAGGCCAACTACATTTACTGGAAATAGGTTAGGTACATGGGGCTTTAAATTCCTATTTGTCTCATGTTTAGTTCTGAATAAGAAAGAACAGAAATAACAGTGTGGGGGTTTCCTTAAAGTTGTTGCATGCCCCACTGCAAACCTTTGTGTTCCTTGTTGCATTCCTTATGTCTGAAGTGAACTTAGGCTCCTTTAATGAAAGTTTTGTCACTCCCCTGCTATCTTTGATTTTCTTGTTTAGAATTGCCTCAGTGCTTAGGAAATAAAGGATACTGAGATAAGAATGGAAAATAAAGAGTCCCTAGCACTTCCTTTCTCAGTCTGCTCCTACCTTCCTCATCATGAAGATGTTTTCCCCAGGAGGTCTTTTTTCTTTTTTTTAGGGTCCTTGAAAGTCACATTCCATTTCAATTAGAGCACATTCATTTCATTCATGTGCCAGAACTGCCTCCCATCGCTAGTAAGTATCACATTGGTTACTACATTGTGTAGATTAGCATGTCGTTAGTGATGGATACATATGAGCTGAAGAAATAAGCATCTGAACTTACAACTATTTGTAGTGTCTAATGGAGATCTCCTATCATGACTCTGAACACTGGTGTTCAGTCCAAAGCCACCACAGCAGAAAAAAAGAGCTTGTGCAAGCCTGTAGGAGCTCAGTCTAGACAGGCAAAGCAAACTGGGGAAAAAAGCTGGGGAAATAGGATACAGATGTGGAAAGATGAAGGAATAGCCTAATGAGCACAGAGTGAAACTAATTTATGACAAAGCTGGGGTCAGAATCAGCTCCACAGACTCCTAGTTCAGGACATAACCTAGAAGGTTTGATGTGTGGCTAGACTGGGAACCTACCCAATGTGTTGTCCTTTCACAAGCCAGTCCAAAATGAATAAAAAAAAAAAACTAATAATAGTGTTGGAGGGGTGAGAATATGCTACCTCTTATTGCATGTATTGATCATCCCCATGGGCTGGATGAGCACCATGCACATAGACCTCATTACATAACATATAGATAAGAGCCTGTTACATAACAAATATTAATCTATTTACTGTTCAGAACATTAGACCAATCTGCTCTCAACTTTGGTCTTTTCATAGTCATAAGTATTATTGTTTCCCATTCACAGAAACTGCAGAAATAGCAGGGCTACTGCTGATGGAAAGAAAGTGACCTCACTTATTGCACCACCTGTGTATTCTTGGGAATCCCATAATTGAAACATTACATCTTGACTCACCTTTTTCTTATGATGTAACTTCTCAAGGCTAGATTTGTCAGTCATGGACTTTCACTATTATATAAGAGAAAGAGACTTTAAACTCTGAGAGAATCTGTTCCTCCTCAAGAAACTCTCCATCTTCCCCAGTTACTTCATTTTATTAAGACAAGCATTCTAAACAATTCTTTTTTTCTCTTCCAAACCAGTTTATTCTTGAATAACATTTTACTACAAGGTTTTCTATTGACCAGGAGAGGTTTAAAAGTATAGTTGGGCCATTCAGGACTTCAGCATATTAACACTGCACTGCACACCTTGTCCCTCCCCCTCAAAGGCCCCTATATCTTTCTCACACTGAGTACGAATATAAAAATCTCCTCTTGCTACTGCTACAACTTGCAAATGTTGTCGGCTCTGTTTCATTTGTCTCCTGAAAAACGTCTCATGTAGATGCTACTTTCAGTTCCTCTCTGCTACTATTCAAAAAAACAAGGTTCCAAGAAAATATTCAACATGTGACTGTCTGTTGGTGGACTTACTGCACTTGAAGAGGCAGCCTTCAGGAAGATTCATCTTCCCAGGAGATACCTCCTGATGGGAAGAAGTCAAACCATCTGCAGATCAAACTCCAGGACATTCACCCAAAGGTTTAATATGAATGGTACATTGGACTAATAAAATATATTAGTCTTGTGGGGAGAAATTACTATGGAGACTATGTATATTTCTAGCTGGACTCACATAGTAGCCTGAATATATTTTTGAGGTTTGGCTCTTGTTCTGTCAGATGCTTGAAGAATGCCAATAGCCAGAAGACACTTCTCCCAATGAACTTCATGGGCGTTTCTCATCTATGGGTGCTTGCTGCAGTCTCACTCAAACAGTAGAAAGATGAAGGGGCACAAAGCATGGCTCATCTATCTATGGCAGCTTTACACTGCCTTAGGGGAAATCGGCTCCCTTTGAAGTGGTTTGTGCTTTTTATTCTATAGTTACTACAATACTAGCCAATGTTTGGAAGGGACTCTTAAAGGACAACTCTTTCTCTAGATGTGGGAAATATATTCCCTCTACACTGATACATAAAATAATCTAAATTACAGTCAATCAATGCTATGGAAAGTCTGATCACCCTGGCTATTTTTATTCCATATTGCATCACTTCATGCTACTTAATTACTAGTTAAGAATCCTGCTGAGAAGCATGTCACCTCTTGTAGGAGTAGCTGAGGAGAATATGCTGCAAGTTATAGAGAAAGCTACTCATAGGGTTGAAAACACATCTGAAATTTTCTCAGATTTTGGAATGCTTGCTCACTATATAACTGGAGAGATGATTACAAAAGAAAATTAAATAATTATCAAATGACTGTCTGGAAGCACTGGTGTTTCTAGGTTGATATTATTTATGTCCTGCCCAACCTTACATGCAACGTTCCCACTGCAAATAGGAGGGATATTTTATGGTTCAGTATTGTGTGTGGTTTCCAGAGAGTTTCAAGAGTTAATATAGACACTAGTTGATATACAGTGATGCAGAATAATCAAACCCAGCTCTTGCCTCTGACAAGTGCCTAACAGGTAAGTAGGCACAAGTTCTCCTTCCTGAAATATAGTTATGTACTTACCATCTACTGCTTCCAGGGTGAGTTAGCTGCCTAAATAAATGGAAGGATCCCAGTCTAGGGCTCCTTATGACAGACAGGATTCTGTTAAGATCTCAAGCACTTTGAATCTACTATGGCAGCAGTAAGGAATTATTACTGACAACAGTTCTGAGTGAAAATATTTAGTTCCCTTAATTCCCCCCAAAAAATCACTTCTTTTTGAGAAGAGGCATGTCATTCGTCACCTAAGGCTCCTGGCACCATTTCCAACTTCTTTTCTCTTAATAGAAAGCTGTTCCAGAACACTGCTTCTGTATTTTACATATTTTAAATAATTAATGTCTTCAGAAAGAACGCACAAAAATTATGCTTGGCTTTCATTACTAGAGAAGTTGCCATAAGCTACTTAGATTACTACTATAGAAATGTTATTCAGATGCTTTTACTAATGTAAGTCTATATTGAGAGCTTGATCGTGAAAGTCTTTTGTTCTTCAAATTCTTCTTGACCTGCATAATCCTCTGGTTTAAATTCTTGAGGGAAAATAAAAGTGCATTAAAGAAATCATGCTTTGTGTACAAATAATTTTTCATTGTTTGCATAAAGGAGGTTTATGCATTGTTTTCCTCTTTAACTGAAACATTTCCTGGCATCAAAAAAAAAATACAGCCTTGAATCATGAAGGTCTAAAGTTTGACAATGTGTAAAACACTTCTACTGCAGGAATTTAAAATAGGTTGCACCAATTGCTACTTTTTCTTTCTACCAGGATATTTTAAAAGACTTGCAACATGGAAAACAATACACCCTGGTTGCTGGCCTATGTAAAAGTTCCTAGCTGCTTACTACTTTTCAAAAGAAGGAAGGAAGAAAAAAAAAGGGCAAAACAAAACAAACCCCCCAAAACCCCAAATCAACAGAGAAGGAAAAAGGGAAGTCTCCGATATCCAAGAAATCCACATTAGAATGAAGAGACAACAAGGAATTTCAAATTTTGAAGAATGCTCTGCTACCATAGTAGCAAAATTGGACTGACAAAAGGGAGGAGACACTGAGAATCTTCACAGTCCCATGAAAGTGGAATGTAACACGTCATAGCATATCTCCTTCCTTCTACAGAGTTTAACCCCTATGACACTGTTGGTGAATATGCTGCTAAAGATGATGAAGTTAATCATTCTGGATCTATTAATTAATGAGTAGATATTCCCATTTTCAGATATCCTAGTATTCATTCTCATAGATGTTTATTCTCAGGAGTATTAAAATGGTTTGTAGTCCTTATAAGATGGAACTTATGGAAGAAAAATATTTCAGATGAAAACGAGATGAAGATTGAGTGGATTGAGCAAAGTCACGGAAGTGATATGAGGATTATATTAACAGTGCACACCCAAAGAATACACCTTTGCATAGCCTATTCTTTCCTAGAAGAAACAAGCCACAAATATTACTGTGTAACTTTTCCTTTACTCTGGGAGCCTGGTAGTATACTGCCACCCTCTGCTGGAATATACATGGACCAAACAATTTCTCCACCTCCCTGCATCTATTTAGAAAGAACAATATGGACTGCATCACATTTTCTTGTCAGATATAGGAAAAAATTAAGAAATGTGGAAGATTGATTTGATATCATGTAAAAAAAAAAAAAAAAAAGGAGGTTTTTAATCTTTTTGTAATAAATTGAATTGCAAGACTACTGTTCATTAAGTACATAAAACTCAGTTCCTACAACTTTGCCAAAGGAAGTAGTGTCAAGGAAAATTTTTGTGGAGTTTGCTCAGAGAGCTTTGGTGTTACCAGTTGTAGGGTTGTAGACCTCTAGAGATTTTTTTGTTGCTTCAAGCTTTACAAGCATTATGAAAGGACTTACACAAGCTTCCAGTTATGACTTTTTGCAACATTTCTAAACCCCACTAGAGAACAACTAAAAGCAGAAAGAAACACAAGTTCAGCTACTGTCCTTTCTTTATATGAACCAAGGTCTACATGGTATTACTGAGGTTATAAGTCAGAATTTCCTGAATTTTTACAGTGGAATTCAAGTCTTTTAAGTTATAAAAGCAAATAAAGGGTGAGATGAGAGGGGCACGGATTAATTATTTAAATAAGATCAAAGATAAGCAATTTTTTTTATTTGTTTCCTGTAAAGGGGTACAATAAGGCCTATGTTTTGAAAAGCAAGTGATGAAACTGGGCATTTCCATTTTCTCTTGGTTAGTTGGGTGCTTTAAATGCAGGTAAATGATGCTCAGTCCTCTCTGAGTACTAAACTTCCTCAAAATATTTAAACACAATATCAGTGGTATGAAAACTAGTAATGCCCCCTGAAAGCTTAGATTTATTTTTCCATCATCACTACTGAGGAGGATGAGTTCAGCTGTTACAGAAATGAATAAATAAATAAATAACAATTTGAGCTATTAAGATCAAATTCTGACCATATGGGAGTTACAAGAAGGTCTCAGTGCAGGAATATTCCATCATGTTAATTGATTACTGCAATATGTTGCACATGAGGAGAAGGAAGGAAAAAATGTTATGAAGATGTTCCAGCAGGTCCCATCTTTGAGTAATGTAGATCAATGAGGATTTATTGCCCATGAATTTACTGCTTTTATTCACATTTGGCTCTGATTTAAAGATCTGATCCAGATTCTTGAAACAAATGGTAGGCAAAACCTTGACTGTACTTGAGCTAAGTTCTTTACAAAAGGAAGTTAACTATTAAAACACTAGTTGGCTTATCAGATTGGACACTACTGGGACAATCAGATCTTTGCCCCCAGCTGTCCATTCCTGCTCTGCAATGCTGACTTAAATGGTGGGCTGACACAAACTATGATAGTTTCATGATTATAGTCTATGATGACCTAAGATTTTTTTCACTGATAATGTTTGACCACTTGGATTTATATTAGGTAATTAAAAATAAAAGGCATTACTTGAGGTAATCACCTGCTCTTGGAGGGTTGTTCATATAGATTTCTAATTCAGGCTGCATTCCTTAGTAATTATGTGCAAAAATGCCTTCATTCTCTGTGTTTGAGCCTTAGTGTTTAGTGTGTTTGAACCCTTGTGCAAAAAAAGACAAAAAATTTTACAAAATGGAGGCAACTATACTGTAAGCATGGGAAAAACAGGACAGTTTGGGAGGTAACCCATAGGTCAAGGGGAAAGGTGGTTAGTATTAGGGCTTGGGATTTCTTCATCTTCACTGATAATTTGGAATTTAAAATCACTTCAAATAACTAACATGAGAAAGCTTTAAAAAAATCATGGTGACTGAACTCACAAGCTGTCTTTACCATATACTGAAGCTTAACTGCATTACTGTGGCCAAAGTACTGGATTAGTACTTTGGCCACAGGACTCTTTTGTCCCCCTCTTGACTCCCTAAGTCAGGAGAGGGACAGGGGAGGAGAGACAAGAGGTATGGGTTCTAAAACCTCTATAAGCCTAACCTCCCTCCTTCCTACTGCCGTCATTAGATTCATACTCTGCTAGCAAATAGTCTCAGGTAGGGCTTTTGCATTTGACAAATGAAGGCAATTTGGGGATTTAACACTTGTGGATGCATTGTAGGACTAACTGTGTGACTTAAATGCATTTTTCTTGTAAATCAAATATTAACTTGGAAAATAACAATACTAGCAAATGAAACCAGTGAGGTGCCACTCAGCACTACAGTCCTGCTTTAATCATGTTGCTCTTTGAAAATTCAAAGCTTGTAATCATGCCAGACTGCCACGTTTTGGGTTAAAATTCATGGGAATTTACAGATATTATTTTGGCCACTGGAGAGCTCACTTACTAATACAACAGAGACTCTCTCATGGAAATTTTTGCATTATTATTTTTGAATGCACTACAATGACTGCAAAGTTCAAACTTATCTGAGTTCATACATGACAAAATTAGTGAAAAATGGGCTTAATTTGTAATGAATTTTCCTATTTTGTTCTTTTTTATTTTGTCTGTGTGCTGAGCACTACCAACAGATTCAGTGTAAAAACAGCTTATTTTGATTGTTTCATCTTTTCATAGCAGTAACCTAACCAGACTTCTGTATTAGTGCTCTAACCTTGAATTAATAATACGTACATGAATTCCTACATCTATGATGTTTTCAGTATCCAAACAAGGCCAAGGTGGTTTTAGGGTACAGGTCAAAAAATTAACTACTTAGTTTCATTCAGTAAGATCATTCTTCATCTTTCAGGTGAATTATCAAATAACCACATATGAGATACCAGTCCAAAATATAAAACCAAAGCCATTAGAAAAGATTCTTGGGTTTTTTACTTCCTAGGTTTAAAGACAAACTTCAGGGTGGGCAGCAAGCATCAAGAGCAATTCCTGTTTCCCTCCCCTTCTCTGCATGTATGGAGCTGCATAGCACTGGGAAGGTTCAGAAACTGACAGGGGCAGAAAATGTACATGGCATACCATGATAGAAACATAACCAAACAAAATTTAAAAATGGTACCCACTAGTTGCTAGTACAAATAAACACAGAAAAGACATGTTTAAGTTTTATGAGCGTGTATGTCTGATTTTAGGGAGCACACTACATGAAACTCTAAGCCTTTTGAATATTCCTTCAGCAGTTATATTCTTCCTGTTGAAAAACTTCTAAACACCTTATGCAAGCATCCCTGCATACAAATCAGATTTTCAGAGGTGCCATGTGAGCACACATACATTAGATCCAAATCCACCAGAATGCCAGGGATAAATGTGTGTTACTGAGTCATGGGAAGATCAGAACAGTTTTTAAAAAAGTCTTTCTAGAACATAGATTCATTTCTTCATAACACCATTTTCCAGACAGATTTATTTCTGAATGTCAGGTTTTGAGTTCATCTTAGTTTGTATTTCCAAGCCTAAGACTGTCAGCCAGATATTTGAAAAGCCATCTATTTCTCAGACATTTAAACTAACCTATTCATGGATATGCATGGCTTGTAAATCTACTTCCATATACCAGCCTTAATGAGATTTTACTCTTCTGCCTTCTAGTTATGGGCAAAGCAATCTGGTTTTGTGACTCCAGTGTGTATGCTTCGAATGTGAAATAGACCTGCATGCTTCTCACTTTTGTATGTGGGCAAGAGCTTATGTTGTGCACAGAGGAGCAGAGTTTTAAACCAGTATTAAAGATACTTGAATCTTACTACATTTTCTGGATTTCATCTATTTTCAGTCTCATTTAAGTAAAATTCACTGAAGTGTCAATCTAGAAAAGACAGTTCTCAAAAAGACCTTATACAACTGTTAACAGCAATTGTGTCCAAAATATACCCTATTTATTATGGAGCAGAGGATGCATAAGCCATTTCCAGTGTAAGCATCACACCAAACAGCTCCATAGATTTTATACCTCCCTCCAGGTGTTGAAATTGTTAATTAACCAAATTCAGTTAGTTAAGTAAAAAGGATGATAACTCCAGTTGTTTAACATGTAAAAGCTATGAATTATTAGCACCATGCAGTTGCTTATGTGTAGCCTGAGAGCTCATCTTCAAACTCTCAAGGGCCTAAGTAACTGCACTCAGCTGACACACTTCTTGCCAGCTGACCCTTCTTACCTCAAACTTCTGTATGCTCCACCCATCCCATTTGTAAAACAATGCAAGTTCTCTTACATCACCATCCTATTAGTTTAATTCATTTTCATTTGTATTTAGAAAACGTGAAAAATGCATTTAGACTCAAATTCAGTAGAAGTTTACCAAAGAAGCATCATTTACAGTGAGCAACAATATGTGAGCACTGGACTAGAATACTTCCATAAATTACTTCCACTCTAAGTTTTTCTCTGGGATGACATGAATTATGTAATTTACTGCCTAAATTGCATCAAAGGCTTGCAAACAGTGACCTCTGTTAGCCAAGAGAAGTAACCAGAACATCTCAGCTGGAGTAATCACCTCCATGCTGATTATTTGTGGCTGATGCATCTTTGTCGAAAGAACTCTTATTTAAATGAAAGGGATTGAAGTCACTCATGAGTAAGGTGCCAGTATAAAAGAGTTACATCAGAAGATCTGTAGCCCAGACTAACTAACTTGTTATGTCCCTGAACTGCATGTAGCTTTTAGTGTTGCCAAAGAATCTCTTAAAGCTTACCTGGAGCAAGGATAAATTGTTGAGGAAGGAGATGTGGGAATGAGAGTACTACAAAACTCACTGGTGAGGCAGAGGTTATAGCCCCAAGCTTTATAAGTTTAAAGCTCCTTATATATTACTGGACAATATATATTTTATAACAACATGATACTCTTTTTGTTTTCATACTTCTCATCAAGTTTTGAGCAAAAGTTTTGAGCAAAAGCCTGACTCTATCTGTCTGAACTATTAAGGCTGATTCAAAACCAGGATTTTTCACTTTATAGACAGACTGGGAAGCCCAAAAGAGACAACCTGTGAAGTAAGGTGATCCAGAAGAGTTAGTTCTGGAATTTTGACACTACCTTATCTCATGTCCATTGTGAATTATAAATACACATGCTCTACAGAGTTAAGCCAAATTAAAATGGGGCTATTTTTTATTTTAAAGATTCAAAAACTTCAGAATCACATGCAGAATGCCCATGGTGAGCTACAAATTGAATTTATTCTTTTCCACATAGGAAAATAAAATTATTTTTTTAAATGTATTAGGCAGACAGGTCAATTTGTAGTTGTTCTAGGAAACTTTGATGCCTCATATTATCCATGTTTTAAAAAATAATTTATTTTAAAAATTAAAATCAATTATTCTCTCATCTGATTTCTGATGTGAGCCTTTCAGAGACTGTGATGATAGCAAGGAATAACTTCACAGTTGTTTTGTAGGGTTTTAGTCAGCTTGGGTTGATCTCCATTAGGTTGGTAGTGCAGAGTCCATTTGATGATCTGGTTCTTTGTAAGCAGTCAATGAAGAGGATGGATCTTGGATGAGGCAACAGGACATACCAGACAGAGAGGAGACAAAGGGAAAAAGTGAGAAATGTGATATTGATTTAATTTTATGAGCTTTTCAAGTTCATACCCAGACACAAAAAAAAATAACATATCAAACAAAGAAAGAAAGAAAGAAAAAAAAACCAACAACAAGCAAACAAAAAAACCACCAGTCTAAACAACATATGCCAAGAGTTTTGAGGTTAATATTATTTATTTAGTAATAAAATCCTTGGTACTTCCACCTTTATTTTTGGCATTTTCAGGCTGAATCTCTTTAATACAAACAGCAAAATTCCAAACATTTGTGAGACTGGTCACAGTTTACCTTGCCTATTTCTTGAGGCTTCTTATCACCACCACTTACCTAAAGATTTTCAGTGACTATTTGCTCTCTTTCATGTGTCTTGAATCAAAACCTTGAGTTCATGACTGAGGCAGCCTGAGAGACTCTTCATCACTGTCAACCTTCCTCATATAACAAGAAGCTGGAGAGTGGCTTCAATGTTACTCGTATTTAGGTTCACAAAAGGGGATAACCTCTTTTAACTATTTTGTAGGACTGGACGTCAGTGATTTTCTGTCACTTCCATGCAAACACTATTAATTCCTTACATTAGGGAGGTAACAATCCTTCTAAATAGCCGTTGGCTTGGGTGTAATCAAAACTTCATTCCTCAAGTGACATAATACCATTTTCTGCAATGAGACACCAATGCAGTCACCCCAGGGACAGTGACAGCAGATACCTCACAGTGTAGCAACAATTTTCGTTCCATTCAGTGTGGATGGGCAGGGTCTGCTTAGTACCTGAGTTATATCTAGAGTCCTCAGGAGCTACATGAACACTAGTGACTGAAAGAAATAAAATCCAGTCCAATCTTGTGGTGTTAGGAGCATGTTCAATTTTATTTTGTAAATTTACACTGAGTGTGTACTAAGAAACTGTGAATGCTTTTATCTTGTTGATGTATAAGCCTGATTCTGAGCATGCAAACAGATCTTTTGAAGTTGTAGACAATTTGCATGTGATAATACACATATGCAATGTGCCTTATCGAGCTGCTAAATTTTTTTGTTGTGGCCATTTTAATGCCCATTCTAGCATCTGTCATGCATGAAACTCCTGTCACTTGAGACACTTCTGTGGATAATCTGACATTTAACTCCTGTCTTTGCTGAGTCAGGTGCATATTGCTTTCATCTCTATTCTAAGACAATACGGTGTTCAGTAATTACCTTTATCAGTCTCCCTGCTCTAAATTTGAGTATACTCACTGAATAAACTGCACTAAAAACAAGCTGTTTTGTACGCAAATAAAAAGTGGATCCTTTTAATACCAAATTGTTGTTACATCAGGCTCCATATATGTATATTTAAGCATCAAAGGCTAGTATAAAAGATGAATCGCTATCATAAATGCAATTCAGAAACAAGGATTAAAAAAATCAGGCTAATTCAATGTGAATCTATACCCATTTCTCTCACATCATTTAGTGTATTTAATTTCATTTCATTTTTTTCTTTGGTAGGTCTACAAATAGAAAGAGGTCACGGTGTTAATCATCTGAACAGGTAAGAGTCAAGTTTTCCCTAAGACTTAGAATTTTATATTCTATCTTTCGATTCTATAAGATTATAATATATCTACATATTATGATACATTTTATAATTCTGTAAGAGTATAATAAATTTATAATATTAGATGATATTTATCAGCTCTTTTTCCTAGAATCTTATTTATACAAATTTTGTACTTTTTTTCTATATATTTTATTTTCCTTTAGGCAATTTTTATAGTTTGTTTCAATTATTTGTCATCTGTAATGCTCGATTTCCTTGGTTTAGCTAAAAAAACCTCGTGATTATCAATAAAATATTAGTTAATTAGTAAAACAATTAGTTAATAATTAGTTAATGGAGGAATTTTTAAATTCTTACAGGTTGATGTGAATTGAAATGTTGGGAAGCAGTAAAATGTGTGGACTATGTCAGTTTCATAAACACCTGAAGTGTATCACCCAGTTTTGAACACAATTTCTGTATTTCTCTCCTTCACTTAAATATGTACAGTTGCATAAAAAAGATGATGTGTGCAAATTTATCAGTCACTGAAAACGAATTGTGGACACTAAATTTCTGGTTAATTTATACTTTTTCTCTCCATAATAAAGGTTTAACTACTATTTACAATGGCTGAAAAGCTAGAAGAAAAATGACAGATTATATATACGTTTACTTGACCATCGTTTAGTAAATCCATAAATCTTCTCTTCTTCCTTAGATATTCAGCTCTGTTCAACAGAATAACAAGGAGTAGGTAAGTTACAAAGATAAATTATTCTTTCCAGTTTCATAGTCTATTTATAGTCTTTTCATTCAGTAGAGCTTTTAATTCGTTTGGGGTTTGTTGTTTTCCACGCTCCCATGTATTTTTTAAGAAATAATTTATTGCAATTCATATTTCTTTCTTTTCAAAATTATAATCCAATTAATTTCTCAGTAAACAAGAATTTCTTCTTTTCATGAGAAATGAACTACAAGAAAAAGTGGTTTCTGATTAGATAAGCTAATTTTGAAAGGAGAGACAGAATCGAGCAATGAACTGGATAAAAATAATAATGGAGCATACCTTGTTAGATAAAAAATGGAATAGACGTTAGAGACAATTAATGCAGGAGATACTTAATGCTGCAATATGTTAAACAAGCTTTGTCTTATATTTGCTCTATAAATCATAGTTAATTTCCTGAAATAATGTGTTATAACCACCCAGCTAAAAACATCACGTTTCTGTAAACACATGCCACTGGAAATCGCTTTGTTCTCTGCTACTTTGCATGAAAACTTCAGCACCCTTTGCAGGAAAACCTCAGCACCCTTTGCAGGAGGGGTTGGGTGTATATGTGTGTGTGTTTACAGGTAGCTAGAGATATAATATAGATTGACTGATCAGTTGATCAGAGAAAGCAATCTATCAATGGTCAGGATTAATATTGCATGAAAATACATGGTAATTTCATTTTGTGGATACAGATGATTTCTTTCAGATTGGGTTTCCAAATGACTAAACTGCAGACTGCAGGGTCTTAATGTCTGGGCATGATTCTGGTTCATGTCTTACACTGTGACAGCACCTTTTATCAGGCTGTTGGGAAAATTGTATCAGAATCAAGTGGTCTGTGGGATATTTTGTCCTGTTTTATCTGCTCATTGTATGCAGTGAAGTTCTCTTTCTAAGAAGAAGAATAAACAGGAAATTTTTTTAGTGGTAAACCTTTGACAAAAATTTCCTATTCCTCTCTATTCTGCTCTTCAGGTGAACATATATGTACATATTTCTAAAGTAATAATCAAATTGGAATTACAAATATCCCTGACCCATATTAAGAACACCCCCTCCAATGGAAATAATCTTGCAAGGCCAATCTCCAGAAGGCAAAGCTGAACGATATTGGGTTTAGAACTCTGAAAATATCTGCAGTATAATCAAAATTAAATGTCAAGGTTTTTAGTACAGAGATATGATCCTGACTGGGTCTGTTCAGCTTTTTTTTTCAGCAGTTAAGCAACTGGCAGTTTAGTTAGGAAAGATAATGTGTAGTTGCATATTCCTATACTGTAAGTCTGACGGTTTTTGTTTTATTGGAAGCTAGAGAAACTGTTTGTCTCACCTTTAAGAAACAGGTATACATTTTATTTATCTTCCCTTAGCAGTAATAGTTTCTGGGCAATTTTCAAGACACCAAACAATAGAAAACACTATGTGCAACTATTAAGAAATCAGAGTTTGACATAATTCTCTAACTGTGTATTGTGTTTTGTATTTTTTGCATTTTGTAGCAAACAGCAAAATTTACTGCCATGAAAAATTCAGATATAATACCATGTTTTCATCATCTGCCCTCAAATACAAAGTTGCTGAGGAAAGCAGATCAAACAGTGGTTTATAAAAGAGTTAGACAAGGTTATAGGCAGTCAGTTTCAGCTGTCTGAGGACACACACAGCTAAGAATACGAAAAGGGATTGAGACAAACCTTGGAGTACAGATTAGATCCCTCCCATGGAAACAGAAAGAGTGGATGTGTTTTAGTTTAGCTGGAATGGGTAAGAGAAACAAGGGTTGAAAGACATCTTTGTGCAAGAAACATGGTAATGGGCGAGTAAGAACCATCCTGTGGAGGAAAGTTCCAGAGGCAAGTTGTAACAGGATCAAGCTGTGATTTCAAACACTTACTGAATGAAAGCTCCTCCAGCATAGCCCTGTGATGCAATGTGGGGACCAGGAAGATCTCTGAGGAGTGATGGTGAATGATCTAGCCAGGAGACAACAAAGATTTCGAGGCTTGTATTTCATTAGAAAGTTGAGTAAAATCAGCACATTTCCAGTTTGGTATTGATGAACCAGCATTTTCTGCAAGAAGACAAATATTCTGTTGACAGTTTTGATGAGTTCTATTTTCAGCATCAGGGGATCTTCTGCTACTTCTCTCTGCCATATCCACTCTGGTCCTTGATGCAGGAATTGTCATCTTTAGTTATATTTGCACATTGCCTGCAACACTGGCTGGAGGCCATAGACTACAGCACAAAAAGGCACAGAAACCACGAGACCTAAGGTGTCTTCATTTCTGTGCATCTCTAATTGATGGCTCAGGGTTTCATGGCCTTTCTAACTAATGCTGCCAGGAATCAATAATGTCACATCACTGATCAGCCCAAACTAGTGAACCATATGCAACAATCCAGATTACCTTTGGTGTTGCTCATATAGAACTATACTACAGCAATATACTACCTCAAGCTGTCAAATGTGGATAGTTTGTGTTCAAGCAAAGTATCATCACAAGTGGTGACACTGTTTTTTCTTTTGTGCTGAAGTTCATATAAATTAAAGTTTAGTTCATGCTTTTTAATTTATTCTTCTTTTAATTTCCCCTTTTCATATAAGGGATATTATGATCTTATGAAGCTGACACTAAATGATCAAACAATATTGAACCACCTAATGAAAATCGTAAGCAAAAGTCATTGTGAATTAGGTATTTGCTAAACTGACAACACAAGCCTTTGTAAACCTGATATTGTTCTTATGTAAACTCATGAATGGAGACTTTCTCAAATAAATTACTTAATAACATCAGAGAGTCATTGGCTGTGTAAATATATCCCAGGGGCACATACTAAGATTCCTGAATTTAAATGTTCAATAGAACTTCGTATTTGTCACCTTTAATAACAAGTTTTTCCTTATGAAATCATTATTAGCATGAAAAAGTTAAATTTTCTATCTAATTTCTTGAATTAATGCTGTTTGAAGACCCTAAGGGTTTGAAACTTCTTTCAATGGAATTCATCATTTACATAATTTTCATAGCCCCAGCCCTTTGCTCTCGACTATAAATGCACATTGTGATTTTTGCATGCATTAAGACAGCAACTTCTATTTTTCTCTACACAAAGCAAGTAACAGAATAATAACAGGTAATAAACATTTTTAATCTTTAATGTTACATTAACAGTGAAGTGCTATATTTATGATTTCACAACAACACTGCCTGCTGAATGATGCCTTTCTGGTTCTTATTGTGAAGATATTTGATTAGAAAAGGAAAAACAATTGAGTTATTTGAGATCAGTGGAGCTCTCCATCATTTGCTGCTTGAGATATTTGTGAGTGCACAGCAGCATGGCCAGATTTTTAAGCAGACTAGACAGTATTTTCTCAGCTCTACATTATCATAGTTCAGCCATGATCTATGAGTGAGATGCTTATTTGATGTATTTCTTTTTGTCATTAATATAGCTTATTAGATAGGAATTTTATTCCTTTCATAAGCCCAGACTTTGTTCATCAATGCAGCACAGCTTTTGAAAAAAATATCTCTTGATGTTAACCTCTCCTCAGCTTACTTTTACCCATAATAACTTACGTTACTGTAGGTCTTTCTGAATTCAGGGTCATGGACATATGGTAGGCATAAGACAAAGGTTAGGACAGACCCAAACCTAAAAAAAGGCTATCAAACTAGTGGCAAAGATAGGCATAACATATAAGAATAATACATAGCATAATAGTTGCAGTGGAAACATAACACTTCAGACAGTATTTTGAATGGTAAAACTGAACTTATCTCTGGGACGAGGCTAAACTTGTTTGACACCAGCTGCTTCCATCCAGGGATTTGCTACAGACTGCAAACCAATGTAGACAGATACACCATTCCCCACTTAAACAATGGGCATGATAATTTTAGTATTATTATTGTTGCTGCTGCTGTTGTGGGTATTATTCCTGTCTGTGCACAGTGAAAAGACTAAGGCAAATCATGTAGTCTGTTTTGCAGCAATTTTTTTATTAGGATTCAATGTGAGATTAAGATTCTGCTTTTAGGTATATACTTTTCATCCAGTTACAGGTATATAAAAAATTATTGCACCCACATAAGATTCACTGACTCTACTGGTTGCCTCTTCCCTGGCTGTGATGGGAATTTGTTCATCTAAAGCACCAATTAGAGCTTGACAATTCTTGACATTTACAGTATTAATCTGGAGCCAAATGTGAGTTTGAGTTTGATCCATTTACCCATACGTACATTCAAGTGTAGTGCTATTTCAGAAGCCTTGTGTCATGTTATCATATACAAAAAGAGTTAACATCCCTTCTTTAGACCAAGAAGTAGTTTATCCTATTTGAATTCAAAATAGAGGAACAGATACATGAAGTTTAAACTGAACACAATTTAATTTGCATTGCTGAATGCAAAGCAGCATGGTGAATACTGATTTTTTTTTAAGCCAATATATTCTGCCACAGGTTTACTCCAATCTTTTTTAAAGTTTCTGTAAACATGAAAGTGTGTGTTCCCTCTTTTTTTCCATAGAGGGAACACATGTAACTGTGCATTTCATCTCCAGTCACAAAATATCTAGAAAGATATTCAGGGTGCATTACCTGGATTTTTAATATTTTTCAACAGAAGTTTCAAATGTCATGCGTTCATGTTAATGTTGCTGTTCTTCCCACCCAGATACACTAACAGAGAGTTTCTGGGATGGACAAAGAAAAAAAAAAAAAAAAAAAAGGTATTGAAAATATTGTTAGTGATGAAATCCAGATGTTACAAGTTTGTTGATCAATGCTCAATGTAGAAAAGGGCTTAAATCAAATACTGAAACAGAATGAACCCATGAAACCCTTTAAGTATTTTTTGTCAAGCAGCAGGTTCCTTGCAAACCTGGTTCCACATAATCATTCTACTTGAAATAAGAGAGGAAGTCCAGTGTGTGTGATCAACTCTGTACAGTTTTAAATTTCCTACACACCATTTTCATTGCTTGACGAGGCTTGAAACTGCAGGAATTAGCCATACCAAAGTTATTCCTTTTGGACTCCAAACTAACAAACTCAGAACAGCTTGTTGGAAGGTCTGGCATTTAGTTGCAATCAAGTTCAATGATGACTTGCAATGTGCATGTCAAAAGGAGGTCAGCCATTAGAGGCTCTTTACTACCAACCTTCTCTCTCCATGAGCCAAATCACTGCCCAGACACTCATAGAGGCTTCTTATTACCACAATGCCAACATGTTATCCAGGTTAAAATGTAGCTTTGCTATTCATACAAACATACACTAAGCCCCCGGAAAACTTTATGAAGGAGTGCTATGTTGTTTGTGAATGCCAAAATTCTACTGGCTCAGACATTTGACAGATTGTGAGCCATTTCCCATGTTCTAACTCACCAGGCTGTAAATTCTGGTTTATAAAATATGAGACATTAAATGAGTTCAAATGTTTGGGGTTTGGGTATTCTTGTGTTTGTTTCTTTTTCCTTAAGTTTTGCATGGCCATTTCCAATAGCCAACCCCCCAGCCCAGCACTTACCAGAAACTCCCACTGATTTCTGAAGATTTCTGGATGTAGCCATTGAAAAACCTGCACCTGACATCAGTTGCCCTGCTGAGATTCCAGCCAATGTTCTCACCGTGCATTCATGTGCTATTCGGATATAATTGTCTTTGATTTGCAATATCTCTTAGTAACCCAGACAATCTCTTTAATGCATTTCAGTGACAACAGGCACAAATTGAAAAACAAAAAAGCACTTATAAAACTCAAATTAAAACATGTAACTCAAATCTTCATGCCAGACAGGCTTTGTCAGCTTATAACTAAAATCTACCTAGACTGATTTTAGGATTTTAAGGATTTAAACAAAATATTTTTTTGCCCCATAAACCAAAGCTAGGAAAAATATGCCTAATCATGCCAGGACCATGGGAGATACATATTCCCATCTGTCTATCTGTTTCATCTTGAACTGCTCAGGGACACGTTCTATTCCACTACTTCTAGGGCACTAATTTTAGGTCTGTGGACTGACATTTTGTCTACCTATCCATCAGAAGAGATTGAAGGAATGCCAATCTGTTGCTTCATGGAATCATTCTGCTATTTTCAGGGTTTTTTTCATATGCATATTAGACATCAGATTAAAAAATGTTTTATTGACATTTCCCTCAATGTTGAAATTTTCCTTTTTTGCATACCAGTACATTGTGATTTGACTTTTAAGAAACACAGAGTTCTCAGGGGTATTTTATTAGTTGATGTAGAATTGTGTCCTAAGTTGGAAGACAATATACATTTTGTTTTTCTTACGTTGTCTGCCTGTAACTTTGACTTTCCTTTCCTTAGTGTGTGTACAGAGTAAACTTTCTGATGGAATTTATTGTCACCATTGTGATTTCTATTTTATGACTGACATCTTCTCTGCAGAGAAAAAGAGAAGGTGGACTATAAGGGAAATTATATCACTGTACAGAACATCTCTCCTGGATAAGCCTTTAATATGAAAATAATACATCATATGTAAAGAGCCATCAGTATTTCTGGTGCTCAGAGCCAGAACATGATTCCGGTTTTGACTGCACATGTGGCATTTAGGTATTTAGCTGACATTTGAAGTGATTGAACGTTAGGAACCTACCTCCCATCCTGCTTTCTGAAAATGTGCTGCCAGGGTTCATGTCCTGGAAAAGTTCTGCACCATGGGTATAACAACAAATAAATGAGGAGAAAGGGAAAAGATGCTACCCATAAGGTCATACAGCTTCTTTGTGAGTGAAAAGGTTTTTTAAGTCATCAAAGGATTTGGAAGAGAATGTCAAAGATTTCAAGGCAGAGATTTCTTTTTCAATAGCAAGCTGGAGGAAAAGTGGAGGTATTGAAGAGTGTTAGATTGAGAGCCACAGGCATTGTGACTATCCTGATATAACCAAGAGATGATAGAGGATGGAAAGGGAACACACAAGCCCTAGAAAAAACTTTATTATGTATCGTGCTTTACCATGAAAGAAGTTAGAGTGAATGATAATCTCAAATGCCTCCAGCCCCTCATCAAAAGAAAGATGGAATTTTATACCCATTCTTTGTTTAAACTACAGTTCTTTTATTTTTCCAGACTGACATCAAAAATTTCTCTCTACTTTCAATTTTGTTCCAAGAACTCAGCTTAAAGAGGTACAGGTGAAAGTGGTGTCACATGTATGATGAGTATTATGGTTTACATCTGAACAAGAGCTGTAGTGTGCTCCTTTCCATTGTGAACCTATAATACAAGTAGATATAATTGCATCAAAGTATGACTGACTCATCTTAATGCAACTTTAAGAAGTTTCACTACTTACATCTGGAAAGCAAGTGCATTTATTTCAGCTCTGATTCTGAATGGATTATCAGGAGTAAGTGGCTTTGAATTTTAGTCTTTATACAGTTGCAGAGCAAAAACTTCCTATGGGTTGGCTCTACTAAGTAAACACAACATGAAATCCAGCTGTGAGCTTCTCTGTAGGTTTGGCTGTTTGTTGAAATTATCTTTTGAAGTTCTCAGATTCATACCCTATCACACTAAAAAGCAACACCAGGTAGCATCTCCTGGCAGTTTTCATGCACTTGCTAATAAGTATTCCTGGAAACTGTAAAGTTGCTAGATACAATTCTCAAATGATGGAACTCTAGAAAGTAAGTATTTGCATTTTATTCTACCAAACTGAGATAATATTTCACATTGCTCAGACAAGATTGCATCTGTATCCAATAAGATAGCTTTTTTTACCCTAAACAGACACAGGAAAAGACAATTTTCTTATTGTGAGTCTTGTCACAACAACTTGCAGTTTGCCCATTTCTAGGTTTTATTTTCTTAGAATACATCAGAGCTACCAGTCTGGGACATATGAAAATGTAATTGAGCTTGAAATGTCATCTTGATAGCAAGTGATACAGTTAATTCTGTTGGTAAATGTTGTGGAGTGCTAATTGCAAAGTCTAAATTTAACAATTAGTTTAGAAAATCTGAAGTGTAATTTATAATGGGATATAAGCTGCAGGCTCCAGCTTGTACTGACATTTTTATTATTATTACTTATACCAGATTAGAAGCAGGCAGATGAAGAATTTTAACCAAGAATCTAGATGCATGGCTAATTTAACTTCAACCAAATTTGACTATACATTTAGTAAATTTGCTACAGCTGCAAAACATGTTCTAACAAATTAAACCTGTATCAAGTCCTTTGCATTCTACAAGTTGTAATTATATATGAATTGATATTGTCATCTTAAACTTCATTAACGTCTTTTAAATCTTCATTGATGTTGTCAATCAGAGAAGGTGGGTGGTACTGGACTCTTTCCTATCCTCTTAAAGAGGAGCATTGCTGTATTTCAGCATCTGGAGTTTTGAAACCTTGAATCAGTCACACAGAATTTACACTGGAGATTCTGCAACACAAAAATCTTTGAGATAATAAAATATTAGCAAGAGGGACATAAACTGGAGTTGGTAAATCTTATTTTCCTCAAACTAAAATATTTTGCACTGTGGAACCACTGAATAGTTGAAGTTGAAGTTGGAAGGGAGGTCTGGAGATCACCTAGTTCAAATCCTCTGCTCAAAGCAGAGTCAGCTGGTGTAGATCTAAGATTATGTCCAGATATGTTTTTGCTGTCTCCAAGGATTGAGACTCCACAACCTCTCTGGGCAGCCTGTTCTAGTGTTTGATGAGCCTCCCAGTAAAAGAGCTTAGATGGAATTTCCTATATTTCATAGTGGCCTCCTGTTTTGCCTCTGTGCAGAGAAGAGTTTTGCTCCTTCTCACTGGTTATTCATCCACACTGAGGACATCCCCCTGAGCCTCTACTTGCCAGGATAAACAACTCCAGTTCCCTCAGCATCTACCAATTTAACAGTTGCTCTAATCTCTTGCTTAAGGTCTTCATGGCCATTTGCTGGACTTGCTCCAGCACATACATGCCTGTTTTGTACTGGTAAACACAGAGCTGTGCACAACACTCAAGAAATGTCTCACCAGTGCTGAACAGAGGGGAAGGACAGCCTCCCTCCACTTGCTGGACACACACTGCCCAATGCAGCTGAGGATACCATTGGCCTTCTTTGCACTGTGCATCACTGGCTTGTGGTCAACTTGGAGTCCCACTGGACCCCCAGGTCCCTCTTTTCCAAGTGCTTTTCCAAGACACCAGTATGTACTGGTATGTGGAGCTATTCCTCCCCATGTGCAGGATTTTTGCATGTCCTGTCATTGCCTTCATAAGGTCCGTGTTGGCCCATTTCTCCAGCCTGCTGAGGTTCCTCTGAACAGCAGCACAACCATCTGGTGTATCAACCATTCTTCCCACATCTGTTTCAGATGCAAACTTGTTGAGGGTACACCCTGTCCCATTACCTATGTCATTAATTAGGTTGCTACACTTTACTGGTCCCAGTATTAACCCCTGGGGTCCTCCACAGGTCACAGGCCTTCAGCCAAACCCGAGTGTAACCCTTTGAGTCTAGTTGGCTGTTCACCTCATTATCCACTTATCTAGGCCACACTTCATCAGCTTGTTGATGAGGATGTTACAGGAGACATTGTCAAAAGCCTTTCCTGAAGTTGCAATAAACAGCACCCACTGCTTTCTCCTCACTCACTGGGCTAATGGTTTGCCTGTAGAAGGCTTTCTGGCTAGCTAAGCATGATTTCCCTTCTCTTATTCCATACTGACTACTCCCAAACACATTCTTGTTCGTATTGTGTTTCAAAAAGGTTTCCAAAATTATTTATCCTATCACCTTCCAAAGGACTGATGTGACATTTACCAGCTTATATTTCCATTAGTCCTTCTTGAATACAAGAGTTGCGTTTGCTTGCTTTTGTCACTAAGAACCTTTCCCAATCACTATGACCTTCCCAATCACTGTGAGATTCTCCTTGAGATTATATTGCCTAACTTCCTCAGCACTCAAGGGTGCATCCCATCAGGACCCACAGACTTGTGTGCATGTCCAGTTTGCTTAAGTATTCTCTAACCTGATCCTTTGCCACTGAAGTCAAACCTTCCCCTCTTCAAAACATCCCTATGGTCTCAGGAACCTAGTTTTCCTGAAAGCTGATCTTACCAGCAAGACCAAGACAAAGAAGGCAATGAGTAGCTTGGCCTTTTCCATCTCTTTTGCCATCAGACCCCCTGCTGCATTCAGCAGAGGGCTCACACTTACCCAGTCTTCCTGCTGAGGTACTTCTAGGAATACCAATGTGTTGTTTTGTGACAGATTTCCTCAGATGTCCCAAAGCACTTCTGTAGCCTTTGCCTGCTGCTTGGGCTACAGCTTGGAGCCATGGCAGCCGGGAACTTGCAATTCCAAAAAATGTTTCTGATCACATAAGAAAAAGTGTTATATCTCTTCACCAAATATACTGCTTAGACCTTAAACTTCAGCCAGTATTCCTACATACTCATTTTGACATGTGCTTTTTAGTAAATTCAGTGTTTTTCAAAACTCTGTCCTCCTTTGTCTGTTTCAAATATGGCACTCAAAATCTTATGTCATTCTTGGACATACTAAACTTATAAATTTATCCAAGTCCATATATATATATAACATATATATATATACCCATGAGTGGAAAAAAGCTCTCTACTGACATTGTAGTCAAGATTCAGCTTTGGAGCACTGTAATTTGCCAAAACTACAAAAATTATGGAAGTGGTTGCTACTTAAATACAATATGCAAAGCACACTTGGTTTTTCATTTCAGAAGTGCTTCTTAACTTTTCACTTATGCTTCAGTTCTTCTGATTTCTGTCTCCTTCAAGTATGCAAATCTATTATTAGTTATTCTTTTCAGATCTTTAGGTCCAGTAGTGTAGAGATACTTCAGTTTTGTCACTGACAATAAACACAACTGGATTTAGCCATGAAGATACTCACTTTTGAGAAAGACAAGACCTTCTTCTGGTATAAATGGCCATGTTTTATTGAATTGTGTAATGCTACACTTGCATTGGCTGAATATTTGTCTCCAAAAGTTCCTTTTGAAGTCATTGAACTACTTATAGGCATGCTTGTGGAATGTGGAATATTGTATCCATGCCATTATCTCTTAGGTAAAACGAAGACAAGAATTTTCCTCACCAAGAGAGTATTACAGAAGGAGAGATAACATGTTAACTCTTTCTTAAGCTATACAATGTTGTTGCAGAAAGTCACTGCTTTAGCACAAATGAAAACAATGACTGAAAGTGTCATCACACAGTAAATAATCTTCAGCCCACTGAAAGATCATTCTTGCTCTCCCACAATAGTTCAAAAATAATAGAAGAACTTGAGACTGGTGATGATAGCTTGACTTTCTTCTGCATTGCCCCAGCTTAGAAAGTGTAATTTTCCTGTCATATAAAAAAATCTAAATGACAACAAGGCAAGGCTGTAGTTTAGCACCCTGCTTAGCATTGACCTTATGTATGAATTGCCAGTTCACTGCAATGACACAGTTATGTGTCTTCTCTTCCACTCCTTTTCACATGAAAGGATCCAGATCCCCTGTGCCTTCCACCATTCCTCCTGAGCACAGTAAGCAGAGCACTACAAAGACTCCGGTGACATTACCCTGTGTTCTCAGGGGAGGAGGGGGCAGAAGGATGATGTGATGAAATGTGCATCACACAACCACAGTGGCAAAGGCAGAAATAGAGGATGAAATTCATCTTCTTTTGCATCTTCTGCAGGATGTGTTGAATGAATTGAACATTTTTTCAAACCAGCATACAGTGACTTGTCAATGTCTGTGTGGTCTTATTCTTTCAGTAGAAGGTTTGCAATTCAACATTCTTCTTTATGAATGGAAAAAAAAAAAAAAAAACCTAGGTTAAATGGGGTTAAATGTTACTCAGCTGTGTGTTACTTATGCAGAGACTTGCTTCAGTTACAGTACCTGTTTCATAGCAGAATTCCAGGACTGCTTTGCCATTCACTTTACTGAACTCAAAGCAATATGCACCATTTATACCTTTGTTGTAGAAGCAGTGACACCTTGCCAGACCTCCTTCCTGAAAGCCAGGGGAATCAAATGAGCCTAAAAGCAATAAACTACATACTTTACCTTATAATCATTGAAATTTTCAAGACTATATTTCCAACCATTTCCAGAGATTAAGGTTAGCTCCAAGCATTAAGTATAACTTTTAGTGTTCTCTGTCTAGTACCAAAAGCCCAATAAATTAAGCAAGTTACTACGGTTCATAAAATCATTGTAAATGTAATACATCTCAGTTGATATAAATGAACTCTTAGGATTTTATATAACAAAAATGAATCTTTAAATGATGAGTGATACTTCTGTCTTTTATTAGTTGAGCTCGAGAAGGTTTTTATCTTGCATTTGGGAAGAGACAGTTAAGACACAACATCCAGGGATCTCATCAAATAGATTTAGAAGTTTTCACATCGAAAAAGAAAAAGAGTCAGCTGGTCAACAGAGTTCATCAGGTAAATTTTGTAAGAATTACATCTATGTAGCCTGAGTTTTAGTAAAGCTTAAGCATTGGGCATTAGAAGCATCATAATTTTATATATGTTAAGCATTCAGCATAAATTTTAGTTGCTGGTATATAGAAAAAGTGATATAGATACAAAGATATAAAACAGACAGGAGGCAAGGAGTGAAGGTATATAAAACTGTCAGCTTCTGAGCATTTCTTATGTAAAAGAAAATGAAAAAAATATTTTTCACATTTCATCCTTCAAAACCAATGCAATATTAAAATGATGCATTCAACAAAACCAGAGAGAATTCACAACTGCTAATGTAGTTTGTCCAAGCCCTATTAGGAATCCTGTTACTGCTCGTTGCATGCCTCCATGCATTCTTGTTGCTTTATAAAGCAATCTGGACTCAAAAGCAATCCAAAGCTACACTGTTACATTTGAAATTGATGTACATCAGCGTTAAACCAGTCATCACTGTGAAGGGAACCAGGAGAAGACAGGGAAGACATAAATTATTCAACATCCAGGGAGGACATTTTTCCATATGTCTCCATTTTTAATATAAAAAATAAATGTTGGGCACACATGCACGTACCCACACACACAGACACTTTCTGTGAACCCTTCAATTATTTTTGAAAGAAATATCAGACAGATGTAACCCAAATGTTTAGTCCCAGTCTCTGCATAGTAGCATTAAACTAAATAGCCTATCTTTTGTATTTGGTGAGTAGAAGCAGAAAAATGTGGCTGTTACTAATAGGTACCCATGGTGAGGTTTTCAAATCTCTCAGGTTTTGACCTGTTGTTTCTATTAGGAACAAAATTGATCAAAAATTAATTACTTTTCACAATTTTAGCCATCATATATTGTATTACGAGCAATATTAAGAGCAGCACATAGTGTACTGAGACCCATTTGTGCTCATATCTTTTATGGTTTTTAATAATTACCTTAACTGCTGAACAAATACTCTGCAACATTACAGAGAAATTGATTCTGGAGCTGGTAACTAGTCTTAATATAGCCTAGAACAGAGCTAGAAAATAATAAAACTATACCCTTTAAAAGGCATGTATTATAAACCAAGGGTGTAGGAAAGGTGGGGGGAAAAATCCTCTTTTATATTAAACAAATAGAAATTTTAAAATGTAAAAATTCAATATTCTTTTACAATTTTATTTGCATTTAATATACAAGCAGCACTGAGTGATATCATTTTCCTTTTATAATCAACAACAGAAAATATTAACATATATATTTAGGTGCTGAAATTGAACATTTATGAAGCTGAATCTGTCCACTCCTATTTGCATTAAATATTTGTGGTACTACCATGAGTCACAAATCTCAGAACTTAAATTTGAAACACATGCTTCCTAATAGCCTCTCTTTAATAATGTATCCATGTTCCTAATCAATATGAGTAAAATGTTTTCATAATTTAATAATAAATTGGGTATATTCAGAATTTTGAACAGGTGAGGATAAATCATGTTTGCCTGTGAATAACATCTTTTATCATTTACTCAGTGGGATCATAATGTATTCTATCAATCTGCACCAAAGGTAGTAGCAGGAAGCTATTTTATAGATTTCTTGGTAATCTGAGCTGATGTTATACCTGTTACAGGACACTTCCAATAAAATAGAAACACAGCAGGATGAAAAAAGATACAAATGGTGTTTTTATACCAGTCAATAAAAGCATGACTCTGTAGTAATAGAAAATTTGTTCGTGAATTGTGAAGTACCAGGGGCTCAGTTGGTAAGATATTAAAATAATTCATGTCCTGCCATTGTAACTTTTTCTTACAATTGTACCTTTAATTTGCTGTCTCATTTTCAGTGTCAGTGAGAAAAAATAAGTCAAATGCATTCACGGTCTGTGTCATAAAAGCAAATTATTGAAACTTATTTATTCACTTTTTATTTCTTTCCCTGTAAGAAGGAAGTCTAGCACACACATAAGTATGAACTTCTCTCTAATGACTCGAGTTCATGTTTTAGAAGTTGGATTTTAATGATGCAAAACTTATTTCACTTGAGATTCGAAGTCTGCTTAGCCAGTGCCACAGAATCACTTCCAAAAATATTATGTCTAGATGTCTATGTGCAGGTTAATGCCTGTCAGCAGAGGCTTTTCTCCTCTTCACTGAGGAGTGCAGATTTTGGGGTTGAATTCAGCAGGCATAAAGATTGCCAGTTAGGCTCAGTTTGCAGGACAGAGCCAATAAAAAGATCATTCCAGTATAGATGCATTGGATTCTGACCCCAGACACACTACTGAAAATGGGAGTCATCCCAGAATGAGTAGGAATAATTCTGCCACATGGCTATGATCTGTAAGCTGTGATCATCAGCAGTTGCATTTCTTTTAAAACAGGAAATAAAATTAAATACATTGACGAGAAATAGAAATAACCATATTGCACCTGAAATCAAATTTCTCTTACTGTCTGGAAAAGACTTCACTGCTTTAGTATACAGCTGTTTTGGCAGATTTAGGTGTCCAGTCTCCATCCTTTTAATTGTGAATTTTGGATGAGTTTATCTACTGTTTAGGGGGACATTTCTTTATTGCTTTTGTTTCACCACATGTACCTTTGTTTATTTTTCCCAGATAGGAAATTCTGATTTTTATAAACATGTACTTTCAAAGCACATGTTTTTAAGTACATTTAATCCGTGAGGGAATGTTCTTTCTACCTTCCACAGGAAAAAAAGAAATCATGAGTAGAATAAATTTTGCATCTTAGATCTCATTTCCTCTTTAGAATATAAACCTTGTGCAAGGGAAATAGGGTCTCCATTATCTCTTAAAGATGAAACAGCTTCTAATATGGATAGTCTGCATTCCCTCTGTCATGTTCCTGGGGAATAGGTTAATAAATAATGAACTAAATGTCATATTTTGAAGTCTCTTATTTCATGGTGATGCAGCTTGCTTACATGTTTATTAAATTTCAATCTTTATTAGACAAGGTTAGTGGAGAAATTAGGTCGCTTTTATATTGATTTAGCAACGTGGAGTTAGAATATGAACAAAAAGCAGACAGATTTTTCCTTTTTTTAATCGTTTGTGTGTCTTTCCTTGATCCTGCCTGTGCCAGGTACAGTCTGTTACTGAAACAGGTGCAAATTATTTTGGCAACCTCCACTGAAAACGTTAAAAAGGGGAAAGAAAATTTGAGATTATGTTCTATGTTTGAGTGACCAGCATGGGGAACTGTCAAACAAATCTGGCAAAATTCTTCATAAAGCCTCTTACCCAGAAGATCTTTTTGGATTTGAAGGAAGCAGAGAAGTACGGAAACACCAGCCTTGTCACCATCTCATCTTCATCTCTACACTCAATTGTGTCTCTGGCTTCATCTTTTTTTACCCTCTTTTTAGTATACAGGGGCTAACCTAAGTTCAGGTGGCATTCTTCATGCTAACTTGATGCTTGCTTCTCACCTTTCCCTGGAGTCCTTCAATAAACTCACATAAGCATGAAACAAGTGCTTTGGAAACTCAGAAGTGATTCAGGGAATAGTAAATCTCACCCACTGGACATCCTGCTTGTTTGTGGGTTTCAGTCAGATGGCTCAAAAAGGCTGAGAAGGAGTTGGGTTTCTAGGCATTGCCGCCAAATGTAATGCCAAAAAATTTGCAGTCTTTCTCTCTGGGCATTGACACCAATGCTTGTGATGGTGTTCACATATTCTCAACTCTCCAAGAGTTTAAGCAAACCATTGCTTTATGCTCCCACTTGTCAAGAGCTTTCATTTGCAGTTCATAACGTCATGGCTATAAAACAAACAATGATCATAACACACAGGACAAATATCTCCTCATGTTTTGAGGATGAATACAGGAGCAAAGAAATGCTGACTAATGGAAATAATGGTCTGCAAATTAATAGCTGAAGCCAAAAAAAGTGAGAAACAAATCACCAACTGAAGGGCCATTTGGTTTTAATTACCAACACACAACTCTATTAGCAACCTGTACAATCACACATGAGAAACTTGCTAAACCAGGCAAGTACCATATAATTAAATAGTAGCTTTAATTATTCTAATAATTAATAAATGGACATTGGAAAACTATATATGTGAAATTATGTAATACCTTAGAAAACTATTTTGTAGAAAACAATAATAAGGAGAAAGAAAAATACTATACAAATAAAGTGCTACCAGTGGCAAGATAACTGTCTAGTTAAGAGAAATTTGGAATTTACTAAACTATTTCCCCTGGTAATATATAGAAAATCATTACTACTGTTGGAAAAAAAAAATATAGAAACTGCAAAGAAGGTCAGCTAAATAGAGACAAAATGTGTAATACAGTGGAAGAACAATCAGACTGGAAAGAGGTTGTAGATGGATCATGGGATTATTGGAGCAGTTTAATCCAACTGTGAAAAAAGATGTGAGGAGAAATTTTCTGTTGTTCTTGCTACTGTTGCCATACTGTTAAGGCTTTACTGGGAAAATAGAGTGCAGTGCTGATCACTCCTATATGAGAAACATACTTTCAAACATAGGCAGACCCAAGCAGAGGCTGCTAGGATGAGCACAGAAACAGATCCCTTGCAGAAGGGCACAAAGAGAGTTTGGTTTGTTTAGCCTTGCAAAACATAGATGAAGGCAGGATGTGATTGCTCTCTATAAACTTATCAGGTAGGTAAACACCAGGGAGAAGTGCTTAAACTAAAGAACAATGTTGGTCCAAGAACAAATAGTTACAAAATGTCCATGAATAAATTTAGGCTGGAAATTAGATAAAGTTTTCTAATCCTCTAGTGAGTAAGGCTCTGAAACAGTCATCCAGTAGGAATAATAAAGGGAATGGGGAATCTAGTTGGTTTTAAGAAGGGGTATTAAAGAGTTTTTGAAAGAGCTTATAAAACGTGGGTGCCTGTGATGAGCTGATTGGATTCAGTGATCCAGTGGACTGTTTCCAATTTATAAGTAGATATTCTGGTCAGGCTGATTCCACTGCATTATATTTTTATAACTTTACTTATGGGTGTCCTGTTTGAGTGGGTAGTGACACAAATGTAGTGGTCCTCCCTGAAGGCCCTAGAATAGAATTAATCTTTTTTTTTTTTTTTCTGGTACATTTAGGTAAAAGGCATGAGAAAATGAAAACACATAAGACATTCAGAGCTGGCTGTTTGATGTACAAAGCAAATCACAAAGAGAACAAAACAGGCACTTGATCCCTCCAAGAAAATGTGCAGTTAAAAAATAAGAAAATAGTAAACAGTTAGATAGTAGAATATGAGAGGGAAAAATGAAGTCATATCCATTGGGAGGCTGAATATCTGTGTTAGCACACGGCAAGTTTTTTGTAAATATGCTAAAGGAGACCTTTGACAAGGAAAGTGAGGTAATTATGTCCGTGTGAATCTGCTCTAAAGCTTGTATGGCAGTGAAAGTGGAAGGGCAACATAGGCTGCATGCATGTGAGCAGCACAGCTGGAGATGTACTCATTATTTATCAGAAGCAAGAGCCCTTGTGACAGAGACAGTAGATAGGCAAGGCTGCAGGTGGTAAGAAGCCATGAAAGTAAAGGGACAGGTTTCCATCGGATGCATGGGTATGCAGCAAGAAAGGAGAACAAATTAGTATCAAAATGAAACAGTCAGAAGGTGATGTTTGCAGTGGCATTCCAAGGGGACACAAGCAAGTTAAAGTTGTATATGTAAAGACAAAAAATTATATCAGAGAAATAGAGATAAAAATTAGAGATACAGTTATTCTGGATGGAAATTAGACCTGCTCCTTATAAATGTTGAAAAATCAAAAGGCTTGAGTGAAAGTGAAACTTAAGGCTGAAAATGAGACTCCAGCATGAAGACAATGCACATATGGGATATTTAGGAATGCAGATAAGATTTATAAGTTGTCTGAAGATGGAAATAAAATGTGATTACACATGCCCAACTCCCTTTGAGTCTCAGAGAGACATCAGCACTTTGGGGAGTCTGGGATTGTTAAAAATGCTGCCTCTTAAACCCAAGTGTGAAAATTGTCTTTAAGTAGGATATTTCATGAGTAAATAAGTGTTTAGCCTTCTTTATTCTGTAGTTACAATAGGAACAGATTAATGTCAGACCTAGAATTTAATTTTTCTCTTGAAGTCTTTGTATCCATTTATAACTTTGCAGAATTATTTCCACTGATAGATATGCTCTGACTCCTGCGTATGGGCTCATGTACTCAATCTACACCTTTTTGCTCCCAAGTGATATTTAGCAATTAATGTTATTTAATTCCTGGATGAAAAATTACAGGGTTCTGCTCTGTAATTATCAATGACCTTTCAGGGTAGAAAAATGCAGCCAATCAGATACAATAGGACTGCCACAGGTGGCCTAAGTATTTGGACAAATAGCTTAAAAAGTATGCTTTCTTTCCTCTGAATCACAGAATGTCAGGGGTTGGAAGGGACCTTTGAAGATCATGGAGTCCAACATCCCTGCTAGAGCAGGACCAAAACTAGGGCAGGTCACCCAGAAATGCATTCAGATAGGTCTTCAAAGTCTCCAGAGAAGGAGACTCCACAACTGCTCTGTTGTGAAGCCTGTTCCAGGGCTCTGTGACCCTTACAGTAAAGAAACTCCTTTCATGTTGAGGTTGAACTTCCTGTGCTCTATCTTGAATTCATTTCCCCTGATCCTACCACAGGGCACAAGTGAGAAGAGGTTGTTCATTCCTTCTTGACACCCACCCCTCATATGTTTAGACACATTAATTGGATTCCCTTCTCAGTCTTCTCTCCAGGCTAAAAAACCCCAAGTCTCTCAGCCTTTCTTCATAATTCAGGATCTGGATCTGTCTTTTGTTGAAGGCCAGTGGAGACACAGGGTAAAGCTTTGAAAAAACTTCCCTTATTGCCTTTTTAGTCTTTTTTAAATTAGTTACATTCAAATACAAACTAGGAATTAATTTATCTGGAAAATGACACAACAGTGATTTATTTCATTGCCTTGGACAACACAAGTCAATAAACATAACACTAACATTGGTAGTACAGCAAACCTGGAGGTACATAAAATATCAGGTGCTATACTGACACATTCATTTTTTCCATAGAGAATTTATGGCATAACTAGGAAAAGCCAGTAGTGGTGAATGGAAGAACTGAAATCATCTACATTTTAGAAAGAGAAATGCAAAGATAAGTGTTTGACTCATCAAAACACTGACCTGAGACATGCTAGGTAGTCTGCTTCACATCCATAACTGGTAGACCTCCTCTGGTGTCTTCCTGCATCACAGCCCAGACTGGTCTGTCCCAGGTTACAGGAGGAGATAATGCTAATGAGACAAGGACAGGCCTCTTGTATTTTGTTCTGGAGACAAAAAATAACCCAAAAAAACCTCTTGGCATAAGTACATCTCTGCTGGCTTCGCTGTCTGAGACACAGTCAAGAGGTATCTGGCAGTAAGCAGAATATATCTATGAAAAGCCTAGAAAAGAGCTTAGCAAAGCCAAAAACACCAAGAACCCTGATGGGACCTTCCCTCTCTGCTGTTTCTTCAGGTGACTCCATGTGAAGCCATCACACATGACTCCATGTGAAGCCATCTCTGCTAATCAACATTTGGTGCAATAACTAGACACAGAAAATAAGAAATATCTTCTGTGGGTCCAACTGATTGTTACAACACAGGGAAACACCCTTGCCTCCTGAGGCAAGTCTTGCCCTTGGTTCATAGGGTCAGCGCCACATACATTCACAGTACTGACCTTCTAAACAAGAACAAAGTGAGTTGGTATATGTGCTTTTACAAAGTTAATATTCCTCAGTTAATTTTTCAACCCCCTGAATAGGGCACTGTCCAATTATGTCCATGAATGTTCTTGTATTATAAGTGATACATATGATAAGGTCCTAGCACTCAAGATATTCCTTTTATTACTTTGGAGTTTTGTCTAATCTGATTGGAACTGAGCTAAAAAAAAGTTGTTCACTTTTCTATTTTTGACAAGGTTTTGCTCAGACCACGGTTATCCTAATGCAGGTATGTCTGGAAGAGCCCATCACTGCCATAAGAAGTGAAAGCCATTTCTTTGATGGCCTACACATATTCATTGGTTACTTAGATCTTAACAACCTTTCTTTCTGAATCATTTGCCCTACTATGTACTACACTCCCAGAAACATGTCACCACTCTTAATTACATTGTGTTCCAGACCCACAGTGCCAAAGCATTAGCTTTAATTATCTGTTAACGTGTTGATGTGTTGATGTATATCCAGGGACATATGCAGATAAGATATACAGACCTATATGACACTGGTGCCTTAAAACTAGATAGGATCAAAGAACTATTAGGCATCTTCATAGAGCCATGCACCAGAAAGGGCTATATATTCAAGGAATCTTTTTCATCTACTGACCAAGAGTAAACCATGGGAGCTGCTCCAACCACACCATTTAGGACAGGAAGTGATGGCTGCTTCTGTCTCAGCAGTAGGAATCTAATTATCCTTTTGGAAATCAGCCAAGACCCTCAATCCAATATAGGTATACTCTTCCATACTAAGTGATACAGATTTTTAAGAACCACATGAGGTCAACTTTCTTTTCCACTTCCTTATTAAAGATATTTTCAGCAGCCTCTTGTCTCCTAATAACATAGATATTATTTCAGGCTTGACACAGAGAAACAGCCTGTCCCCTAAAGTCAACCATTCTGGTGTGTCTCCTTACAGAGAACACTGCCATGCACACGCTCACCAGGGTGTATACTCCCAATATTCTCCTAAGTCTGGGAGATATGAGAAGATAACTCCCAACTTTGAGTAGCCACATGTGGTAGGATACTGTTGAGTGTGAATGACCAGAATGTGAACTGTGAATCATGACTGGTGAAAAACTGGTTAAAAATAGTCTAGTTAAGTTAACATATATGTTATTGGTGTTCTAGACCTAAAAGTACTCAAAAAACCCTCTATTTCTTTACTTAAGTATAGAGCACAACAGAATTCCTGTTCTGAATCAGCCATCAAAGGATAATGGTATTTGTGTCTGTCAGAAGATAAAGATTAAAAAAACATGAAGCTTGACCAAATTTAAGTATCCCTTAGTTATCAATTGACTGAACTATCTTAAACAGACCAGTAGGGATTTTGATTCTTTGCAAGATCTTTTCCTACTTAATTTTTTATAGCTGAAAAAACGTTTAGTAAAAAAAAATATCAGCACAGAACTGAAAACACTTTTTAGTAATATTGTCAACACTGATGACTTGCAGGTGATATCAGCTTGTTAAAATGCACTATCAACTATAAAAAAACATCAATTTCTTTCATACATTTCTCACAGCTTTTGCTATGCACAACACCTGAGGTTCCCATAACTGAAGGATTAATGTATTTTTTAAACCTGCCTCTTTAATCTTTCAGTATTTCTTTGAGCATTTGTCAGAACTTTGTGCCTACACACCTTCATTAGCTCCCCTGTATAGTCACTCAGTTAGGATTCTTTTAATGTAACTTCAACCATCTAGGAATTGGTATGGGGAGTAAATGAGCAGCCTAAGCCTTCTGCGGGGACAGCTGATCCCTTGCTAGGATACATGTCTGATATAGATGGAGTTATTTTCTTCTGAAGTTGTTTATCTCTCTCCACTGACTACAGGGGAAGCCTAGGCAATTACCTCTAAAGAAACTCCAAATATTTTAACAGCTAAAATGACAAGACAAATTCCTCAGCCTTCCCTTTTGTTTATGTGGCTGAGCTATAGGGAGAAGAAAGGACTGCTTTCATTTTCTAGCAAGGTTATCATGATTGTGAATCTAGCAGCAGAGTCAAAATTGAAAACAATGCTTTGTCTTATATTTTGAAATTAAGAGTAGTGGACATTTTGTCCCTCCTAGGTTCATGAAGATGACTGGGAAGTGTGTCTAGGGCTGCATTTTATATATTTAAGATACAAGCACTGTGTTCCAGACTTAAGATGCAACCAAGGTATTTGCCCTCTGCTAACTTTGGCATGACTTGATGTAATAACTAAGCCTGTCACCAAACAGGACTGTTCCTCACTCCCCATGCTGAATCATCCACATCCATTCCCTTTCTCTTCCTTGACGAAAGCTTCATTGGAGATCCAATGCAAACCTTTCAAGGTTAGTTTTGTTTAAATCTGCTCACTGACCTTGCTCACCCAATGCAAGCTGAGTGGTGAGAATACACCATTTGGGCTGGTCATGGAGGGAAGAGATACTCTGTCCCCATTTGCAGCCTTTGGGATTTCTACATTAAAGGCAAATCACACACTAAGCAATATTGGTCTCATGACACACATGGTTTCAAACCTGTATGCAAGATGCATATAGAAATATGAGAACCAATATAAGATTCAGATAATACATCTTAAGAGCGATGAAATCTTTTTTATTTATTCTCAACCTAAAATTTTCAGAAGTGTACCCTGAGCAAGCTTCACACCCCTGAAAAGAACTTCTGTCTAGCCTGGACTGTGTAACTGTTTCAAACATCATAACATGCTGCTATCCTACTCTGGCTGTTATGACTCCACTAAGTTTGAGGGATGAGAAACCCAATCTGTGTTTATCCATGATGAAGGGACAGAAGGAGAATGATAGATAATCAAATTGTGGTTAGGAAATTTCTTAAAAGCACATCACTCCTGAAAATTGTAGCCAAACTTTCAAAGCATTGCCTTTCAAAACATGTTTGGGCAGTGCTTTGAAATTATCTTTCGCTACTTATACAGGATTTTATATCATTAATAATCTATCTTGTTCTTATATTACTTTTTATGACTTCCATTCATTTCACATTGATTTTTTTTTCCTGATTTATTAAGGACAGAGTCTCAGACCCTAGACAGTCTGCAGATGTAAATTGCTATACAGAAAATAAAAATGCAAACATCAGCCTGTGCCTGCCAAGTCATAACTCAATATCTACCATCTATGAAAATAAAATCCATAAATACTTCTTAATCTCCACATTAGCTTCATAGAAGATAATCTGTAAATGTTGCAACCACTCCTTCCTCCAAATGCACAAAGTTACTTAATCCAGATGCTAGAAGTATTTTTTTTATGAGCTTTAGTATTAAAGCCTGATCAAAGTGCATCTCCAAAGCTTCCATAAGTCTTAAGCATTTTCAGGATTCTGAGCAATGTGCATATACTCTTTCCACCACATTTCAGTCTGTTTTTGTGCTAAACATCACACTGAACATATAAACAGCACTGGATTGCAAACACTGTAATGTGGAGAGAGGTTTCCCTCCTGGGCTGCATGATACCAGGGAGGCATTGGGAAGCTCTTCATAAAAGCAGCAGGAATTATTATAGGACTGACTGATAGATTTAGGAAGATGGAAGAGAGTATGAATGAATGCGACTTGTTGGACTAAGCAGTGTCTCAGACTTACGAATAAATTGGTCTAGTAAATCACTTTTAAGTTTTTGTCCCTTATGAGCAGGCACATAACCAATTTTCATTATGGGTCATAGAGCACATAAAGACAAAATTCATGCCATAGTGTCTTTCTACCTTATGGATATGCAAGTAAATACGTCATTTATCATGTGCTTCTTCCTATTCTTTTGGAAGACAGTGGAATATTTTGCAGCATATTCCACTGGGATATGTAGAAAACATTGATATCCTGGTATGCAGTAGCCTCACATTGGTTTAAGAGTTTGCTTTTCACAGCAAATACGAAGTATAATGTACATTAATTATAATGCAAAATGACTGTTTAATTTAAGAGACATCCAAGGATTTAGAGTACTGCACATACATACAGTATGTATGAAGAATGTAAGTATATCCATATTTGGAGCAGCAGAACCTGATATCTACAAGGATTTCAGTATTACAAGGAATAACACTGGATTTCCTTAGCATGTACTACAAGTATAAATCTATCTAGACGGTTGAGATATCTTTTCAGTTCACTCTACTGCATGTTTCAATGGATTGTAAACAAGAGGAAAAGAAGTTGAAAAAGCATAACATAGCATTTAAGCAGAAGCCTACAGGAGCATGATACCCACCTCCCACTCACCAGGTTCTCACCCCTTCCTCAGCTTTTCCACATGGATTCAACCTAGGAGAGGGCTGGGAACTGACTTCCCTGCTAGGGAAGCCCAGCTCAGGACATGTTCTGTGCACAGCAAGATCCTTTCCCAGATTCAGTGGCAATTCCCAGGGGAATTGAGAACTTGCATCTAATATTCTCGGTTCCAAGGGGAGGGCTTTGCAGCTCTGCTGAGGGAGCATACATGTGGTGGGTCCACATGAGGAATCCATATGCAACACATACGTGATTTCCTCCCTTCACACTAGGACTTTCTGCCTCCTGATGGCCCACTCTTCCCTGAGGGATGTTGCATCTGGAAGGAAAGACCAGGAGTTTTTTCTCTGCAGGCTGTAGGTGTGGATATACATTGTGGTTTCTGCTCACATTCTGCTGCATTCATCGTGCCCTGTGCTGCCCATTAGCAAAGCACCTCCTGACTGAAAATGATCAAGATGCTGACACAGGCAACTTTCTTTCCATCTGAGTGTTGATTTCTGCAGTTTCTTTGACTGTGGTTCATCTGCTGACAAAGTTTCCCTCCCATAAGAACCAGCAGACTCCACTGTTTCTTCACTAGCTGAGAAAATAAAGGTGTCCTTGCTGCAGAGATCTGCTCCACCCAGAGCAGGGCTGAAGCTGAAACTACAGAGAACATCTCATTTTATAGGCACAGAGCCACAGCTCCAGGGTGAAACAGCCTTCCACTGCATCAAGACATGCAAAGATGCTATTGCTGTCCTGGATAAGGAAATGAGGAATTTCATCGAAAAGAATTGTTTTGCCAGAAACAGAATTTTGGATGCACATAACATTACATAATTAATGCAAAACAAAAAAAATGAGGTCTTATCTGATCTTTAATGAGCTAAGCTGCTGTTATGGGACACCTGAATACCTAAAATATTAACCTAGTCCATTAAGGTCACCCTGTTGGATCTCAATTTTAACTGGTTTGCAGTGCCTGGGGAAGCACCAGGGAAAGAATGTGAAAAAAGTTACTTATTTTGAAAACTGACATACTTCACTTGGAAATGTTGTAAAATAAAGCTTCCATCCAGAAGGATTAAAGCAGGCCTTGGCCAGGCTTAAATGTTCACAACTATTAAAATATGGGTTCTGTGTATGTAGTAAATATGGTTTATTTCTGTTCATTTACATCAAGGTAACTTGGAAGTTAAAGGAAGCCTATACACAAGCGTCAAATACTCAGTAACTCTTTAGGGAATATATATGTGTGTATATATATAAATAAAATACACATACACTTTTTATATCTACTCATATCTCACAGCTGCTCTTTGCAGACTTTGATTAATGTTTTTGTGCCAAAGCATTGGAATTAAATCCCACAATGATTTTTCTTCTGTTTTTAAGCACACATATTTGATAATTTCTTGATGTCTTTCAGAGTCTTTTGATGTCCAAGAGAGGAATCTTCCCATACTAATAGGGTGAAATATTACACGGAAAGGAGATGTGCAGGTAAATTAGTGGAATTCTGCTGCTTCTGCAAGAGTCTCATTGCAGTCAGGCTAGAGCAGCAGAGAAACTGCTCCAATTAACACAAAAGAATGAAGAGGCCAAAGGATTTGACCAGTGAAAAGCTATTTTTATGTCCTTCTTTGGAGCTAGGCACTGCTAGAAAGCAAGCAGATGCTTTGCATCAAATTATCCTTATAGGTATTTAAATAAAAACTTATTTGTAACTTTATACATGCCTCTAGGTATAGGCAGGACCAGGCACTATTCAAGTCTTGATGCTGAAATGTCAGCTACATGTTGAAACTCCATTTTTATCTTCAAGTGACCTGTGAAAAAATTCCAGATGCCAATGTGAGTCTCAGTCCTGCAAGAGAAGGACTCAGTCAGACATCTTCATCTTGCATTGTAACTCTTTACACCAGGACAGGGTAAGGGATAAAAGTAATAATATCAAATACTCAAATCTCTAAATCTTTTTTTCCAATTACTTCATTTTTTTTAGTAGTCTCTTATCTAAATGTGATATTGTCTCAAATGTCTTCAGCTGGAAAGACTTAGCAAATCAAAGTTCAAGTTGATCTGGCTGAAGATTTCCACTTAAAAGCATTCAGATTCGATTACTGGAACTAACCATTATATAAGAATAGGGCTAAAATCTTAAATAAAAATTCCTATACATTTAGTTACATTTTAATGGAAACATGTTTTGTCTGAAATGTTTCCTGGAGGGTGAGTCTCCTTAAAAAATCCAACCAATGCCCACTTTGCTGAGAGTCCAATTTACATGCCTCAAGACCTTTGTGTGAAAGTTATTTACACAGATTTTTACTATTTCTATTATACAATATATATACTATATATATATATATATACACAATTTATTCCTTTACTATTCCTGTTATACAATACATGAAAAAATGGCTAAGTTCCTGGAACTAGAAGAATCTTTGAACTAGAATTATACTTCTATCAGAGAAAAAATTTGAACAGTGAAAGGGGGTGCAGATTTATTGCTGGTGTCCTGCCAGGCTTTTTAAAGGGCTTTTACACAAACACATGCACATTCATACACAGAATATCTCATAGCTGACATAGACCTATGGTACGAATATGTCACTTCCCAAATCTATGCACAACAGCTATGACTATTCTGCATGTCACTAAAGCATGTTGCTTAATTTTCTTATGCACTTTGAAAACAAGGTAGGAAGTGAAATCCTTCTTCGTGGTGTAGCTATTCCAAAGGCAAAAAAAAATTTGCTCTTCAGAAGTATTTTTCAGAACCCAAAGGATAAATCTTCTCTGGTAAAGAGTTAGATATAGACAAAGAGGGGGTGGACTCCATCAGAGAGAGAAAAAAATCACACCTACTCTGGAGGTGGAGGAGGATTTCTTAAACTGGGGCTCCCAAGAGCCCCCTCTAGCACTCCATTATATGAAAGCTTTGAAGATCTGTGATGGAGACTTGGAGCCATATTCTTCAAAGAGTGATGAATGGATAACCTGTTTAGACAACTTCACCAAAAGAAACAGTAAGCCCATTAAGTATTTTTTCTATGTACTGTGAAAGAGATTAAACAAGGGTTTCCACTGGCTGGCTTTGCAGTTCAAAATCTAGAACCTTAAGAAGAAAAACAACGAAGAGAAGAGAATCAGTGACCAAAATATTCTGGAAGAAGTGGAGTGTTCAGTAACACACATAATGAAAAAAGAATTATGCTACAGGAGGCCTTCATCCTTTTATTCAAATGTGATAATTTCTGTACAAAGCTGCCCTTATGTTTGATAAATAGAAAACTATGAGATTCAGTATGTTTACAATTGTAGGGTTACTGTGGAGAGTTTTTAATGCCAAAGGTGAGCAGAAATTTATCAGCTGACCAAAGAAAATATTGCCCTTCTCTGCATGCCTTGTGTCACTTATGTCTCTGAATTGTCATGGCTACAAAAAGTTACTGGTACTTCACAGAGGTGCCCACACACTTCTAAAGCTGGATGCTGGGCTTTTTTCCCAAACTGTTTTCTCCAGACTTGAACTAACAGATCACATTTTTGCATGACAAAAAATTCAGTCTCAGGATATGTTTGTTTTTCTATTTAGATAGGTTTTTTTATTCAGGTTGTAAAATGTGATATTTTTGAAATGGGGAAGACTGTCTGCTAAAACTTGTTCTGAGTGCATTCAACTTATTTTGCACAGAACTCATTGACAGGTTTCAGGTGGAGAAGCATCCTGTTCATTATCAAGCCAAGTTTTTAATCGGTTGTCTCAGGGTAAAAGGCTTTGCTACAGCAAATGTTAATCTGTCTCCTACTGCAGTGTATGGTCTGCTGTACAAATCAGGGATTTTCCAAGAGAGTTTCGTGCACCACAGACGGATTACAGTGCTTGACACAATGCTGTCAAAACATGACATGCTTTCATGCTCTTAAAATAACATACTTTCATAGTTTTGTTGCTCTCCTAGCTGAAGCAAGGAAAAAGGACTTTTCATTTGTCTTATAAAAGCAATGGGATCCAGCTTGTGGGATTAGGTGTGACACTCGCTAGAGCTCCAGTTAGACCTACATAAGACATTCTAAAAATCCCAAAGCATTGTTATGTGGTGCCCTGTATCATTCCAAAATAAGAAATTGAGTCAATTTGCCCACTCAGAACCCAAATGGTTGGTTTTCTACATGACTGTGGAGTGCTATCCATTAAATCACAGTATCACCAAGTCTGTTATATCCCTCATCATACTTGATCAGAAAGAAAATGTTCTACATGATTAACTTTGACCCTCCAGATACATCCAATAATTGAAACATCAGTTTTTAATCAGGAAGTTATATTTTATCACCTTATAAATAAAGAATTAATGGTTCTATGTGAATGGGACAGTAGGTACACTAATATAAATTAGCCAATGTGAGTTAAAACTCTGATACGGTAGTGTTTGAGAAAAATGCCAAGAGCACTGATAAATAAGAGCAATGCCACCAAAAAGTTACAAGTTTTACCTACGTAAACATGCTGCTAATACTGCAGTGTACCCTGCCTCAGAGAAAGACAGTCATACAGGAATGCAGACAGGTAGTAAAGGTTTTCTCTTTCAAATAAGCAATTTTATTCTTCTTTGCTGAGTTAAGGAAACCAGTAGAAAAATGTTCAGCACTCAAAGACCTGACTTTTATAAGAAAAAAGAGAGATTCTTTACCCAAATCTGCTAATATGTGGCAAATAATTTGAATTGATTTTATGAAGAGAAAAGCTGTTCATCCATCTCCATGCAAGTGTAGCAGACTGACGTGTTCAGTGTGAAAATCACTGGCTACCTTGTCTCCTCTGAGGTTTTTGCTTTGTTTTAGTTAACCTAAAGTAAAATCACATTTTCTCTCCTAATATGAACATGAAAGTCACTTCTTTTCATTGTGGAGAAGTATTTTATTACCTTCATTCCAGACTGAAAAAGCACTTTTTTTCAGAGGAAGTGTGAAAAGAAACCTGTGATTAATTCTAGAATTTATATCAATTGCTCGTCACAGAAGCAGGTATAGCATATGCAGAGTTGGCACTTTTTTCTATAGAGGAAGAAAAAAACCAAAACAAACAACAAAACAACCCACACTTCTTTTGAAACTTTCTATTTAATTAAAAAAATAAATACAGGCAAGCAGAAGGGCAGAAAAAATAGAAAGGCAATTAAAATAATTGAGAAAGAAACAAGAAGAAATTTTCAAAATTCAATGATCTGACAGATATGAAAAATCATTAGCAAGAATAAAGTTTTAAAAGCTGTAGCTGGAGAAATATCCCCCCGTGTATATGTACTGGTAGTCCATTCAAATGCAATGTGAAAAGGTCTGAAAATCTTAAAAGAAAACTTACTATATTACACCAGATGGTGAATGAAGCACAGTCATGTCTATTCCACTTAATAAAGACCCACTTAAAGTGAAGAATACAGCCACACAGCAAGAGCTTTCATAAATACATAGAGTTTCATCTACAAAGTATATTCCAAAACTGATCCTTACAAAATCCCTTGAAGGGAATTTGTATGTGGAAAATCAAGAGAGACATTTTTGTCGTGATTTTTTTGTGTGTACCTGTGACAGAGTGAGTGGGATGTTCAAGAGACGAACAGGACTCTCAGTCATCTGTTCTTGACACCTGACCTGCAGATAAAAGGGATCTGCAAAGGTCACCCATGTTCACAACATGGTGATAACATCTCTGTTCATGTGTCCCCTGACTCAGACCTCTTCTCAAACCACTACACTGCACTAATTGTTTTTTCTATTTATTTTTAATAGTGGTTCCCCTTTTCAAAATCAGAATAAGATTTAACTAACTGTTTATTATTATTCCTTTTCTTTACATTCCTCCAAAGAAACCTGTGCCTTTTTTGGTAAATTTCATTATAGACTTCAGTGGATTTTGTAGTGATTTGTAAAGTATTTGTAAAATGTCTTTGCAAAAACTAAGCTGAGCTTACAGCATAAAGTTTCAGACTAATCCTGAAATCAGTAAACTCTGTTTTACCAGATCAAAATGTAGTTAGTTTACAAATACTTTGGGAAAGGCTCTAGACCAGTACAGATGGCAAAGCATCCAACTAGCTCTGGAGTCTATAAAAATAATTCCTTTTTATTACTCAGCTGTTTCACAAGGAGTATAAAAATAAGTCTGTTTCTTGATGATTATATTAAGGATAATTGGGAGAAAGTAATAGGGCCTCTTCTCATTAGTGTCTATGAATTAATGTTCCTCAATTATGTCCTTTTTATATGAATGTCCTGTATTTTCTTTTTTTTTTTTCTTTTATTTTAAGCGAGCAATTTTGTCTTCCAAGTGTTTTTTTCCAAGGCAAATTAACACATATCATGCTTTAGACAAAGTACTGTAGTGTAATTCATCTCTGAACTGTCCTTTCCTAGCAACCCAAAGTAGGAAATATATGCAGGCAAAGAGTAAAGCTCAACAGCTAGCAGGTTTCTATATTTACAAGCATCAAAGTAGTTAAATGACTCAGCTGCCTCCTAATGTGGGTTATGTTTGAATTTGGGGAGGGTAAAGGGAAGAATGGGACATTATTGCTTTAACAAGGTTTACTGCTAAACTGAACATATGTTGCTCATAATGTCACTTTCTAAATCAATGAAATTATCATTATAGAACATGTCGACAAATTAGACATGTAAAGTGCAGGCTGTATGTGGGAGAGATGTAATTTGGCTCTATAAAAAGAAATTAAACAATAAAATATCAATGACAGGTGTAGTTAGCTAAAGGTTTTGAGGTTTAAATACCTTTGAAAAAAAAATTATGCAGACCCAATCAGAATACAAGATAAAAATACCAGCCTTCATGCAACAAGATGATTAAGTATTTGGACCAGATGTTCGGAGACCTTAGCTGTGCCCTTTATTCAACTGGCAAGCATCCTGGCAAGTCCTTAAATTTGTAAAATCCAAGTAAAGAAGGTTAGCTCAGATGGAAGCAATAAAACAATCAAATATCAGGAGTCATTCATGTCTGTGCACAGTTCATCATGCTACAGTTCCGAACTCCACGTTTTAAGATACCATCAAAGTTTTATAGGAATAGGCTTTTTGCAATAATTTTTAAGAAACTTACTGAAGTTTTGGTGTTGGGTTTTTTGGTTGTTTTTTGTTTTTGTTTTTGTTTTTTCTGTTCCAACTTTCTGTTTGTATAGCAAATGCAGGAACTGAATGCATTTGATACATGTTAGATCCTTTTCCCACACATTTGCAGATTTTATAGCTCTCGAGTCTCAGCTAAAATTCTGTGTCATAATTCCTGGGTTATAGCTTTGTCTCACAGCTGCTATATGGTTGCAGGCAAGGTGTTTAAGACTAAATACTAAAACATCTGTACATTCAAAGAAGAATGTCTTGAAGGTTGAGAAATAACTTCTGTTTCAGACTCTTCTATCGACTTTGCAGGGTGATCAATCTCTTTGTGCCTTTTCCTTTCCTATCCACAAACAGCAGGGTGGCATAATCTAATCTTTTAGCTCATTTTCTCTCTTGGGCAGTCTTGTGCCTAACCACCTTTGGAGCTGACATCCACAACTGTGTTGTGGCAGACCTATGCTCTGATCTGCAGTCATGTACCTTGGGGTACTGGTTGGCCCCTTCACATAACTCTCCTTCCTATGGAACCCAGGTCAGCAGCTGTGGGGAGAGGGCTTCACACGTATTTGGATCCTAGCAGAGTGTGAAATGGGGATGCATTCTGAGCTCAGATATACCAGAACTCTGCCCTGATCTTGTTTAAACCTTCAAGACATTGTCATAATATAATCAGCAGCAATTCTGAGGGCATAAATAAAATATAACATTCATGAGGTTTTTGGAGGGATGACATAGTGCGCATAAAACATTTGAATACCACAGACAGAGCAGATGAAAAGGGATTGAGCTGTAAAAAAGAAATCATGCCCTGATGGGATGATGTAGTTTGGCAGTAGAAGATGAGTTTCATCTGATCCATGTAGGCACCTATAGAGTATAGAAAGTATCTCAGCTATTCACCCCACCCCCTCTTTGCAGCCCTTATGGATAACAAATTTAAAAACGCTTCTCGGGTACAATTTTACTCTTCTGAAGTCTTTAAAATAGATTCATTTTAGCTACAGCTTAAAAAAATGCCTGCTCCTCACCATGAATTCTGGGGGGACTCTATGGTGACTAGCTCAGATGCAGACACCTGCTGGATAAATATGAAAAAGCAAATTAAATGTGTGCCAACCTCAGTGACCATCCATAGGTAGCTTTTCAGCCTGTCTTGATACTGTAACCCCACCTTAGGAAATGTTACAGCCAGTTAGAAAGTTAAAGAAAATAAATGCATAGAAAATGTGACCATAGAAACTTTTCCATTTCTTATGGAAAGCTTGATTTGATATTCCCCACAAGTTAGAAAAACAAATCCAGCCATATGAGTAGACACTCTTGTGTACTCCGTTGCTCTTGTGTAACGTTCTTTGAAATAAGGGTTTCAACACTTCTGTTACCATGGCGTCGCTTGCAAAACACTTGTAAGCCTGCTAGGGACATCAGAACTTGATTAATTAATCCGTACAAAATGCTTTGAGTTTCACGGGGTGAAAGATACTACAAGTCACTTTCTTTGGCCTTCTCTCCTGAGGAAAAATACCTTCAAAAGATGAGTGAATGCATGTGAAAATTATTGCTTGCCTGGAGGCAGAAAAACTAGTCCTGAAAAATGAGGTTTTGTCAATTCATTTTGACCCTTCTTTTTTTCCCTATTGCCCTTTAAAAGGTAGATCCCAGTCCTATTCTAGCAGCTTCCTTCAGTGCACTGACTGCTGTAGGTGTAAACCGTAGTCTGGGCAAGCAGGAAACACAGATTTCATTATTCAAAAGCTCTTAAAGTGAAATACCTTCTTTTAAGTGACTGACTGAGCATAGAAGAGAGATGGGACTTGTAGGAAGAAGTAATGTCTTTTCCAAGATAAACTTATAGAAGTGAAAAGAAACAGACAAACTGCAAAGGGCTTTTGTCCTAGGGAGATTGTTTTTTTCCAACACTATCAGTTATTCTAATAAAAGGTATTACCTCTGCCTATAAACCTTTCCTCTCACCTCTTAATGTTACTTATATTGATACTTCTCTTTATTCCTCTTTTCAAAGCTATATGGATTTAGAGAGTCCATATCCATCTTCTACAGTTTCCAAGTGCTTAAAACACTCTGCCTGTAGAATTTATACTGTATATGGAGTGCTCTCAAAGAGCTGCACTTACATAACAGCTCTTGATTGAATGTCTTATTTTCCACGTGCAGGTCCAACCAGCTGGAAATCAGGACTGCTGAGAAATACCTGCTTTCTGGAAATCATTAGTCTGTTTTTGAGTCCTTCTTAATTAATTTTTTTTTTTGGTTCCCCTAGAGAGTTGCACTAGGGATGCCAAATTGAATCTGGATCACACTCTGATGTAACCTGGGCTTGCCAAGGGTCCGCTAAGGTCCCCAGCTCGCTGCTAGTGGGTCTATTTGTGAGCTTGATATAAATTTATTCCCAGAATTTGTGCTGCAGCTATATTTAGTTGCTTTTGTTTTTTTCTGGATGTGATCAGAAGGATGTTCACTTTGTCTCTAAGATGCCTCAAAAAGGAGAAAGCTTCTGGGTATTCAGACTGAACTTTCCAATCGCTCCATTTACCTACACAAATGGAAAATTATCTCCAGTTCTTTAGACTAAGGCAAAATTACCTTGTCTACTGAATTGATCAAAAATAGAATCTCTCCTGCGTTACCCAGCTCAGACTATTTTTTTGTACCTGCTAATTGGGGTTAGTTCTACTGTGCCCTTTCCCAAACTGTCAGGGCACAGCTGCACCAGACTAAATTCTTCTCTAAGAGCTACGACCCCCATTTTGATCAATCTCCTACAGCAAGATTATGCCTAGAAGACAAATACTCTCAAAATTGACAGAGTTTTATAGTCTTAGTTTAGAGAAAAAATAGGCTGAGAGATTATCTATTAGAGGGAAAACACAGCAGAGTCTAAGGAGTCCAGGATGTTCCTGGAGTGCATTGATGATAGCTTCTTCATCCAAGTGACAGAGGAGCCAATGAGGAGAGGTGTTTTGCTGGGCCTCATATGCATCAACAATGAGTTGCTTGTTGGGGTTGTGAAGGTCAAAGACAGCTGTGGCTACAGCGCCCATAAAAGGGTGGAGTTCAGTAACTTGGGGGCAGGAAGGAGGATGAAAAGCAACCTCACAGTCCTGGCCTTCAGAACAGATATTTCAAAGATCTCCTCAGAAGAATCATGTGAGATAAGGTGCTGGAGGGAAGGAGGGCTTAAGAAAACCTGTTTGTATTCAAGGATCACTTCCTCCAATCTCAAGAGAGTTTCATTCCAACAAATAAGAAATCAGGCAAAAATGCCAGGAGGCCTTTATGGATGAACAAGATGCTCCTGGCCAAACCCAAACACAAAAAGGAGCCATATAGAGCATGAAAGTAATTGGCTCTAGGCAACCATGTTTGAGCAGGACTGTACCAGATGATCTCCAGAAGCCCCTTCCAACCACAACCATTCTGTGATTCTGTGTTTCATCTTCCATCATCTCTTGAGAGCTATCTAATTAGAGAAAAAATGTATTTTTCATTATATAAAATATCAAGACATTACATCTGGCTTACTGAAACACTAAGCACTGGGATTCGGGTGGTGTTCTGGCATTGTATCATCTCCCATTTTAACATCTGGGCACCAGCCACTGGGTGCTGGAAAACAAGTTGACCTTTTGTTGGAGCCAAAATGTTTTTAACACCCTGTCGAAGAAGCTCAGCAACTAGCACCAATTCCTAACTGCATTTCCATGGCATTTTTTCACTGTCAGGAAATTATTTTTGTAGACATAAAGGGCACGAATGAGAGAATATAAACTTCTTCTCATTTCACTGAGAGTATTTGAGGGTGTTTGAGAAGGACTACAGCATCCAAGTGCTCATTAATGTAGTTTTCTGCAGCTGAAAGGCATACTTTTTAGAATAATTCCTGGTGGAGTTTAATTAAAACAGTTAAAACTTTTTGAAACTTTTTTTTTGATGGAAAGTCACTTTCAGTGAAATGGAACATCCTGTTTGGCAAAACTTGATGGCTTGGGCTAGGAAGAAGAAAATCAGACAACACATTTTTAGTTTTGCATTCATAATCCAGAAAATACAGAAAACTTTCAGGAAATATTTATTACTACTAACTAATAATTTCTGTGATTTTTTTTTTTTTTTTTTTTGCCTCAAGGCAAAATAAATTATTTTCTGACTAGCACTCATTTTGCACAGCAGGTTGTATCAGCCATTTCTCTCAAAAGTGATATCAGAAAACATAAGCTGTTGGCACAAATCCAGACAGCTTGCCTCAATGGGACATCTTCCTTGGTTGTGCCCTTGAATCTAAGCACTGCAGACAAAAGAGAGTGGTGAAGAAGACATCCCTTTCACACTGGGCTCCAATTACATCTGTTGCTTTTTGAAGGAGAGCATTTGAATTTTACAAAGAGCCCTTGGGCAGCTGTTAAGTTTGTAGCCATATCTGAGTCTGAATCTTCATGAATTGGAAGTACTTAAGCTCCACAATGATTTCCATATTGCACAACCATTGGAACTATCAGCAAACTTAGACTGATGGGCTGGAATCTCTGAATCACCTAAATTCAGTCAGAGATGTGAATCAAGAAAGCCAAAATAAGCTTCTTTCAGACACAGGTTCATTGGAGATTTGCCCGTGGTGTTTAATAATATGATTATGCCCAAATATACCCAAGAAATTGACTTGCTTCCTCTGATCTGAAATTAATAAAATTGATTTGGCTTCAGAGTAATAAAGAAATATTTTTCAAAGGAACTTTATTTTACACAAAATTTTATTTCTTCTTTGAATAGAGTATCCACTGCATATTCTGCTGATTGTTTTTGCAAGTGCAATACTATTTTGAAATCTGAATTTAAAAGGTTTTCAAGCATAAAAAATGCAAAATCTGATAATAGCTTCTTGGTCCATTTTCTCTCCTTTAGCCTTAGTCTCATGAAACCAGAATGTTAGACATTATTAATTCCCTCTTATTTATTGGTTATCTAAATACTTCATCCTTCTTGTGATATCTTAATATATTAGGTGTATTCTATGGAAATGATTAAAGTATTAGAGGCAGAAGATTGTGATACTTCTTGAGCAGTTCATAAACCTGTGATCTCCAAGGAAACAGAGATCCTATTGCCAGTCCCTTTCCTACAGAAGTTGGTACAAGACACTGAGAGTCATTCCAATGACTTCAGTAAGAACATTGCCAAGGTGTGAAATTCATCACATGGAAAATGACTAATTGAGTTCTTTTCAAAATAAATTAAATTGCACATGAACTTGCCTCAATGACATGTTTTCCAGGCTTTTGAATTCCTTTGGTACTCTTCAAAGAGGACTATCAGTGTAAGAAAAACATTACTTGAGTAGAAGCTCAGGTTTTGGTGCAAAAAAAGCCTTGATGGGCTCTGAATGGGATCTGTCCAGGTTGTGGTTAACATCACAATTTTGGCCCACCTTCATTCCAAAGAAATAACAGAAAATGCAAAATAAATTGTGAGTTTTACAACTCTCTGTGTTATCTCACGACAACCTTTCCTAATTAAATATGTGAATTGTTGTTCATATTTCCTCTGGAGTACACAGGTACATAAGTACACACATACTTCACATGTTCTCCTGCTCTTTCAGGGGCCTTCATTCCCTCACCAAAGAGGTCTGGAAAAGCACAAGGATGTGCAGGGAGGTCCCCAGGGACGAAAGTAGGGCTATAGCCATAGGGCTTCCTTCAAATTTATGGGAAAGAGAAGGGGAACATGCTTTTCCAGTGCTTTGCTGTATGGGGATATGTACAAGTTTCTTTCCAGGTGCTTTTTTTCTTAAGTTTCTCTCACACACTACTTTATATTAGCTTTACAAAATCCTGGTGGCTTAGATGTATTGCAAACGATGTCTTAAATATCGTTGATGGCTCCCTGAAGTATATTCTCTGTTAAAATGTTCAGTTTGATTTAAATGACCAAAGCCACCAAGCTCCCACCATCTCCCTGAGGAAGCTCTTGAGATTCTAACAGATCTCACATTCCAGTCAGCAAGACTCTCTCATTTAATTTTGCCTGCCTATTACCTGCAGCCATTTCTTGCACCCTAAGCATGCCATTTGCACTTCCACTCTAATATGTTGCAGCTTAGGATACAAATGACTTAACTGTCTTCTGATTGAGTCTAGCCTTTGATTCAGAAAAGATGTCGACAGAAAAACATATGGAGGAAGAACTGTTAGGCATTTCATAGCTGAGCCTAAGAGGTTGTTCCCTGGATCTTCTACCTTACTCTATTTTTACTAGTTCCTGTTTTAATTGTCTTAACACAGATGGCTAAAGACAAGCACTAAACCTATCAACTGCACTCTCTAAATACCAGTACCCTTAGTTCAAACTGGAAGTCTTCTTTAAAGACTGCCTTTAAAGACCTTTTCATGAAGTTTATAAACAGGCAGAAGGTTTTAATTTTGAAAGTTGAACTGGAAAAGGAAAAAAAAATCTAAACACTTGTGTTACTCTCTTTTTTTTAAGGTAATGCATCTGGCACTGGGATTTTAAAAATAAGATGGGGATTGGGAGATTTAGCAACTCTATTTTCCTTAAGATTATAAAGGTATTTAATGAAGGCAGCTTTGCATTAAGGTGGACCTGCTTGCTCTGGAACAGAAACATAAGCCATACATCTCTTTTATGATCTCTTAAGTGAAGTTGGTTTGATACTGTAGACTTCAGATAGATTTGCATTAAAATGTAAGAAAATACAAAAAATAGGACGATGTATCTGAAGAAGCCTGGGTGTGGGTTTCCAGTGTGTCTTAACATTGCACAGGGCATTTGCAGTGACAAACATGTATGAAATAAAGGTCTGGTTGTTCTTGCAAGTGCCATACATCTTCCATATGTACAGTTACGTTAGATAACGTTCAAGTTTTTCTCAAGCTACATTGAGATAAGGAACAAATGATGGCATTGTTGGACAGAAGAAAACAGCCTCTGTCCAAAGATCTGCCATCAGAACAAAATGGGTTTCATCCGATATTGAATTTATATGTTTTTCTCCTAACTCTGATCTGTCTTTCCCACATTAGTTGTAAACTTCAATGAAAACGCTCTCTTTTAATGCATGTGCCTGGCATGAGGGATTTCTCATCTTGGATAGCACTTTTGGATGCTAACATAGCACAGTGGTGACTGGTGTTCAAATGCAAAATGTTCTGCTCAAGAATTTACAGATTATTATGACTTGTCCTATCCTGATTCAGAATAAAACTTGCTTCTCACTTAAAAGAGTTCAGATAGAGATTAAAAATTCCACTGGTAGAGGAGTAAACAGCATTTCAGGGAGAACATAAGGCTACATGAACCTCCTGTGCAGTGTCAATAATGAAGCTAACAGCATTTTTTCTTTAGTACTTCTCATCCCTAAGAGCTCATCCTGCAAGTAGTTAAAATCTCCTCTCATGCCCTCCAGTCTCGTTGATCTTCATGGTGCTAAGTGCATTAAAATGAGATAAAACAGATGAATAAAATGCAAACACCCCTATAAAAACAGGGTAAATATAATAATTGAAAGTGACAATCAGCCATGACAAAATTAAATGGAAGTGATTTTTTCCTGTTACATTCAATTTTCATTCATTCAGTGGACATTTCCACTTCAAGTCTTGGTACCTTTAATTATTTCAGGTATGAACTAGCTGCTGTTCTATGAGCAAGCACTTCAGAAGAACAATCAGAATAACTTTCATGCAGTAAAACCAATTTAACTTGTGTGGATCTGAAATGCAAATAGGCAATGGTAGAATCAGTCAGAAGATTTGTCTATGCATGACAGTTTCTCCATAGCCCCTGTGATAAAATGAAAGAGCATGACATTGTCACCTGCCTGTCTCTTCATCCATCATTTAGGCTAGAGTTGGTTAAGGTGTCATATGTTCTACTGATATAGTGAGACGTTGTTCAACAACAGTTTCTATGGGTCCCTGAGTCACTAAATCCTTTTTTGTTCCCATTCAAACTCAGGCTCTATAAAAGGTGCCATCCATATTCCTTTGTTCAAGTTTACAAGCTGGCACTGAAACCTACAGAAATTACAGACATCATTTGTCTGAATACCTGTAGGAATCTCAGATATGTTTCCTGCAGTACTTGGAAAAAAAAAAAAAACAACAAAAAAACCCCAAAACAAAACAAACTCCAAAAACCAAAACATTTTCCCTTCTTTTATAGACTGTAGAAGGATTAAGCACATGGTTTGTCTGTGTGATATACCTCAAAAGTTTTTCTAGTGACAGTGAGATTTCAGTAATTTTTCATACCTTCCCAGTAGGCTATAAAGGCTCACAAAAAAACAAAAGTAGTGTTTGGGATTTCAGACCATTGTCAGCCTAAAAAGAATGGTCCAGAAAAAGCACTTAGGTAAGGAATTGTGGAACCAAGATAAACTGTTCCAAGAGGCTCTGCTTCCAGTGTAATAGTCTAATATGTATGTCATTAGTGGTTATAGGAAAACCAAGCTGTTGGTTTTTGAGGTTGAGACAGCAGTGTTTGTTTTCTCCAACTTCTCATTGCACTTAAATGTGATCCATCTTGCTATTTTATACAAGCTTTTGCCTGGAATTTTCCCTATTTTCTTTGTTTCTGAAACCTGGGTGTGGAAAGCTTGTGCACATTTTTAGAAAATAAGCATCAAGAAGTCTTATTTATTTTGCTTCTATTGGGCTGTTTGTACTGTTTCTGTTTCCTGCTCTTGATGAAGGTCAGAATTTTCAAGTATCCTTAAAATCAATATGTACTTACATGAAACAGTGTAAACATTGTAAAACATTGAAGCAACTGTTGTTATCCTAACTACTGTAAAGGGGATATCAATATAAGGAATAGCAAAGGTTTCTTACTAAAGAGGTGAATAACATTGCAAGCAGTTTACCACCTTGCTTTACCACTATAATTTGTCCAGTGAAATGATTATATTTCAATACTCTTCTCAGTCACCACTCTCAAGTTATAAAAGCTCATTTGTCTTGCCATAAAGTGAGACAGAACCAAAGCAACAAGTATAAAGCTGCAGACCCCAGAAAATCTTTGGAGTTCTTTCCACACTGAAGTCAGTATTTACTATACTGTTACTGTTCTTATTGTTTTCATTGCTATCTCAACATGTTCTTTAGGGCATATCAACTAATAATGTTATTACATGGATCACACTGGATCTAAAAGTAAGTCTTATCACATCAAATATTTTCTTACTGTCATCATTTTAAATTTATTGTTTCATTACTTCCAACTGGATTTGCAGGTTGAGTACTGCTTCATGAAGCATTAATTCTTGCTTTATTTTTAAAAATAGTTCTTCCTTAGTTTTAAAAAAATCAATATGTACAATCGCAAATATTTTCCCACTGGGTTACAAGCAATTAGAATTCACCAAGAGAAAAGTTATCTGTCTGTTGCAAACGTTGTACTTCAAAACAAATCCACAGTGCTTTCTGATTAAGCCAATGTTTAAGCAAACAAATATATTCAAGTATTCAAAGATATAGTTGAAGTAGTAGCACTTTTTTGCTGAGCTTAATTCAAAAATCATTGTACTGTACTAAAGAGAACACCTCCTAAAACAGAGTTTAAAACAAACAATGATAGAACTGCATATAAATGACAAAATAACCACAGGTATATGAATCTTTATTTCTGAAAGAGACCCAATTTCACAGTAAACACAAGAGGTAGAGACGGGGCCATAGAAAAAATAGCCGTTTAAAGAAAAAATAATAGAATATTATAGGTCTGTGGCTTGGTCACAGTGTTTGACAATGTCATGTCATGTGTCAAACCAACAACCTCTCATTCTTATGGACATATATTGGTATATGCAGACATAATGCTATGAGTCTGGCTGTATCTTATTGATCATAAAACTTTAAGACAAAGCAGAATATAGACCTTTTCATAGTTTTTTGAGTTTAGAGGGCACACTTGAATCACATTTCATGCTTTTCTCCAAGGCCTTATGCACCTGGAAATTCATAGTTTTAATAAAAGGTGTGGGGTTTTTCATTTTTCATGTGATTCACATTAAATCACAGGAACTGGCAATATTGCTCTAAATTTATAGGCATGCAAAACAAAGATTAGAAGAAGGCACCCTGAATTTCCTGTCATTGAACACATCTTTGACTTTCAAGATACACACTTCTATATAGGGATCTCTAGGTTAAGCTTTAATCCCTTATCTTATTTACTTTTTTTTTTTTTTATCAAACTGTGAAGCCCAAGGGTCCTAGTCCCTGAGTACTTCACAGTAAAGTGAAGTTAAGTACTTCACAGTAAAGACTATACTGAAGGGTCAGCAGCAAACCTGCTTCCCTTAATTTGTATTCAGTGGTGCAGCTCGTTCAGCAATGGCAAGGAGAGGTTACACTGCCCACTGCTTGGCTTAATTGGAGTTAAGTAGCTCTATTAGGTCGGTGTGCTCCATACACTGGCTGTTGACTTTGATTAATGCATGCATTCCTATGAGTGAAATGTGTGTGAGAGAGAGAACAACTTTCAGAAGAAATCAGTGAACAGTAAGAAGATGTAACATAGACTAATTTTCCTGAGAGAGATGTGTATCATTAATGCTGCCCTTTGCTGGGATATCCAGTTTCAGACTCTGACAGATTTGCTGCTCCCGATGATAACTACTCAGGAGCTTTTGTATTTCACAAGCTGGAACCCTAAGAATTTAGGCTCTTAAAACCACCTGTGCTGCTTAAATTTTGTCAGTTCTAATTTGTGACAAAAATAGCAGTGAGTAAACTATGAGTGAGGAATATGGCCAAAGGGATGTAGAGACTTGACATGGACAGCTGAAAAGAATATTTTTAAAAAGATGTGGGGAAAAAAAAAAAAGCTGGGAAGAAACTTCTCAAATCTGCTCATTAACAAAAGGATATGCAGTCTGCAAGGAAGTGTGACAGGGGAAAGAACAAAGGTTAAGGCATTAGCTAGAGAAAGAGGAGAAAGCCTCTCTCTGTAGGTATCAGACTGGCAGATAGTTAGGTGGTTTCAGGGCTATCATCTTCCTGGACTGTAACCAGAAAAAAGATTAACCTAATTGAAACGAAAATGTGAGAACCAGGACAAAACCTTTCCAGACAAACTCCATCAAGGTCAGGTAAATTCAAGTCCTTTCCATCATTAGCTGAGTCTTCCCAGTGATTACAAAGACAACCTAAACATCTCGTTTATGCTAAATGCCTAAAACCAAGGCATCAGCCTGGTGCCATCTGTGAATGTTACTGACCATGTGTGCTGTGGGAAAGGGCTGCACTGTGGCCTCAGACTGAAGGTTATTTAGACAAATTCCTTTTGTGATCTTATTTATTGCCCAAAAAAACCTCAGGGAAATGTAGTGCCCTCAGCACCTCCAGCACAAGACCTTATGGAGCCACATTAGCCACATCTTCTGGTGGGTAACAGGGACAGAGAGATTACCTGGAGGAGATTTTTCAAGAGCTAGGTCCAAAAGAGACAAGAATTTATTAGAAAATAAAAAAAATAACAAAGTTGGGATAATAGCTTACAAGCTTCCTAAGTTTCTAGATGCTTATCCTAATGAAAATTGAACCTCTGAACCATCTGAGGTTGTTCCCACTTATAACATCATTAGGATATGTCAATGAAATGGAACATTGTCACAGGGCAGCAGTTTCCCACTGCTAAATAAATGCTGAGCCAAAGCCAAGATATTTATTTTCAAAGTGAGAGATGTTTACCCTGTAAACATGTTCTGTTCCAGTGACTTTATGTCTGTTACACCAAACTGTTAATGAGGTAGATGCTGCCTGACGCATGTGGTAAAACTAATAAGAGTTTCTCTGAGTCCTCCTATTGAAAACATGTATTTTTATTGGACTAGAAAACAGGTTAGCTCAGCATTTCATCTCATCTGGAAAACAGTTGAATCATTCCAGTGCAATTTCTGATAAACACTGTACTTCAGTGGCTCCTCAACATAAACAGCTGGAATGCCACACTGTCGGTCAACATCTATAGAGCTGTAAATTAATTCTCTTGCTAGGATAACAGCTTGACATACTGCACTAGCACTGTAGATATTAGAGAAAACAAACTGCATAGTCCCATGAATCTCCACGTCCAAGCCGAAGTAGATGCAGGAATTTGGAAAAAAGCATATCTGCTCAATGAAGCATGAGTAGTATGAGTCCAAGGAGGAGATGGATATAAGGGCAGGGAGTATATACAGTTTTAATAGCCACTTCTATTCAGCCAAATCTCTATGACAACTGTATTTCAATTCTGCTTTGATAATCTCCTTGATTGTTGCCCTCATAGGGGAAAGATGAAAACTTTTTGCAAAAAAGACATTTCTTTTTAATTATTGCTTATATTAAAAGAAGTCAAAGCTTAAATTAGAAGTTCTAAAATTCAAGGAATTCTTCCTTTCTGGCTGCATATAATGAACAAAGGCTTAAAACTATGACTTAAAAAATAAATCACTAAAGAGAAAAAAAATTCTATTAAGGACACTCCTTTTCCCAATGGCACTAAGTGTCTAAGTCACATTGATGTTAGTAGGATGTTTGCTATTTCAGGAGCTTAAGGCTCCCAGAATCTTCTGTGGATCTGGATCCTCATGCCTTAAATTCATCAAATCACAGTTTCTTCAACAGTGAGAGCTGAATATTGCATATGGCACAGGCGTGAACTGAAAGTTGACACTAGTAAAAAGCCCTGATTGTAAAGGCGTGCTTATGTACTGCAATGAAACATCTCTTATTATTTACCCCTTTCATCTTTATTATTTTTACCATGTGGCCTTCTCATTAAGCAGGGAATTTGGGTATAATCACCTAATAAAATCATTAATGAATTGTCTAGCAGTTTGTAGTAATGTATTCCCAGTACTTCCACCAAAGCACTTCCTCTGCTCCTCAGAGTGTTAACCACAAGAGCACATCTTTCTGACTTACTGTATTCAATTTTCTTGTTTTTGTTATGAACTCTCTCAGTGCTTTCTTCTGTTCTGATTTTTTTTTAAAAAAAAAAAAGGAATTCATTCTCTAGGAGCAACCTTAGGTAATGTTGACATGGGTTTGAGTCAGTGTGATAGTCCTTCCTTAGATCACATATGTCAATGATGATAAGCTTTACAGCTTCCTTTGTAAGCAAGTTACCTCAATGTGCTTTTTCCATAGGTTTATTTCAATTCATTTTAATATAGGCTCAGAGAAGATGTCATCAGGATCCAATAATCACAGTTTATCATGTGGACAGAAAGCAGGCAGTGAAGTCTCTGTTGGGATCTTCAGCACCAATTCAGGAGGTGAATTGCAAAACTAAACCCCATCTGATTTCCATCAGCTTAGCTGTAAATGTAGGCATAATAATTCTGTCCACTTATTTTCAAATCAATTTAACATAACTATCTCCCACAATTAGGAGACATGGATCACTGCACAGTTTAGGCCCTAATATAGAGATTTCTACTCACCAATGTCCAATAGCACTGATTAGTTTAGTGTCCCACTCCTGTATTCACTCCACATCATTATCGACTGCTAGAAACTGTAGATTTGTGGGCTTTCCAACACAATCCATGAAATTTAGAGAGCAGAAAATGCAAAAAGTTTTATTAACAGCTATTGAAACTGATAAGAGCTAAGTGCACCAGAATGCTTAAAATAATTTGGTGCTTTGGGGATAAAAATGCCAGTCACTTAAAATTTGGAAATTTGGACTAATACATTCAGTCAGACTGAATAAAAGCATCCATTTTAGAAGCAAAATTGAACTCTGTTTCAGTTTTGTTTTGGTTTGTTTTCCAGTTTTCAGTTGCCTCATCAGTTTTGTTGGAATACAAGTAACTTACATCAGTGTAGTTATACTGATGGCTGAAACAGAGGCAAAGCCCAACTCAGACAAAGTATTCATGTATTTTATATGAGCATGCAAATATGCATAGCAACATTTCAGTGTTCACATTCTTCCTGTTCACAACCTGTAAAGAAAGAATTGAGACATTAAGTTGGATGCATCTTAACGTGGAAGTTGTTTAATTTGTATTTCCTATGCTTATTTATAGGGAAGACTTTATTCTGAACAAGATGCTTCATCTGATCAAATGCAACGATGCCATTAAATTGCTGCTTGTTGAAACGAGTTTTATGGTGCTTATTAAAGGTAGAAAGGCCTTTTGATATTAGATGGGAATGTATCAGTGCATGAAATGCCTGAACTCTTTAAATTTGGCAGATGAGTGTTTTAAATATCACCACACCAGATCACTATAAACACAACTGACACAACTCATTTGTTATTTTCAAAAGCTTTTGTCAGAGACCTCATGGGAGGTTATTAAAAAATAAAAATCAAACACAAAGTAATCATGAGCTATATCAGAGCTATCCAGGTCAAGTTCAGAATCCAGTGTGAGAGTGTACTGGTAAAAAGTCAGTTTCAGAAGAGTAGGAATCCCAAGGATTGGTTCTGCTATCAAGTTGTGTAGGAAATCTATGGACAGAAACACTCAAACAGACCACAATTCTACTGCCTCTCTTGCCTCTGTCTTCACTGAAGAGATTGATATGATGAAATGGCTAAAAGAATTAAAGGCATGAACAAATGACAAAAACTAAGACTAAGTGAGATAAGTGCTTATATTAGTGATCTATTTTCATGGTCACTGAGCATCAGGAAATCCACCTCAAGGTGAGTGCTATCAGAGAAAAAGGGCTGTCAGGACAATCCCAGAGCTGTCACTGGTTATCTTGGGGAGCTTATGGAGGGAGCAAAGGGGGTTGTGGTCCAGAATACTGGAAAAGTGCAATTATTGAGCCTGCCTTTAAAAAGGGGGAAATGGGGATAGATTTGTCAGCTTAACTTCAATTCCCAGAAAAATCCTGGAGTAAGTAACCAAGCAAACAATTTGTAAGCCCCTAGAAGATAACAAAAAGATGAGTGACAGCCAACATGGATTTGTCAGAAACAAATCTTGTCAAACCAACTCCATTTCCTCCTATGACAGTATATCAGGCTTTGTAGATAGGGCAGAAGCAGTAGATGCTTTGTGTCTTGACTTCAGTGAGGTTTCTGACAATGTTTCACCTGACACTGTCACAGTAAGGAAAGGAAACTTTGGCTAGATTAAACTACTGTAAGATGGGCAGAGAAATGGTGGAAACTTGTACTCAAGGCATGCAGAGGAAAATGAAACGTATTTATAAGGACAGGAGATTGCAAGTAACTGAAAAGAGGACCAGCCACTTAGGAAGATGAGAATTCAGAATGAGATTCACAATTTGTAGAAACAGTATGAAACATCTAAGATGACTTCAGGGAACAACTGTCTAATCAGTGGCTCTGCAGAAAAAGAGTAATGATTGAGAATAAGATAAGAAAGGATCATTGAAATTAATATTATCAGCAAAGTGACACTTCTACAGAAAAGCCAGATACTACTATGGGATGTACAAGCAGCAATAATATCTGTAAAACATGTGACATAATCTCTCTGCTCTATTTGGTATGAATGAAACCATAGTTGATACACAATGTTCCCTCAGCAGTCTGTGTTTCAAGAAATATTTGGGTCAGTTGCAGGCAGAGCAGAGGGATTAGGGGTGTAGAAACTTGACCTATTAGAAATCAAAGAGCTGAGATTGCTTCCTCAAGAGAAAAGACCAAGTAGAGACAGGATTAGTAGTCATCAAGTACATAAAAGGTTGCTGGAAAAGGGGAAAAGATTGAATTGCTCCACATAGCCTTTTTTTGTGTGGCAAGAAATAATATGCTCTACATTGCAAAAAGGGATATTTATGTTAGACACTGAAAGATATTTTTAATGTTAATAATGTTTAAGCACATAAATATATTGCCTGAGAATGTGAATCTCCATCACTGGAAACCTTAAGAATGTTTTAGGTAAACTTATTTTAGGAATGCTTCAGAGACATCAGATCCTTCCTGAAGTAAGAGAATGACACCTTGATATTCCTTCCACCCATTCTTTCTCTATTTCTCCAAAACATTAACATGATGGTGCACACAGGTTCATCATTCAGAGTCTGGGAGCAGAATGCATTTGTTAATGATGTGTCCAATGGCTAAGCAGGACACTGGCAGACAACAGAATATTTTTGTAGTTAAGAGTTTACTGGAAAGAACATTTGAGAGTACTAAATAGGAAGAATGACAGCAAAGATAGCTTAAAATACTTATTCACAGTGCTGGCTAGGCCAGATACCAAACCAGAAGATGTAGGTGACTTTGCTCATAACACACAGGTAGTGCCTTTTCAGCCCTCCACAGTGGAAAAGCTGAGCATGAAAGAAAGGAGTCCTCACAAACACTCATAAGGCTGTTATGTGAAGTGAGACCCTTACATCACAAGTTTATCGAGTTTTAACCTGGATTATTATATTAATTTGAGTCATTCTTTAGCAAATAATACAGAAGTCAAAACTTTGTATTGCTTTTTTATTAAGGAGGAACTGAATAACTAAATTGGTTGGAGATGAGGGTGGACTATTAAAAAGCTGGCAAGAATAATGATATACAAGAGTGTATTCCATCTTACCATTTAAGATCCCACAATCATTCAATAGTATTTATGCCATTAAAAGCGATGAGGGAAATTAAACCCTAGAAAATTCCTAACTGGAATTTTTTTAGGTTATTTGTCCTTTAGAGTAGTCTGCCTTGGAGACAACAGTGTATTCATTAAAAGACCAGAAGAGGTGTGCTTTGAATGCCATAAAACAACTTCATCTGTACAAAAGAGGCTTGTGTTCCTCCTCAGTATCTGTGCACTGTTATTAGCCATCAGAGACTACACTGGGCCATTCTTCTCTTGCAGACATGTAATCTATTTTCTTTTGCTTCTTTGGAACTAGCAACCCTTTCCTGAAGAAGGCTTATCTCAGCAGGTTTTACCCAATGGCAGCACATTGCACTGACAAGGAAATGCACAGCATCCAATATGAGTCTACCATTTCTATTGAATGTACCAAGGTGTTACCTGGAGTCATAGAATGGAGTGGTTCACGCTGGGAGGTGCCTTTAAAGATCATCTAGTCCAAACCCCCTGCAGTGAGAAGGGACATCTTCAACTAGATCAGCTTACTCAGGGCCTCAACCAACCTGAAGCTGCATGTTTCCTGGGATGGGGCTTATACCACCTCTCTGAGCAACCTGGTTTCACCACTCTCATCACAAAGAACTTCTTCCTAATATCTAGTCTAAAACTAACCTCTTTCATTTCACAACCATTATCCCTTGTCCTATCACTACACACCCTTATACAAAGTCCTTCCACAGCTTTCTCATAGGCCCCTTTCAGGTACTTGAAGGCTACTGTAAGGTGTCAGAAGGCTACAGCCTTCTCTCTCCAGATGGAACAACCACAATTCTCTGTCTTTCCTCATAGCAGAGGTGCTCCATTCCTCTGATCATTCTCGTGGCTCTCCTCTGAACCCACGCCAACAGCTCCATGATTTTTCTGTGCTGAGGACTCCAGAGCTGGATGCAGTAATATGGGTGAGGTCTCACCATATCAGATTCACTACTCTGATGACAAGTCAAAGAAAACCTATGTGCAGGAGGGTGCCAGTGATTCTTCATAAGGAATGTTGTCTTCCAAGTCATCAAAGAATAATTTCTTTCTTCTAAATTCACAAAATATTACACAACGCTGCTAGATTTTCTTGATGTTTTAAGATAAAGAAACAAGATCTTCCTACCTGTCTTTAGTGTCTAGGAGACAAATCTCACTGTTTGTATTCCCTATCTAAATGTATTTGTCTCATATCAATATAAAATGATTGTTGTATTTTCCCCAGCTGAAATTATCTTCGCAAAGTGGATAATTGTGCCTCGGAGTCTCTAAACTGTGTTCATGTTCTTCAGGATATAAACTGCTACACAGATAACTAAAAAAATCATCTACTTTCATCGTTTAGGTTTGATCATAAAGGAAATGCAGTTGCTTGCACAAGCACAACATTTCGAGGAGGAAACATCAGCAGAGTTAAGGGTGTTACTTGTTGGAATACAGCAATGCAGACTTGACAATTTGAAATTACTGTAAGTGTCACTAAATAAAGTAATGGAGTCAAATCCCATGTGTCTCTAAACTGGTACAGGTCCATGGAGTGTAACAGTGCTGTGCTAATTACATCAGCAGAGAATTTGCCCTCTAGTTTCTTAAGGCCTGTCACAGACAAAAAAACTTTGCACACAGGCATTCATTCTTAATTTGATATCCTTGGATGTGCTTGTTTGGGTTTCTATAGGTGCAGAGACTGACACAGGGATAAATCTGTGCAGTTCCCTGGCTCTGGAATGGCTACCAGCAATCTGTAGATTTTCATTTTGAACTCTGGTATCTCAGAATAATCTGGAGAAGAACTAATAACTCTGCCTGGTGTCTCCAGGTCAAAAGAGATCTGAGATTCTTTTATTGATAGACGATGAACATTTCCTGTGGCAGAGGAGTATGAGGAGAGTTAAGGGGGAGAATGGGGAAGACCTGATTCTGTAAAAATATAACTATTGAACTATTTTTAGGAAGGGAAAAAAGAGAGCAAACAAAACAACCAATGTACTCTATATTAAGCCTGAATTCACCTTAGGCCCTTTATATACTTTTTTTTTTCAGCCTCTTTTCTCTCTGCTTTATTCTCTGCTCCATCCTATGAGGATTTGACAGCACTGTTGCCCTTTAGCAGTGGTTGCTCTACATGGGAGGGCAGCAAAATATTAGCTAGTTTAATGACACTCTCTGGCTCCCTTGAAGAGCAGCATTCATCATCATCATTTAAGAAAACACCTTATCTTAAGTAGACAAGCTCAAGCAGGTCATTGCATCCACATCCATTACAAGGTTACAACATCTACACTGAGGTTACCAAGAGTTAACATATGTTTTACTACTACTTCCGAGAGAATTTATGTATTGAACCACAGTGCTAGCTAATTATACATATCATTGACCCCAACACCTTAATGGAAAATATTGTTCACCCATTGAACAGCAGCTCGCACAGAATTAATATTGCATTGAACATGTTATATTTAAGGCCTGAAAGCACATACACAGTTAGAAAGAGGAAAAGAGGTCACTCTTGGTCTACCGTACTCCCTCTCTCCTGCTCCTGGAAGCATAACTCTACACAGAATTTCTGTTCATTCATCTGTCTTGCAACATTTTGTCACCCAGCAATGTCCAAGTTGGTTTCATCTCGGGACCCTAAGTTCATAGATTCATAGGTTAATACAGAACAGAAAGAACTTCAGCTAGTCCAACCAGCTGGAACAGGTTGCCCAAGGAAGTTGTGGCTGTCCCCCTCCCTGAAAGTGTTCAAGGACAGGTTGGATAGGGCCTTGAGCAAGCTGGTCTAGTGGCAAGTGTCCCTGCTCATGCAGGAGGGATGGAACTAGGTGATCATAGAATCTAGCCATTCTATGATTCTGTGATTCTTCTGTTCACAACAGGGTCAGCAACAAGCTCCTCAGGGCTTCAGCAGCTTTGGGTAGCAGAAATAATGCAGGGCTTGGATTCATAACAACACTTTTGCCCAGGAGTTAGGAAAACTGCAGTAACCAGGCTTTTCTTTATTTAACATCTTCTCTTCTACTGGACTCATAAATTGAATTATAGGGTATAAAGACATGTAAAGGACATGCAAAGATCAATGTCTAAGACTAAAAAGTGGAGTCCAAGGACTAACTAGCACATTTCAGATGGCTACAGATCACTAACAAAAGATTTCTTGCCCTAACCTTTAGTTTTTGGTAGCATCTCAATCTTCATGCAAAGTGATTTAAGGCAACTATCAAACTTTTAGAACTGCTCATGATTTTCAAATTGTTTAAAACAAGAGCTCCTCTAAAATGAGAAAAAAAACATCTCATAGCAAAATTTTCATGAAGCTGTCAGATATATAAGAATGGCTTCAGATCCCCTAAGGAAGAACACCATCAATTTAAAGGACCAATACACAGGTTTGCTCAGGATGCAGGTGGTTGTTAAGAGCAAGAGCACCTTCCTAGTTTTGAATCTTTAACCAAACACCTGTATGAAGATTTAAGAACCAAAACCAAGAAATATTCTATGGAAAAGTAAGACTGACCTTGATTGGGCAGGAAGTTGAACTAGATTACCTCCTCTGATCTCTTCCAATTTCTGATCCTGTAAATCACAAATAAGAGGGGATTTTTTTTTTTTAGGATATATTCTTAAATATTTAATTGCCAGTTTTATTGTTGTTAGTTTAAAACTAGGAGTTTTCTGAAGAAATTAAGTAAAAAAAAAAAAAAAGCCAAACAACAACCACAAAGACGCTGTAAATTGAAAATAATTCTTTAATATTTGGGCCAGAAAATACAAAGTTTGTAAAGCAAATAAAGTAAATCTATGTACATATTTTAGTGGATTAGATGTATAATACATGTGAGTGACTGTCCTATGCTATGTTTTATTTGTTACACTAAATGCATCATATCTTCCAGACCACAGAGAATTGTACTGCTGTATTAATTACATTTTTAAGTAATTTCCTAATCTTTGTACCATTTTAATAACTGACTGTTGCAGAGAAAGTGTATTAGAATTTCACACAGCACTGATATTTGAAAGAATTTAAATAGCAAGCAAAAGCTCTCAAATTTTTGTGTTCTTTCAGCCGATTATTTCTATTAGTATCAAAGTGGCTGTTTTATATTATGCAAACACTCATTGAAAAATCAAGTTGGATAGTAGGTTAACTCTTAAAGAAGAAATATATGCTATGATAATATTACCTAGTGTGGATATGTTGCACTTAAGACATTAATTTCAGTATAAATCTATCTTTATATGAAATAAGAGTGGTTTATGGCATTACAGTAAGATGGATGTTGTAGGATGTGTTCTGGGTGTTGCCAGTCAATTGCTGCTCTTTTTCAAGTAAAGGATGGAATTGTAGACAATGATATCCAGAAGAACATAAAAATCAGATGTATACTCACAAAATCAATGACTATTTAGAAAGAAGCTTGAAAACTTGGTGTAAAACACTATCTTTATCTCATCAAGCTAGGCCTACAAGTTGTCCCATTGAGGGGATTTATGGCGACAGTACCACAGTATCTTTAAATGAATGTGAATTTCCTTTCTCCTTCAGGTCTAACACACACACAGTGGAATATAATGACCTGTTGAGATTTTTCTAAGCAGCAGCAAAAGTAATAACAGCCTCACTTTCAGGGATATGGGAAATCAACCAGTCTTTCCTTTTAAAATTCTTTTTGCTTGTGAATAAGACCACCATAAGAAAAAAAGTATGTTTAGGAAAACAAGGAATTAATTTGTTTTCAGAGCTTGCTGGAACTTTTCAATCCATGTTCTTTCAGCAAGGAGAAAAAAAAAAAGTGTTAAGAAAATGAAAAGTTCTTCTAGAAATGTCATGTTTCTGAGGAAGGGGTTTTTTTCTGCCTTAAAAAATTTGTATACATTTGATCTAAAAATCGTATTTACCCACCCCCACCCACCCAAGAATTTCTGCTCTACATTACTAACTAATCCTTAAGTAGCAGTTTTCATCAGTAGCTTTCAAATCAGTACAAAGGAGAAAAATTTCATTGTTCCTCCTGAACCTAAGGCACAGCAAGGGGCAGAAAGGAGACACTAAGTGTCTTGCATTAATCAACCAGCATGCCAGTGCAGCAAAACCCACCTCCCAAACCCCAGGACAGTCTTCTACCTACTTTTGCACAAGCAGCCAACACTCCCTGTATGTTCACTCATTTGGCAAGAATCCCACTGAACTCCTCATCCCAAAACACCTTTGAATATGGCAGAATATGGATTTAACCTTCGTATTTGAGCAGCTCATCTGCTGAAGAAGAAACTCAAGGCTCAATTAGAAAAAAAATCTTCCCTTCTTTCTCAGTTCATCAGCTTCCAAGTATTGGGAGCCAAACCACAGGCATATTTGTGCCTTCAATGTTTATTGTTTTACTTTGTAGCCCAGCAGACAAAGGAGAAGAGAGCAGGTGTGGAAGGCAGGGAAGAACAGTGGGACTCCTTCAAGACAGGAAAAAATCTTCTCAGTCATGGGGAGAAAAAAGAAAGAATAAGTTGCTATGTGCTACCAATGCCTACAGTGGAGGATCTAAACTACATCCCCAACAGCAGTCTTCCTCTATGAGCCTCATTTTTTGCATAATAAGAGAAAATTATACTTTCTCATGCTGTATTAAGAATAAACAACTCCCACAGTCCTCCTGGTTTTCTATAGTTCTATAGATAACCCAGTTACGCCCTTGATATTTGCACAGCAACTTCCTCAAAACAGAAAGTTTTTGTTCCTGAAGAATGATAGAATGGCTTGGGATGGAAGGAATCTCAATGATCACCTAAATCTAACCCCCAGCCATGGGCAGGACACCTCCCACTAGACCAGGTTGCTCCAAGCCCCATCCAGCCTGGCCTTGAACACTTCCAGAGATGAGACATCCACAACTTCCCTATGCAACCTGTGGCAGTCTCACCACCCTCACACTACAGAACTTCATCCTAATATCCAACTACCTTCTACCTTGTTGAACTTCAAGAGTTTCTTATGCCCCAACTTTTCAGCCTGTCCAGGTCTTTCTAGATGTCATGTTCTCCCTCCAGTGTGTCAACCACACTGCACATCTTGCTGTCATCAGCAGATTTGCTGAGTGTGCACTCAATTCCACTGTCTGTATTGCAGAAAAAGATAGTAAACTGAGCTGGTCCCAGTACTGACCACTGAGGAATGAACTAGTGACTGATCTCCACTTGGACATTGAATTATTGACAACAATTCTTTGAGTGAAACCATCCAGACAATCCCTCATCCACTGAATGGTCCATATCTCTCTAATTTAGAGAAAAGGATGTTGTACAGAACAGTGTTAAATGCTTTGCACAAGTCCTGGTAGATGAGATCAGCTGCTCTTCTCTTATCCACCAATTCTATAACCCCATTAGGGAAGGCCACCAAATATTTTAGGCAGAATTTGCCCACAGTGAAGCTATGTTGACTGTCACCAATCACCTCCTTCTTTTCCATGTGCCTTAGCATAGTTTCCAGGAGAATATGCTTCATGGCCTTACCAGGCACAGAGGGAGAATGACTGGCCTGTACCCTGGATTTTACCTTTTTGCTTTTTTTAAGAGTCGGGGTTATTTTTCCCTATTTACAGCCAGCAAGAAATTCACCACAAATCTGCCACAATTTCTCAAATACCATGGATAGTGGCTTAGCAACTTCATCCACTAGTTCTCTCAGGATCTGCAAATGGTCCCGTGGACTTCTGCACCTTCAGGTTCCTTAAATGGTCTCATAGCTGACCCACCTCCACCATGGCTGCTTCTTCACTCTCCCAGTCCCTGCCTTTGCCCGTGACTTGGGCAGTGTGTCCTGAGCATTTGCCAAAGAAGGCTGAGGAAAAAATGACTCCTTATCAGTCCAGGCATTGACCTTGATTGTTGATCACTCAGTCAACAACTGCACAGTCAAGTTCAAGGAGAGAGAGCTACAGCTGACCCTGACTACTCTGCATTCTTGAGAGCCTCTGAAAAAGGTCTGCATAGTTGTGACACACCCGGGGTCCTCTGTCCATACGAGAGAAAAAGGTAGTGATCCAGATCATGAGCGATGAGGGCACAAGAGGGAACAAATCTTCAGTTTTCCTGATCCCCACAGAGCTATGGGAGTGGAAAAACGTTTGGATCTGGTGGGATTTGATTTACTGATGGTAGCTGCTCTTCTAGCATATGATCCTTTGTAGGAAAACCAATCCCTAAATGACGCATCTAGAGGACCTATTCTGGAGGTCCAGTAGATCTGTTCATTCACAAAACCTGGAAATCTGCTGATGTCCTTGAGAATATCATGGCGTTCTTCATGTTCTCTGATACAGCTAAATGGATGGCTCACAGACAGATGTGAGTCACAACCATGAGAAGAGTCAAAAAAGGCAAAAACCAGACTGATAAAAGAGGTTTCCTGAATGAGGGTGTAAGAGACCTACACAGCCAGTGAACAGAACATGGCTACCAGCAAATATCTTTGGAAAGCCATCAGGATGCAGCCAGTATTGAATACCTGAGACATTCCAATGACTTAAAGGGTTTGCAGCTTGGGAAATGCAAAACCTCATACTGCAGTATTTAAGCAGACAAAAGCTTGGCTTTGCCTACAAGTCACTGCTATCCTCCTTGTCTCAGGGCTTGCTTTCTCAGACCTGCAGAAGGGCAGATTCACACACAAGGACAGTGTACTTAGGTCCCTAATCTATATTTTTACCTTACAGCATTACCTAATAGCATCAACTGAAATAATCACACTGTGCTGCACACCATACCAGCACTATAAACGACAGAAGGGTTCTCAAGCCACCTATCATTTAAATAGACAAAAGAATGGGAGAATGCAAATATTATCATTCCTGTCAAGTAAATAAAGAGCTGGTATCACACCAGGGGGTCAGGAGGTTTAAGGAAGAAACCGAGATCTCACGACTCCCAGACCAACGTCTGAACCACACAACCACACTTCTTTTCTCAACAGAGTTGCTGTCTCTGGGTTTTGATCAGCATTTATTGCTTCCAGCAGTTACCCTGTCTGATTTCCATATTCGTATTAAATTTTCTATAGATGATGTAAAAGGTCAGGGGAAAAAAAAAAAAAAAAAAAAAAAAGAAAAAAAAAACACATGCAAAAAAGTGGAGAAAAACGCCATCCCTTTTCTGAAAGCTTATTGTAAAATAAATAAATAAAGTAGTATTAAAGAATAGAAAAATTACCAAGGGAGTCATAAAAAGTTAGCTTTAGGCCAGAGAAATGTTGCTTTTCATTTCTATATAGTACATGAGAATATTTTGTGGACTAACAGTGCATGAATAATGTTTTATTAAAATGTATATCTTTACAGCTTTATTTTATCAGGTCCTTCAAGGCTTGGCATAAAAAAGGTTTAACAAGTTTGACACATGCTGATTTAGCATTTATACCACAAACTGAATCTGCTGCTTTGTGAGGGAAAATAGGCCAGCTTTCAAAATAAAAACACTGTGAAGTATTCAAAGTGAAACAGAGCAAAAGTGAGAAGTGAGAAAAAAAAAAAAAAAAAAAAGAAAGAAGAAAAATGCAAACCATGATCATTCCAAACCTGCTGTGTGGAAAGGTTTTGGACTAACTTAGAAAATAGATTAAATTAAATGTTGCAGCACTGATGTTCTCAGCATCCAAGTTTCTTAATAGAATACATAAGTCTGATCTATAGAACCCAACTGAAATAGTGAGGATTTTTTCTCTTTTCTTCTTTCATATGAGCATTAGATCATTGCCCTTCCTGAGAAATCTTAACACTTAACACTTTCAGCTAGTAAACACATCAGACAAAAGAAAACATTTCTGAGAATGTAAAAGGGATTTAAAATTTTTAATTAATGTTGAATCATCATGTGGCCAAAGGAGGTTTTTCACAAACCTCCTTGCTCATCCTTAGTCTCCCACCCAGCAGAAAGGCACCCTAATGCTCATTAGGGCTTTTATTTGCAAGTTGTTTTACAAGACAATAATTATGTATCACTGCAAAACTCAACATTAAGGAGAAAAATGGCTTTTCCTGTTCTATGTTAATCTGTGACCTATATTACAAATATTAGCTGAACCTCAGCTATACTCTTAGCTAACCTGTCTTGTACAGGAATTTTTAAAATGCCTTTAATCACATTTTTTCTTTTTGTACAAGCTCTGGATAGCTGGCATGTTTTGTAACTTTGCATTTCCATTATTAAAATTGCCAGATGGAGACCAGTTAACATGGTTTTTGTTTTTGTTGCTTTGATATTTTTGTACTTCTGCTTTTAAAGCAACCAGATGGGGGTTAGCTAAATCCTCTGCGCCACTTGTTCATACAAATGGACTGTAGAGGCAAGTACATAAATCTATATGCTAAGCTTGCTGGAATTGCTGTAGCACTGCAATAGGCAGAGGATGGGTAACATATCCTTTTTTGCTCAGAGGGCATTGTCTTTATAGAGCTAATCAATAAACTAACAAAGATTTGGAGTTTTACTGTTGCTCAACTTCACAGTGAGGCTTTTGTGTTCTATCTACGTCTTTCCACATTTCCTGTATTTCTGCCAAATTAGAGATGACAGAAACTTCCCTCTGTCATGACACATAACTGAATTTTTATTTCTTGGTATATTGAACTGCAGGGACCCACTTTATGTGATAACTTGACATATATGTTAGAAAGGAAGCTATTTGTATGTGAAGCCTGAATGTTTCCTCTGATAAATACCTTCTTGTGACATACATTTAATCTGAAGATTATTTTCCTGACCTCCATATTCTCTTCATTTTAGATCTCCCAAACTTTCTAGCACCTTAAAATCCTTTTATTAGTGATCATTCCAGAAGCAATTAAAATGTTCTTTATTTTTATAGCAATTTTCCTACTATCAGTTTTTGAACTTCAAGAGATTCCAAATCTATGTATCTGTGTTATTTTATTTTCCAGCACTATAAGTGGATACAGATGCTTTCTGAAAGAATCCAGGAGAACGAAACAGTAGTGGTTATCACATTCCATTGCAATTTCTGAAAAATATATACATTTTTAAAAGCCTGAATATAAAAAAGTAAAATTAACAGAACTGTTCTCATTAAGTACATATCGTGATGTGGGTGTCCTATACAACAGCCTTTTACTTACAAGCATGTACTTAAAATAACTGAATGTGGAAATCATATATCAGAAACTCTGCAATTTATTAAGTTTTGTGGAACAGTACTTTGTTCTTTCAGAAACAGAGTACTTTGTAGTTTTAGCCAGCAGTTTTCATCTTAACTGTGTCAACTGGAATAAATTTTTCTGAAGCAGTCTTCATCAACAATATTCAGTGGGAATATGCCTTTTCTTGTGGTAACAGGTATGGTAATATCAACAGAAATATTAAGCCAATTTTTGCCTTTTAAGGGTATATTTAGTATTAGACAGACTCATACTTTCCTGAATAAAAAGCATAACTCTATACAACAATTGCCAATTTTTTTCTTCATTGTATGTTTTATTGCTGGGTGATTCAAATATGAAAAAATGCTGAAATCATCCCAGAAAAAAAAAAATAGTTAGACTGGGTAATAGGGCTAATGGAAAGTGATAACTGGGGAGGCTATGAAAGTCAGAAAATTTCTAGTCTAATAATAAAGAAACAAATTTTAATTTGACTGCTTTGCAGTAATCTTCACAAGATTTGTATAGTGGTAGAAATCTGATCAATGAAGAAATTGTCTTGGGATTTTCATACAAATAGACCAACCCTGCAAATCTACATTTTCTGGTGACGTATTATCCTCTTTGTCCAGTTGCCTCTCCTATGAATTTCCCTTTCAAATTTAATTTCTAAATCCTTTGTGAATAAAATAAGGCACTGTGACAACAGTAGAGTACTCTGAGTCCTTACAGCACTTCCTAACCAGTGCTGCATAATCTGTGGCAGATTTCTCTTAGGTTCAATAATAATGGCTCTGAAATGCTACCACAGGTTTAATTTAATGTTGTCCTCCTCATAAGATCATCTTCTCCATAGTGTTATCTCCTTGTTATCTCCTTCATAATATTGTCTTTTTCAGTTTAATGGTCTTTCCCATTGGAAATTAAGGGTTAATGTTTGTAAATGCTCACTGATATAAAGTCAGTTGATAGCTGCTGATGAGCACATTTGAGGAAGGTCTGCAGAGAGAGTTCTTTTGCTTTGTTTTTTGCTAAGCATTGCAGGCAGCCCAATCCTCTCTGCAGGCCTCTGCTCCTACAGAGTTGTCCAGATGGTCTGGCTCTGACCCTCTTTCCTTTCAGATGAGGTGGGGAGGTGGTGGGGAAAGTTTGTGTCTGGGTTACATGATTCATCCTCCAGATCCCTGGGCCTCAGCTGCTCAGAAGACCCCAACACGTGCCTTACAATATTGGTTTTTTTTTTAATAGTTGCACTACCACTTCTCACTCATGAAGTCCTGGAAGGATAGAGGGGAGCAGATGTTATCCCTCTATTAGCTCTAAGTTGTAAGGCAAGCTGGAGAGTGAAAGGCAGGGCACATGGGGATGGTTCTGGCTGGCTACAGCATCAGAACTGTAGAGATTTCAGTGCTTTTGGCAAGTTGGAAAAAGTCCAGTTTTCCAGGCTTGTGGAAGCTACAACCTGACTGAAACATACTGGAGATGAATCTCTTCCCATTCCCCACTAGACAGCTGGTGGTACCTGTGCTCAGGGCTGGATGAAATCTGTTCCAGTCAAATAATAGCTGGAGCAGCCAAGAGAGCTTTAAACCAGCTTGTCCTGTCGGGTGAAGGTCCCAGCAGTCCAAACTCAAAATTGAACCTATGCAGCAATGAACACAAAGTAAATGGTTTTTTATCTTTTATAAGAGAGTGCAAGTCCTGTGAATTAAGATCAAAGGAACTGGGAATATATAGAAAAATATGATGTATTTATCTGGTGGAAAAACTGCTGATTTGAATAGATTGAGTGACTCTACCTGTAACCAGTCTAAAAAGAGGTAAAGTGAGAAAAAAAGAAAAAAAAGAAAGATTAGAGGAGAGGTCTTTAAGATTTATGGAATGGATAGGGTTAGAAAGGACTTCAGGAGCTCTCTAGTCAAACCTCCTGCTCAGAGTTGGGTCAGTCATGAGAACATATAAGGTTGCCCAAAAAAAGCAGTCTGCAAAAATGAGTCTTGCAAAGCATAAACTACCCTTGCTATTAAAAAAGTGGTTGAAATGGAGATCATTTGTGGAATCAATGGATAGATGGAACAGGAGATGGCCAGAATCTCAGTGCTGTGGAGCTCTGTGCAGCGTTGTGGCTCACAGGATCGTATGAGAGGCAACGCTCTGGACAAAAAGCATCACCTGCATCTGATCTGCATTAGCAGGACTGAGAGTACACAGCAATCAATGACATAACAAATAGTGCTGTAAAGGCGTCCCCACCCAGGTGTTTCAAAGAAAAAACTCAAATCAAGCCTCAGAATAAGATGTTCTATTCTATAAGCACCCATCAGTAATGTATGGAGGGGAATCAAGTGCTGAGAGATTTCAGTTCCTGAGCCATGGCTACTGTATCCATGCAGTTGGCAGCAAAATATCAATGATGATTTGTTTGGGTTTTTAAAGTAGTTTCAACCATAAATGATATTGTGCTCAATGCAAACAAAGTCTGTTCTGGAGTTCATTATGTCAGATAAAGATGAATTTGTCACTGGACTGGAAGTTAGTGGTTGCCTAAGGATGAATGATCATGACATGATTACATTCAGTACAGCAAACTGAGTACATCCCTGCTGGTCTTCCACACACTGGTGCTTTAAAAGAAAAAAAATTTCCAAAGGAGAAAATTCTGAATGAAACTGATTGTAAAATAGGAAGTTCTTTATTCATAATTTATTAGGTTATGACAACTCCACAGTGAGGAAAGAGGATACATTTGGCTAAAAACTTGTGCCATCTCAATGGTATTGACAGCAGTTATGGGTATGTAGAGACACAGCAAGAGAAAATGAGAAAAAAAGGTGAAATAGGGTAAACGAAAAGCTATGAAATTCATAAGGTTTTAATAGAGAAACCATAGACATAGAAGGGCACGGAGGTGACTGTCAGGACTAAGATCAAGTGGAAGAAGCTGAAAGTGTACCAGGAGCAAAGAGCAATGCCACAGCCCAGGGAACTGTGAACATTTATTGCCACATCCTGGTACTGTTGCTGGTAAAGCAACACTTGAAAGTGGTTCTCATATCAGTGTTTAATTTGAGAATTCCTGCCTTTAGGAACCCTTTTCTTGTGTTAATGAAATTTACATAATTTTTAAAAATACAATGTACTTTTCATTCAATTGGTTATTTCCTTAATTATATTTGATGGAGATAGTTTCAATCCCATTTTTTTTCACCTTCAATTTACATTCTTATTTCTAAAGCCTTTGGGAGTCTTTCAATGAGTATCCATACACACTGACTTTCATCTCTCATCTCCAGATGATAGGTCTTAATAAATCCATGAGCAGTTGTAGAGGGGAAAGCACCTTCCCTTTTTCCTCCTCCCGCAAACAGAGCTCCAGAATAAAACATGATCCACAGCACTCCATTGATCTTCGTAAAGCTCTCCTTTTTGCCAATTTCAATGGCAACTGCAGTTGCAGCTGCTATTTCTCCAGTCCTTTACCAGGTTTTACATCATTTGGAGCAGAAATTTAAAGATTTTGCAGTATATTAATGTTTAAGTATTGGGTTTTTTCATTCCAGGTATTTAAAATCTGTCCTGCTGCCCATGTCAGGACATCTTCCCACAGCAGTCGTGTCGCTCAGACAAAGTTTGAACTCTGACAGACATGTCAGTTCAGGTAGTTTTGCAAAAGTGCCTGTCACCTCCAATGGCACAGGAGGGTGGCCAGATGGGAGCTGAGAAATAGGGAATTTGCTTCAGCAAGAGCTGGCAAAGTTTCAGCACATATAGGTAGGGATAACAAGTAGCTCTGCTTCTCCATACAGAGTTGCATGCTCTTTTAAAACAGTTGCTTTAAACCAGTTTCATATCACCTTCTGTATATGAATTCTTGGTATGGGTCATTGCTAGCCTGAGATAAAGTTGTTAATAGCTGTAGGAAAGAGAGAGGTGGACAACAGTTTTTTCTAGATCTGGTTGATAAACATTTTGGGTCTGTGTTCGAAATGTAACAGGAGAATTTGTTTATGTCGCTTAAAGATAATGAAATTTGTTTCAAATTTATAGATAACTTAGTTTGCTGGAAACATCTCTTGTGAATGGATCATTTGAAATGTGTACACTGGGTTATCCTGCACTGAAAGGGAAATTTTAGTTGCAATACCATGGCCATGTTAAGGTTATGAGGGCTCAACATGGGTAGGCAACTGCCCCACATACTAACAGGCTACTTAACATTTTAACAAAGGGAAAATAGCAGAAAAGATACAAAACATGTATTTTGGCTGAAAAAAAATATTTAACTAATAGGATTGTAATTGGTGAAAACCAGAAAATCCATTAAAGGTACCCATTTCATTCCTTTATGACCATCTAATGGAAAAATATTAGTCCTCCTATGTTTTTCACTTTGCATCCCTTTGCAGTCCAGGGAAGGTTAAAGCTCTTCCTTACCCACAGAGCACAGGTTAACTGCATTGAACACAGGCCAATTAACATCTCAAAGCAGGGCTGGATGCCTGTGTTTTGGGAGAAATAATAGGCCCAGTTTTCTCATCAATAATGTCAACATAAAGCCTGAACTTGCTATTGACATCATGAAATGAACATGAATTTTTGATATAGCATCCATAATTTGAAAATAACGTCTGCAAAAAAACACGGAGTGGAGTTCAGGATCTTGAGAGAAAGGTGGAGGGTAAAAAGAAAGCTCAAAATCCTGGACTTTTGAAGAGCAGATTTTGGCATCTTCAAAGATGGGATAAGGTCCTGGAAGTAAGAGTGGCCCAAGAAAGCTGGTTCATTTTCAAGGCTCACCTTCCCCCAGGTCAAAAGAATAAGAAGCTGGTCAGGTCAATAAGAAGCTGGGCAAAGATGTCAAGAGATCTATGTGGATGAACAAGGAGTTCTTCAACAAATGCAAACACAAAAAAGAAGCTTACAGGGGGTTCAAGCAAGGATGGGTAATCTGGGAGGAACACAGAAATAGTGTCCAGTAATCCAGGGATGTGGCTAAGAAAGCGAAAGCCCAGATGGAGTTGAATCTGGGCAGAGAAGTCAAAGATAACAAGAAAGGCTTTTTAAAGTATGTAATTGACAAAAATAACACTAGTGGAAATATGGGCCAATTTTTGAATGAGACAGGAGACCTCATTACACAGGACATAGAAAAGGTTGAGGAACTGGATGCTGTCTTTGCCTCAGTCTTGACTAGCAAGACCAGCTTTAAGGTCTAATGCAGCCCAGGACACCATTTGTCTTCTTTTGCCACAAGGACACAGTGTTGGATGATCTTCAGCTTGGTGTCCACCAGGACCCCCAGATTCCCCAGGCCGGTGTTCATCTGGGTGGGCCCAGTGTGTGCTGGTGCATAGGGTTGTTTCTCCCCATGTTCTGATTTTTTTATTTCTCCTATGAACTTCCCATAAGACAATTTCTCCAGCCTGTTGACATCCTTCTGGAAGGTAGCATGATCCTCTAGTATCCAGCAGGTTGAGAAGGTGATCCTTACTCTCTACTAAGTGCTGGATGGGGGGCAGTACTGTATTCAGTCCTGAGCTCCTCAGAATAAGAGGCATAGACATACTGGAGAGAATCCAAAAAGGCCTACAAAGATGGTTATGGTTCTGAAACATTAATCATATAAGGAAAGGATGAGAGAGCGGGGACTTCTCATCCTAGACAAGAAAAAATCTTTGCACCCTGTTGAAGGGATGGTGCAAAGATACCAGAGACAGATTCTTTTCAGTGGTGGCCAGTAACAGGACCAGAGGTGGTGAGCACAAACTACAACACAAGAAGTTCCCTTCAAGCATCGCGAAACACTCTTCTGCTGGTTGCCCAGAGGTTGTGCAGTCTCCACCCTTGGAAATATTTGAAAGCCATTTGGACACAGTCCCGAGCAACTGGCTCTACGTGGTCCTGCCTTAGAAGGGAATTTGGACTGGATGACCTCTAGAGATGAGTTCTTCTTAACCATTCTCTGATTCATTCTGTGAGGAACAAGTAATTCAAGTACTGAAGAGAATTACTCACATTAGCAATATAAAGTTCATTCTGTTTGGAATTATTTCAACCTTTTTTTGTTTTTTTTTTCTTCTTTCATTTGTGTAGCCATCTAAATGGTCTATCAGGGAAAAAAAACCTCAACATTTCCTAGGAAACTTAGGCATGGTCACAATATATTTTCTTAAATAACTGGATAGAAAATAATTAGCAGGAGCCGGAACTTCTCAGTTGCAGACAAACTACAAACTAAAAGAGTGTAATATAAATCATTTGAACAAACTCTAATAAAAAGCTGCAGCACCTTCCCCTCCTGACTTCCACAAACAGAAACTGAACTCATTCTTGGATGATGAGGAACATGATTCCATCCTCTAAAAATTTGGTCAGACAGGGAGAGCCATGAAACCTAAGAAGGAGATACAGGATGATCTCTCCTTGCCAGACACATGAGGAACTTATGAAAGAAGTAGGTTTCCCAGAGACACTCTATGAGTCTCTATGAGAATCCAGGCTTGAGGGACCCAACTCATGTTAGTTCCTGTGTCTTCCACAGAAGCATGGATTTGCTGAGGCTGTAACAACTGACCATCCAAATGAGGAAACAAAGCTATTTTCCTTGCTCCTCTGTGGGCCAAGCCATGCAATATGCAATTTTCAAGACATCCAGTGTCTAGAGGGCAGTGTAACGTTCTATGAAACTTGTATTAATCTAACTCTTTTTTGCCATCTTTATTGGTTGGATCCTGTCAGATGAAGCAATGAATGTTTATGCCCGAGGTTTAGAAAGCAATAAAAATGTTTTATTTTCAGCATGGGGACCTGTGCTTGTCTTTATTGGAATCACAGCCTAGGCCTTGTCTGGGAGAAAAATCACTACAGTGCTTGGGCTTCTGTAAATGAGGTCAGCAAGACAGAAAAGTGTGACATGAGATTTTAAATATTTTTGAAAGGAAGGAAAGAATCTCTTGTAAACAAACTGTATGTGTTAATATGATCTGGGTATATAAATAATGCAGTCTGGGCTACAGTAGCTATTAATGTTTTGAAGGATATAAAAGTTCCATGAAGAAATGTAGGAAGCGATGGAATAGCCACCATGGGAACGAATGAACATTTATGTGATGCTTTTGTTTAAATGAGTAGTCCTGAGAAATAGAAAACAACATGGTACTGATTTTCCACAAATAAAAGAAGTTTCTTTAGATAATCACGGCAAATAATTGCAATATATAAATAAGAGGGGGAAAAAAATAAATAAAGAAAAAAGATATTTCCCCTGAATTATGAAAATAACTTTTTAGTGAATTTTTATAAAGAGAAGTTGTATTTTAGAAATTAATTTCATTCCAGCCTTCTACTGATAAAGTAATACTGTTATGTAACTCTCTCCTGTCCTTTTTTTGCAGGGCTAACATGTGGCTTTTTTTCTCAAGAGAGCAACAGATTATTTCGATGTGCTCCATGGTGCTTTGTTTAGATATATACACACGCCTGTACATGGATTTGTAGATGCTTGTGCCTATGCAAGCAGATAAGCACTTCTAAACAAAGGCTCCAGGGGAGTTACATGCCCAGAATCAGGACACTTAATTGTTTTTTGTGCCTGTAAAAATCTCATGCCAGCTGTTATGGCAAAAAGTACTTTTCCTGTTTCATCAGCTCTCCCTGCCTTTGTAATAGAAAGGAAAGATAAATCAGTGTTATCTCCAGTGAGTCCAGCAAATCTTGCCCAGAGTCAGACATAAACTCAGCCTATGCTGGTGCAGTTCATGCACAGGCTAAAAGATGCTTCTCCATGCCTCCATATGAAATATGTGTGTGACTGCTCTGGCATCTAAAGCATTTTCTATTTCCCTCCTTGGATGCCATCATCTCCAGGTCAATAGGAAGGCACGTTGTCACAGGGTATCCTGTGCCTCTCCCTCTGTATTTAAAAGATATAGGGTTCATGTACAAGGTAGGTGTTTATGGTTGCTACTTTCAGAATCATGTGTCTGAGTGTAGTTTAATAAAGATCAGTCTCAGACACTGAATGTTTATTTCACAATTTTCTTAATTTCATAATTATTCCCTTTTGCTATTTTCCTGTATGTCTCTCTAAGACTTTGGAAATGTTAAATTATTTTCTTTTCAAATAGTACAAAATAGGTGACCATTTTTTAAAGCCTCAGAGGTTCCTTGATTTTGCTACAGCAACTCTTAAATTTTTGAAGCAGTAGAAGCCATCTGTCTTGGCAGATCATGTTCTTTTACACTGAATGACAAACCAGTATTTCAGTTGATTTAGACTTAAAACAATCTTGGAAAGGAGGGAATTTCATAAAGCTGCCAATTTTTTTGTCTTCTACTTAGTTCCTAGTGTTCTACTCTGTGGATTGCTGGGGTGGTATCTATCCCTCGCAGATGGGAAAGTAGAGCATAGATAACAAATTAGTTTTCTCAGTGTCAAGAAGGAAGACTAAGAGGAATTAACTGAATATCTCCATCTAGTCACTTACCAATAATCACCCTTTTCTCTGGGCTTCTGTGATGAATAGAAAAATAGAGGTAAATATTTGAAGAGTCTCTTAAAGACACATATGGATATGGAGCCATTTATTTTCCTTTATCATTTTGGAAATCATTTGCTAAACACTTTACAGTATGCATTCAGCATAATTTAATTACTCCTAGATTTATACTTCAACACTGCATGAAATGGCATTCAGACTGAATAAATGCAGCTGTGGTCCATGTGAAAACATGGCCTTCACAACAAAGCACTTATTAAGGTCATTACCAAAGTTTTTGTTTTCTGGACAATGTTACAGAGGCAGCCTGAACAAAAACCTTTTCATAAGGATTCATAAGGACCTCTTGTTGTTCTCTGTATGACCTGACACCAAAAGAATGGAAATGAAAAGACAGTGTCAGCTTGGGCTTCTCAGTCTGTTGCAGAGCTGGAACAGTTAATGGGTGATATTTTCCCCTCTACCAAATTTGACCCATGACTCTCCTCAATGGAATGAAAGAAGCAGATTGGGGTGTGCAAGTAGCTCTTTTTGAACATGTCTGGCAAATACAAGGAGCTTTTCTTTTCTTTCATTCTTCCTTTGGGTTAGGAAGGGCAAGCCATGCCTCGGACTACAGAAGTGTTCGTGCTCTGTCAATGCTGCAGAATGAAGAAACCCTCCTGCTATCCATTAAAGAGACATTTAGCACAGGACATAAATGTTTGGGTCATATGCTGTTTAAAATAAACTACAAACACCTTAAAAACAATTAGGATGAGGGGATTTGGGGGAAGACTGTCTGTTCAGAAAGACTGGAAAGATTTCTCCCATAATAAAGTATGCCATAATAGCCATTTTCTGCTAGATGAATAGACACAAAACACATCTTTGTTCATAGGGCTTTTTATTGCAGCAGTTGTCATGAACAAAAAACCTGAAGGTACTTGAAAATCCATTAAAATCACAATCTGTAATAAAAAAAAAATACCATTTCTTAAAAGTTTGTCTCTACAGACTTTGTAAAAGTGAGAAGTTGACGAGACACGTTTATGTAATTCAAGATTAATGATTAACTGTTAAAGTGCAGGCTTTGTACAGTCAGGTCTGTTGTTCAGCAAAGAAACAAAACCCTTAAATCTCTGCATCTACTGGATGAAGCCAAGTTCTAAGTTGTGTGTGATAAGATGCCTTGAATCCCAGGCTGGTTGGCAGTTGATCGGCTATGAATCAGTGATTACCAACTGTCCCTGGGGTGTTTTGGTTACAGAACTCTTTCCCAAAGGGTGATTGTCATTTAGATTTATGTTTGCTTGTAACTGCTTCTTTGGTTGTGTCCAAGCACTGGCGTACAACTTTGTGAATTTCTTCAACCTAGAATTTATCATTTCTTGTCTCTTATTTTGCAAAGAGAAAGTGGACTCGCTTTAAAGATTTGTTATACTTGGATTTCCTCATACCAGTTCGAGATGTGAGATTTTTAATTTATTTTTTTTCAACAGATTTACTGAATTGAGCCAGATTTTTTTTCACACATCCAGGACACAGACAAGTGCCCGAGTTCCCAAGTTAAAAAAGCATCTTGCCAACTTTAAAACATTTGGCTGGTCAGCAGGAAAGAAAAGCTGCTTGTAAAGCACTGGAATGCATTTTCAATTAGCCACTCCATTGCTTAAAAGGCGAGGCATTAGGCACCGGGAGGAGAGGCAGAGGGGTGGCAAAGAGTGCAGGGGAGGGACAGCATGAGACAGTCTGGTGAAGAGCCTTTATCAGCCCACAACAGCAGCCCTGAAGTTGGAGGCCACCCTTTAATAGATAAGCTTTTGTTTAACAACAGGCTCCCTAAGGAGAATGAGGTTTCCTCCTAAAAGACTAGGATTCTTTCCAATAATATTGCTTTGTATGAAAGAGAGATGGAAAATAAGTGTTGGGAAGATGTTAGAAGGATATTTATTTCCCTATTATTGCCTGGTAAGCAGGCTGTTGGGCATGCTGACTAAAAAGTTGTGTTTTGGCAGAACTTCCTTGTGCCCTAAAATATTTTGAATAAGATAACACCCTTGAAAGAAGATTAAATAACCAACCCAAACTGCTTACTACATGTGGTTTATTTTCCTGCCCAACACTATGAAGCCCTCAGTGCAACAGGTTTCTGGTAAAGAAACAGCTGGGTAAAGAAATCTCTTGACATAAAACCATATTTCTAATTCTCAGTAGCCATAATTGCTTATGCTTTTTTAAATACTTTGCCCTGTACTTGACCTTCAAATGTTTGTTGCTAGCTGATCTGGAACTTTTTTGAGTCCACAGCTGTCTAAACTAAGGATGATGGTATTGCTTAGAGATCCTTTTGTGTATGTGTGCGTGCATATGTGAATGCTGTTTTCAAAAGTGTCTATATATATATATATATTTATTTTAACATGACTCAAAATCTCGGAAAGCTTGTATTTCTTTATCATAGTATTCAAGAACTTCTAAGATCTCATAGCGGGACATGTTATGGCATGAGAGACCAAAGATAATAGGCTTTGGTAGAGGAAGCTTTCAAGGTTGTTGCCTTCTGGCTTATTGTAAGAAATTTGCTTAAGTAATATTTTACAGATGTGCTGGCTGTTTCTTGGCAAACAAGTTGAAGAACTTAGGAAATCTCTTCTCTTAAAGCACAAGAGCTTTGAAGAGAAAGTCCTTAAACACAACAGAAAACAAAACCAAAACCAAAACATTTAGGTAAAAAATGGGTTGGAGTGCCACTATCCAAGCACAAGAGCTGAAATAACTTTATAGTGGGTCTCTGTTCCTGTTGTATTTTTTTTTCTCCTGCTATAGCTACATGCTGCATGAAATGCGTGAGGCTGTTTTGGAAAATCCATTGCCTGTCACAAGTTTCTCTGTGCTAAACTTAATCTTCAAGTTTTATTTTTAGAAAGCTTGTAGTTGCCTTCTTCAGTGTTGTAGGAAAAGCTGGAAAAATGCCAGCCACATCCAGCAAAATGGAGACCTGACTTTCTTTCCAGACATGAAGTGTTTCAAGTGAAAATAATAAAAATAACAGTAAATAATTGGAAATAGGAAAGGAATATGACTCTTTACTCCTATGGTATAGTTTTCATGTGGATATGCTGCAGGAAATAATGGAGTGTTTTCTCTGGAAAGGCAGTGAAAAGCATGTCTATGGAAAGTATTAAATAAACTTGTTAGAGACAGAAATATTGAAAGGGAGAGTTTATGGAATTTCTGGATGAACAGAGCAACCAATGCTCAACATCCTGGTGCAGCAGAGCTCTGGGCTGCTTTGGTGCAAACCTGAAGTGGGGGATGGACTAAGTTTTTTTCACTTGACTTTGTTTTGTCCATCTAACACCAAGGGAAACTATGGCCCTTCACCTTGTATTTCTAGACTGTGAAGTCTAGGGATAAAGGAGCATCCAATCTTAATGGATGATACAGATCTATTATCTGTAGCTCTCACATAGCCCCGACCTGACTACCTGACTACTACAAAAAACCTGAAACTGGTTGAATTCCTAAGTGGATCATAAAGGCAGAGCATCATTGCCTCTTTCTCATCTTGATGTGCAACAGCAGATAAAGAGGGTGTGACAAGGACTCAAACTGGGCTTGCCAAGGGGCCATAGAACCATACAATAGTTTGGGTTGGAAGTGATCATGAAAGGTCATCTAGTTCAACATCCCCTGCAGTGAGAAGGGACATCTTCAACCAGATCATCTTGCTCAGAGTCCTGTCCAACCTGACCTTAAATGTCTCCAGGAATGGGGCTTCTACCACCTCTCTGAGCAACCTGTTACAGTGTTTCACCAACTTCATCACAGAAAATTTCTTCCTTGTATCTAGTCTGAATCTACCTGCTTTTAGTTTAAAATCTTCACTCCCTGTGCTATCCAAAGAGGCTCTACTAGAGAAGTAGAGCTCAGCATACTTGTAAAGTCTTCTTTAAGTATTTAAAGGTTGAAATAAATTCTCTCTGGAGCCTCCTCTTGTCCAGGCTGAGTAACCCCAACTCTCTCAGCCATTCGCCATAGGACCAGTGCTCCAGCCCTCTGATCATCCTTATGACCCTCCTCTGGACTCACTCCAACAGCTGCATGTCCTTCTTGTGTTAGGAGCTCCAGAACTGGACACCACACTGCAGGCTGGGTCCCACCAGAGCAGAGAAGAGGAGCAGAATCACCTCCCTTAACCTGCTGGCCATACTTCTTGTGATGCAGCCCAGGACACAGTTGGCTTTCTGGGCCGCATGCACAGATTGCCAGCTCGTGTCCAGCTTTTCATCCACCAGTACCCCCAAGTCCTTCTTCTCAGGGCTGCTCTCAATTTCTTCATCCCCCAGCCTGTACTCATACTGAGGGTTGCCACAACCTAGGTACAGGACCTTGCAGTTGGCCTTGTTGGACCTCATGAGGTTGACGTGGACCCACTTCTTGAGCTTTTCCAGGACCCTCTGGCTGACATCCAGTCCCTCAGGTATGTCAGCCATGCCACTCAGCTTGGTGTCATCTGCAAACTTGCTGAGAACACTCTTGATTCCAGTGTCTATGTTACTGATGACGATATTAAACAGTACTGCTCCCAGTACAGGCCCCTGAGGGACACCACTTGCCACTGATCTCCATCTGGACGTGACAGAACAGTGTTTTGTATTTTTTTCACTAAGCTTGAAGCCTTTTTTACTTTGAATGTGATCACCAGTACGAAACATGTGAGAGGTTTACATGGGAAAATACATGAGCATAACTCTAAAATGAGCAAATGAGAGAGGAGAGAGAAAAGGCAGTGTACTGTAACCACAAATGTCCTCCACAGCCTCAAGAGAGAGATCAACCTGTGCATCAGTGGTTTACAAACCTTTGAGAAGAAATAAAGAGACATTGGCCAATCCTTTTTAATTGCTTACTCCACTCATAATGAAGGTTTCCTCAGCTCCTCGAAGAAACATGACAAGTGGCAACTGAATTCCATTTGTTGTGACAAAAACTCTTCTCCTGTAAGTAAATAAATATATGGCCCCAAAGTATCCAGGAGTGAACACAGCCCTTATCTATAAAGAAGTGCTCAGAGATATGTGTATATCAGGTGAGAAGCACCTTGCATCTCACTGACATTAAGAGGAAGGTGGAGCATCTGTAGCCCCCAGCTGTCCTCCATCCTCCTCCCCCAGATCTGCACCTCCAGGCTCATTATCAGTGGTCTCTGAAACGTTTATCCTTGTTACACCCCTCAGAGATAAAGCAAAGCTGTTGGAACCGTAGCTCATGGGAGGATGTAAAACTTGTATGTCTGAACTTGGTGCCTGATTTGCTAAAACTGTTCAACTGATATGACCTCACATGCTGAGCAAGGAGCTTCACAGGGCTGAGGGGTGGAAAAAAAGGAAGGAGGGAACTCCACATTTCATTCTCCTAAATGGGGCCAGTGATGCACTGGTCTTTGGATAAAGGAGGCATTTTATATTTAGGTAGTTTAAAACTCAGTGTTTCTATATGGACACTATCTTCTGGCTTCTTTTTTGCACACAGAATCTTTTTTGGACATTGGAAAGCCTCAATGTGACCTTCCAGGAAGGGCAGACTGTGCTGCCTTTGTTGCACAGGGACACCAGCAAGGAGAATCTTAGGCTGCCCAAACCCAGCCTACAGCCTGCAAGGCAGCTCTGAAAACAGTTAAAGCATAGCTGAAGTTTTCTCTCACTAAAGGAAGAGGTGGTAGAAAATTTAAACCAGTCTCTGAAGTTTAGTAAGCCTTTTTATACTCTATTATATTTCCACGAGTATGTGATGTCACATGCTACCAGATATCTGTGTGACCATCATATTACTGCTTCTTTTAAACTTACAAGGGTTGACCTTAACTTTTTTTTTTTTTTTTTATCCCCATGGTATAAATAGCAAAGTGGAAGTATCTGTCATTTAGAGTAGTTTTGTTCTCCCCCCCAGCAGTTTTAACTTGAGAATTTCCAGAATTGCCAGATTGGTGGAGCTCAAGGAGAGGGTACAGCCATTCAGAGGATGAATGGAAAACATTTAAATGAAAACAAAACGAAACAAAACAAAATAACAACTGTAAAAGAGAAAGATTTACATGCAGGGAAATCAAAAAAAGTCAAAAAGTGTTACAGAAACACAAGAGCAGCCAATCATCTAGATTTTCCTACTTAAAGACACAATAAACAACAGTTAAACAACTTTTTAGGTCACCACAGTTACCTGGAGGACGCTTTAGTGGTTACATTTTAAGTAGCAACAAAAAGAATAAATTGATTTAATGGAATTGTATAGGCACCTTTTCCCCGTTCAAACACCCAGAGGGTTGCATCTGTCTTTGCATTATCAGGCTTATTTTACCCTAATAACAGGCTCCCCATAAATCAGGCTGCTTTCAGTCATGGCTACACTTTACAATTCTATCAGGTCTAATAGATTTAAAAAAAAAAAAGGGGGGGAAGATGATTCCTTATTCAGAGGTTCTAAACTGTTTTCAATGTGTTCCTCTGTCTAGATGGGGGTGAGGGGAGGAGGGAAGGGTGGTAGCAGATGAGTATTAGAAAATCCTTCCTGTGTGTGTCCAACTCCTGCCTACCCAGAAGAGGGAGAGGGAGACCCCCACCAAACTACAGAAAGGAATATAAGAGCAAACCTCAGAGGCAGAAGAAAATACCCAAAAGGAAAAGACTACAGCTTGCAGTAATCTGTAAATGATTGCTGGCAAAGACTGGAGGCTTCAAGCTTGAGCTGTGTTTGTTCCAAAAGAAAGCCAAGAAGGACGGTGTTAATAAAGAGAGATTTAACTGAGGGCTGTGCTTGGAATAAAGTGGGCTACAAAAAGGTCAAATTTGATCAGTTGGAGCAGATTACAAGGGCTTTAAAAGGTAGTGGTGAAGAAATGAAACTGGGACTGTGAAGCAATATAGCACAAGATTGATTTTGGGGGTGGAGAGAAGCTGGGACAAGTGCTTATCAGCTTGAGAAGGAGGAAGAGCTGTGCTGGGTTTGTTGTCATTCCCACACTGAGTAGAGTACTTGCTGCTTTTGTGGTTAGGTTTCCCTGCCGTGTTTGGGTTTGGTTTTTTGCTTTTTTTTTTTTTTAAACTTATATTTTATTGTTATTATTACTACAATGGTGTCTATAATCTCTGACTTGGATCCTCTGAAAAGCTGGAAAGTTTTAAGGTAGGCCTATGTTTTCTTCTGTTTGGTACAGGCATTTTTGGTTTAGCCCTAAATTAACTGGAGCTTGAGTTATAATCGAAATGTGAGCCCTGGGCTTAAGTAAGAGAGGAGTTTCTGGTAATTAGAGCCCTTTTAAGATACAGCAAACCTTTAAGCAGATGTTTAGAGAGACCCGAGGGAGATATTTTAAATATACTTTTCGGTGTTACAGTGCACCGAGGGGTTTTTTTTCCTTTCTTTCTTTTTTTTTTTTAGTGAGAGATTTCTTCGTAAATTCAAGTTAATAGTAAGGGCTCACACCAGTTGAAACTGCAGAATTAACTCTCTGCTTTCCGTGCGGGGCTTTGTAGGGGAATGGGTGGGAAGCTTCCGAGGAGCAAAAAAACAGCGTGAAAGTTGGTCAAGAAAGGGGAAATAGTCCTGGGGGAGGGAAGGGGGGTAAATGTGCTTGTTTCGTTTTGTTGTTGAAACTTCCACAGTTTGTTGTCCCTCTCAGGCATATGTTTGATACTTAAAACTCGACAGTGATTTTTACCTTCAGCACAGCTGCTAGTTTGGATGATGTGAAATGGTAATTCCAACTGCTAAAAAGAAGGATAAGGGGGGTGGGAGGGGTGAAGCCTCCCTGTTAGTGCTTGCTGCCGGTTTTAAACTCCACGGTGTTAAATGCCCGTGTTTAATGTTGCTGGAAGTGCCTGGCTTTGCCTATTGAGAATCCCGACATGTATAAAGTTTGCAGATGGTTTGCAGAAAGTTCACTAAAACATCGGGACCATCTGGGAATATAGATGGTGAAATTATACGATTAGTTACATATAAAGTTTATTTCCCTCAGCTCTTAAGCTGCACCAAATACGGGTTAGTGGTTTTGATGGGCTTTTATTTGTTGTTGGGGTTTTGGGTTTTTTGGCGGGGAGGGTTTGGGGGTTTTTTGAGGGGGGAGCAAGGGGTAAATGACAGGGATTTTGAGGGAATATGTGAATTGTGTTGTTGTTTTTATTATGGTCATTATATAGGAATATTTTAAAGTATACTCCATCTTCTTGCTACAATGTTTTAAGGAACTTCAAGTGTCCTGAGCTGAAACAGGAAAAATAACCCTTCAGAAGTCAAGCTGTAAAGTCTGCTTACATGACTAGGCTGTTTTTCCTCATATTGGCAGAAAGTTTAACTTTTTCAGAAGTTTAAATTTCTCTGACCCTCTTCTGAGACTGTGTGTAGGAATGTGGACTAAGATCCTGTATCCTTGTCTGTCTGTGGAATGAGACCTGGCAGAGCAGTCTCACTGCAAGTTTCTTTTTCATTTTTGAAAATCATTTCGGACTATCAGCACAAAACGATGAGTTTCTATTTGACATTCAAAACTCCAGGGAGGATGATTTCTCCCAGGTAGTGTTGTGCGGGATGGTGGAGTGGCTGTGACTGGCATCTGGGCTGGGTGGTCACACCAGAGCTGGGGTGACTTCTGTGAGTCAGCACCGATGAATCCCGGTAAAGTGCTTTGGCAGAGCTCCATATGTGTTATTTTACAGCGTGTGTCCTCCAGAAAAATCTGTCTTAGGAATTATTTTAAAAGTTTATCAAGCTCTGTGAGACTACAGATGGTTCTGCAAGTCAGGTCAGGTTATAACTGGGTTTTGCTGAGTTGAGGGATAACACAGAGGACTTGGAAGTCGAGGTGGTTTCAGGAGGAGAAACCATTGCCCTCTCGAAGAATCCTGTTTTCTTAGAAAAATGACATGTTTACGTGGCTGGAGAAGAAATATCTCCCTGTCACTTTTTCCCTACAGCACCACTGAAGTTTCTCAACTTTGTGTGTGCATCAGGAGGTTACAGCTGCAATGGACATGGAGTAGGTCAAAGATGCAATTAAGTCAGTTTTACTGGACATTTCTTTCTGTAGTTGCTGTGTACGATTAGAGCAGCAGCTCTGTACTGATGTGATGCTGTGCAGACCAACTGCAGGATGCCGAGGGTTAAGAGGTGGAAAAAGGCAGCATGTAATGTAAGTGAAATGAGCACTGACAGTTAAAAAAAAAAAAAAAAAAAAAACACAACCAAAAAACAACCATAAGTCATCGTGTGGCTCATACATCTTGAAATTACTAAATCCTAATTCCACTTCTACCTTTTTTTAACTAATTTTAGTTCTTCTGCAGGCTAGTTTCCAGCCTATTTGATGCTTCTGAGCTTGCTGGTTTTAATGCCTCCGTGTATCAAGAGAGACCGTAGCTAATGTTTCTGAGAAATAGAGGAGTTTTTCTGTTTGCTTCTCCTAGGTGGCACAAAGCAATTTTTTAAGGCCCAAATGAAATGCGGTAGCAAATGTTGCTATCAGCTCAAGAGTAGTGTCCTACGGTGGGAAAATCTCGATTTTGTTTTCCTGGTGCACCCCCTGTAATTCATTCTGTGGCTTGCTTGCAATTTGAGACCTCCTTAGCTGGGGAAAGCCTGAAGGATGAAGATCTCCTGGAGGCGAGGGGAATAATTACTTTGAGGTTTAATAATTCCCCGGGGCTGAGAGCAGCCTTGGTGCTGGTTAACCCCACCTCACCTGAGCACACATGCTCTACCCTCTGAATTAGGATAAGAATAATAAAGGAGAAGGTAGAAAAGATATGAATAATAAAGGAAAAGGTACAATACAATAGGAAACACAAATACAATACAATAGGCTGTGCCTGGTGGTGGAACCTAAAGGGTGGGAGAGGTGGTGTTGGTGGTTGGCAGGGGATTTGGTTGGACTTCACCCAGCAGGGCTGGGAATGAATAAACGACAGTATGGTATAGATAATATTACATCAGGCCTCCCTTTTTCGTTGTGACTGTCTGGAGCAGGACAGGGAGATTTGCAATACTTGGCACTTGCTGGATTCATGTTACAGCAAGGAGGGAGGAACTCAGGGGGCTTTAAACACAGTTCAATGTGCAGAGCAAAACACAGCTCAGAAAATTCTTTCATTGGACTTCTTGATGGTGATCTGAAAATTAAAAGTATTGGAAAAGTAAATCTGTGAGACCTCATGGATTATTTCCCCCCCCCCTCCCCCTTTTCGTCTTTGCAGATAAGCTCCCAGCAAAACTTCTATGCTTTTATTAACACACTGCTATCTGATCTTCCCTTACAGATGTCACCTTACTTTTCATAGTGACACTAGAATAAATGCCATGTCTGTTGTATTGCTTAGAGCCATGAGAGCCTGGCCTTTGTAAAATGTTTCAGAGCATTACCAGCAAATGGTGCTCCCCAGCCTTCTGCCAACCTAGAAACCCCAGATTTACCTCTCTGCAGAATTGCACAGGAGTTGGGATCTAGCCCTACTTGTGCATAAGAGACAAAGATCAGCTGTTGTTACTCCAGAGATGTCTCTCATTCCTGTCCAAAACTTTCTCTGTACTTCTGGGACGTGGTTTTGTTCTACATACATAACAGGGACAGCTTTGGTCTTGCTTTCTGATGCCAGAGCCTGTGCTCTGGGCCCCTACAACAGCAAAAGCAGAGCAGGAGCCTGGCAAGGAGAGGCACAAAAAGGAGAGGGAAGAAGGGGAAAAAAAAAAAAAAAAATCCCTCAAGGCCATGTCTCCTTTTGCTTTTCTCCCTTAATTTGGCTCCAAGGAGGCTAAATGCAGCACTATAAATCACATGAGTTACCTATACAGGGAAGACCTTGTACCCCTTTGCATTCCTGTCTGAAGAAGTATGTGACCTTTCTATGGCTTATTGCTAGCAGAAACAAAAAAGAAAAAAAAAAAAAAAAGTTGTTTTTAACTTAACTTGGCAACCTCAAGGTGAAATCCAAGCACATAGTAGCAGTTTTCACTTACATGAACAGTCAACTTGTAGTCTGTGAAGCAGCAAATCTTGCTGCACTGCTCTGCATACAGATGACCTGAATTTCACAAGTTCTATTGAACTGGCCCATGCAATTTGGCTACTAGAGATGGGAACATCTTGTTTGGAACGTGTTGTTCGTTGGGCAGATGTACCAATTCAAATGTTCTGTTCAAATGCCTTTTCCCCACCACATGCCATTCAAACAGCCTGTAAATGGTTTGGCTTTTCAGGAAAAAGGTGTTTGACATGTTTGGCAAGTCAGTTCAGTAGAAGCAATTTCAGCCTTGTTGATGTTTGTATTATGAGCTATTTTGGACAAATAATCCTGTCCCCACACCCTGCCCCTGTGATTGCCTGTAAACTAACATGGGTTAAATAGCTACAAGGTGTTGAAATTGGGAAGGGGGAAGGAATGTACATGCAACAGCTCAAATTCAGTTGTTGGCACAGAACAATAAACTGAGACAACTGTAGTGATGCCAGCCTTGTTCTGATCTTGGCTTTTGCCTTCCTATCATAGCAAAGCTTCAGATAAGGCATCCTGTATTATTGTATTCAGTATCCGAACAGGCCTTTTAATTGCATCGACTCCCAATACAGAACTACTGTTCAGAAAAAGGGGTAAAAAGGGGTTGAATCCCCTCCCTGGAAGTGTTCAAGGCCAGGTTGGAGGGAACGTGGAGCAACCTGGTCAAGTGGGAGTTATCCCTGCCCATGCAGGGGAGTTGGAACTGGATGATCTTTAAGGTACCTTCCAGCCCAAACCATTTTATGTGCTTTACTCTGAGGGCCTGAGCAGTATTGTGTCCACTGACTACTCAAAACCAAAAGAAACCAAGTCCTGAAAGTTTGTCCCAGGGATGTAATGCTGGACTCCATTGCCACCATGAAGTGCAAATAATGGAATTTCAGATGTCACTGGAGAATACGAATTCCCCCATAATTGCCACAATATGCTTAAAAAAAAAAAAAAAAAACAACTTGAAAAAAGGGTGTGTCTATTTTGTAATAACTAAAAACACATTTGAGAAATGGTTTTCCAGTTAGCCTCTCTGAAAATACAGATGATGTCAGAAATGTCCCTGAAAGAGATTTTAGTGAGGGGGTCAAAGCAGTCTGCAGTCGTGACACTGATGAGAATTGCCATGGGGTGTTGGTTGTTACTAAGCTCCAATATGTAAAACATAAGCAGCAAGACATAGTCTGGATTCCTCTGGTTTTAGTTTGGATGTGTGACTCTACAGTCACTCAAGTGTGTAATACTGGGGTGAAATATTTGGACCAGCTGTGTTGAAGTATGAGTTTTTAATCACTTTTTCATCTTTGTATTTGTGCTTTCTCTGCACTTTCGTAGATGACAATACTGGCAGTTTTTCTTGGGTTGTTTTTGTTTGTTTGTTTATTTTAGTTAAAAATGCAGGATATGTGGTATGACTGAAAAAGTAAAGATAACAGAAAATAGCAGATTAGGATGTAACACTCCTGAATCCATTGTTGATGGCTGAGAAAGTCATCTAGTCCTTCTCTAAGCCTGTGGAGATTTATTCTTGAATCTTTATTTTCCCCTGATTAAAATTCAATATAATTCTTTTCAATGAGAGGTTATTCTCCACTGTTTTACTAAGAACAATCCACTTTTCATATCAAGCCTGTATACAAGCTTATTACATCTTGTTCATTTGGACATGAGTTGTTAAATCTTCCAGGTGCTTTATAGGGGATTTAGCCATCCAATTCAAATGAATGCTCTCGCACAAAGAGGTTTACTTACTGCTGCAAGTTTTCCTTTGCCTAATTGTTTAAATTGCCCTAACCCCTAAAACATAATATAAAATTACTGTGCCAGCAGCACAGATACCTAGCAAAAGTCTGTGATGGTAGTACTCCTCTCCCAGCCACCAATGAATTTCAAGGACCTCCTGTTCCAGCTGTGATGTCTGTCTATTGATGAATGCTCCTTCCATGAATTTATTTGACTGGTTTTGTACAACATCTTGCAGCAAAGAAATCCTGTGGTTTGCCATACTGTTTGCATCAGTGCTAACAAAGCAATGCACTGGAAGGGCTCTTCTTACATGTAAATATGTATTGCAGTCGTGTTTGGGGACATGCAGTAGCAGTTCAGAGTGGTTTTCTTGCTAAGGTTAAGAGGCACTGAGTTCAGGTTCCTTTCTTTTTAAGGAATTTGTGTTGCTTTTGAATCTATTATACCCCCAAATTACATTCCTGACTGGTGATTAGTGACATCCAGTTACAGAGATGCAGACAGCATGGGATTCAGGTAAAAATAGGATCATCCTTCCCTACACGTATTACTTTGCAATACTGACTTTCACCTATTATTTCATCATTTTCATCTCTTAAATCAATGAGACTCCTAATGTACTTTTGCAGATCGCTGCAGCTCTTTCATAACTAACCCACTGCAAATTTTAAGCTTTGTCTACTTCTGTGCTCAGTGGAACTGAAATAAGGAGGAAATTGCCTGTAGAAAGGAAGGATAGCAGGGCAGCAGCAGTTACCTTGTGCCTTGAGAGATAAGGTTATAATTTCAAGCTTTTCCCAGGCTTTCTGTGTCAGTTTGTGTGAGTTACTTAATCTCCATGTGCCTCAGTTCCCACCTGTAAAATGGAGTTGGTAATATCTGTCTTGTCTACTTTGGCTATAAACTTTTCATGGGTATTGAGATGTATGGTTCTGCCTGGATAGAGCCCACAGCAGTGAGGACTCAGCCTTGGGCTAGGCTTTTCACCACTTGTCCTAGTAAAAATAATTTACTTAAATGAGACTAGAATTTTAACTCTTTGAAGCCCAAGTAATTTCTTTCTCATTTACTAAATCCCATTCTTCAGTATTTCTGCCTTTGCAAGGCAGGTCCACAGGCATAATTCAAAATTCTTGCACACACCAGCATTTTTCCAAGAAGTTGTTTGGCTGAAGCTGGTTGAAGCCCAGAACACAGAACTGCTGGATGCCCTTGCTGAGCTTTGTCTAATGGCAAATGACTTAATTTGTGGGTTTAGGTTTCTTGATTTTTTCCCCTTTGTTTTTGGTTTTCTTGGTTGTTTGGTTTGGTTTGTGGGTTTGGTTGTTTTTGTGTTTTTTTTTTTTTTCTTTTTTGGTATGAGATGGGATGCTTCTGTTCAGTAACCCTTTATAAAAACTTGTAAGCAGAGTTACTGCTCTGTTTTATTAACCCCCTCCTCCAAGCTTAGTCTCCCCCTTGGTATGCAGTTTCTCCTCTGCATAGCTGCTCTTCTCATGTCCCACAGCTGCATGTGAATAATTCTTTTCGTAGATTTGTTTCTTGCTTTCCTTCATTTTTTCTAACCCCCCCCTCCCCAGTTCACATGCATCTTAATTCACCTGTGTTTCACCACCTGCATTCAGAGAGAACTGTGCCACGTGGGATATTCCCAGCCATTGGTGTGGCAGGATATTGTTAGAGCAATGAAATTTTTCACAGTTAATATTGCAGCAGTCATTGTTCCAGCGTTGCCTACATGACAGGCTTGGTTTTGTTCAAGAGAGATTTTTTTTAATGACCTCCTGCACCCCTGCTAATCTCAAGGTGCTGCATCAAATATGGAGCACAAGGGAGTATAACCAGGGAGGTTTGCAATCTCTCTGGGCCTTTGCATCCAGATTCAGAGGAGTTTCTTTTGCTGGACCTGAGCAGGAGCTGAATTTATCTGGAAGGAAAATGCTCTTAACTTTTCCCTTTGGGTGTTGTCTGGTAGATCTCACTGTCTCCCAAGGAATCTGTTCAAACTCTAGGAGCTCTGACACTCCTGAAAAATACTCTCTGGCACTAAAAAAAATACTTAGCATACCCTAAAAGTTACCAAACAACCTCTTTTATATGACTCCTGACCATGTTTCTACTGATTATACTCTAACTTTCCTTAATTTAAAAAAAAAATAATAATCACCCTTATGTGAGTCACATTTCTACATAACTTTCTCAGATGCTTTTTTTTTGTTTGCGTCTCCTCGTGTTTCATCACAAGTGGAAGAGACTCCTCAGTTTTTTATTCCTCATCTGGGAAAGTCCATGCATCTCCTGCATATAGGGATCATTCTGGTAATTTGTTATAAGGACACTTGTTCTTGAATTGGTCCAAACCTGATATTAGTGGGCCATTCTGTTTAGTAGCATCCCATTGATAAACAGAAACTTGTTTTTTGTTATTGTTTGTTTTTTCAAACCAAGATTTAAAACTGAAGACTTTCTAAAGGTAGAAGTATTGGGAGGCTTCAGTGATTGTAACAGTAATTGTACTGTCACTCACTTATTCAGGCAACTATGCAAGAATCTCTAGTAGTGAAGACTAATTCTTAGCTTAACATACCTGAACTGCAAACCTACTTGTAGTAAATTGCATGTATTAAATTAATAGATCTGTATGTCCAGAACTTCCATGCAGTTGGAAATCTCACTATGAGTTTTGAATGGTTTGGTCAAGTATATTCCATCCAAGAATTTGTGAGATACTATGAAAAGCTTTACAATAAAAGGAGAGGGAAAAGGTAATTTTTTTCCTTTAGTTTTAAGACTCCAAGATTCTTGGTTTCCAGCTCCCCAAGAAAACAGTGATGTGTTATAGAAAGGACTTCAAGTGAGCCTTTCAAGCTGTGGACATTCCAGTTCCTGAAAATCATTGTACTTAATAGTCTTTCACCACAAAGAATAGGTTATAAATTTATAAATAAAATTTGTAAATTCTCAGCTCAACATGGTGCTAGGCCGTTGTATTTAAACTGTGTTCCTACATAGAAAGGTTAGACCAGATGATCCTTGAGGTCCCTTCCAACCTGGCCTTCTGTGATATGTTTACAAATGGGTCGCCCCAGGACTACTCTTCCTAACGTGCTCATCCTGAACCAGAAGGCACTGGCAGATTTCAAGCTGCAGCTACCTAATTCTGCAAATAGTAACTAAATTCGCCTTCAAACATTTGTAGGATGAATTTCACTTCTCAGTTGCTTATGCTGTAAGCAATTTTTGCTTTAAGCAAGCAAGTTACTGCATATTTTTCAGAGGCTTCTAGTCCCTGGGAGGCTTGCATGGCTTTCCATGTGACTTTCTTGAAGAATTGGATCCCTGATCCATGTTATGTATTTGGGCCTAAATTTTTTTCTTGCCCTGTCATTATTGCTGTTGGGCATGTTTGCTAGCTTGTTATTTCAGCTGGGCAAACTTTCTGCACTGGTGTGGTCCTTAGGAAGAATTTCAGTCCCACCAGTAGCTGGCAGTGCTGAGGCTGGTGGGTGTCCCTGTAGCTCTTGGACTTCTCCATTGTTGGAAGAACTGACCTTGCCAAGAATTGCAAACTGTTGTTGACTGGGGTTACATTTTGTCTGGACATGCCAAAATAAAGTATTTATGTAGCCTGGGAATCTTTACAGGCTTGGAAAAGAGAGATAAGTATTAAAGGTCTCAAATGGGGGCGATGGGGAGAAAATTATTTAAACACTGATGTAAACTTTCATTCATTCCAACAGCAATTAATTGGCAGGGTCTTTTTTGTGACTTTTGGGGTTTGAACTCCAGCTGACACAAAGTGATGAAGCTCCATCAAGTGAGATCTGCTGACTTAAAGTAACAGAGAGTTGGACCCCATGTGATTTGACATCGTTCTTTTTCTACATAAAGTTTCTGGATCAAATAGGAGGAAAAATGTCTCGGTCAAAGCACTTGCTGTATGAATTACTTCCAGCCTGTTGATCCCTAGCTTTACTCCATCTGAAGTCTGGACTCTAAAAAGCTCTTGGCAATATAGTTGCATTAACTTTTAATTTTCTAGTTATTTTTTTCTCTATTTAAAAGAAACAGATGCTCTAGCTCCTTAGTCAGCATTCAAGTAGACTAATAAATTTAGCATAATCTATTAAAAAACTTAAACCTATGACATCCTACATTGCAGACAAACTGTAAATTAACAATATATGTTGCATCCCAATTTAAAGTCACTGGAAAGTGCTGTATTGTGAAGTAACTTCAACCTTTTTTTTTTCTTTTTTTCCTACCCTTTTTTTTTTTTTTTTTTTTTTTTTTTTTTTTTTTTTTTTTTTTTAATTTCTGCAAACGCAGTTTTTATTTTTAACACAGGAAAACATGGTTCCCACATATAGCTCTGGGACTGCTCTGAAACTGAGTTTAGATCTCCCTGCTGTTCACTGAGGATACAGCTACATCTGTGTGCAGCAAGTTTCTCTGTTTGCCATGAAATTCATTAAAATCTGTGGTTACTGTGAGTTTACATCAGGTCTTGCAAGAGCAACTGTAGAGTCTTGTTGTGTGATGCCTCAGAGCTGACTAGACCACTATTTTATGTGGACTTTGAGGTCATCCTATACCTTTACTCTCATTTTTTTCATAAGAAGAATTCAAAATTCTCCACCTCCCTGCCCCAGAGAAAGGGGTCCCCTGATTTAAAAGTACCCTCTCTAGCACTATCTTCTGTAGTAAACTACAATTTGAATTTTTCTGTCAGTCTAGGATGCAGTTATTGCACTTTACATCCTTTCTTCTCTGTCTTATCTGTAGATACTGTACAACCATGCACAGCAGAGTGTCCAGCAAAAAAAAAAAAAGGCAATTATTCTTTAAGTGACAAAGTAATGATGTACTGCATGTGACCTTGATGTACTGTAAAGAAAACTCATGTTGTTCACATTGGGGCGGTTGAGTAAAGGCAACAAGAAGAATGAGTACCCATGAAGCTGCAGGTGCAATTCCAGGAAGCATAACTTTATCCTATTTTTTTTACCTTTGCCAAAGTTATTTTTGCTATAGTTAAGTGTTCACTGAGCAGGCATCATAGCAGAAAAATCTTAGGATACGACTTCACTTAATTTCTAGTAAAAAAACATCATAGTCACCGTCTAAGAAAAATAAAGCACACTGAAAACAAAATGTCCTGTAATGTACAGAAGCCTGGCTTGAATGTACCCTGTACTTGTATTAGACTGACTGTACTAACCATTCCCCTGTTTTCCTATTAAACTCTCTTCAAAGTATTACAGGTTGTATTGTAATTCAGGTTATGAGTGAAATTTCAGGAGATATTATGAAAATACAGCCTATAACAACGGGGGGGAAAGCAAGCTCTAGTGATGAAAATGAACCATGTATAGAGCAAGCTCGTGATTTGGGCATGAAACAATGTTTGGCTCCAGGTTGCAACATCACAAATCGTGACAATAGGGATAAAAGAAAGAGTTCTGCATTTATTTCCCCCCATTTGTTCCTGTGATACACAGCAGCAGTCAGATCACACAGGAAGTTTGCACAAGTGTAGGTGGTGACAGTGGGATGGGAAAGCAGAGCTTGTTCAGCAGCAAAGGGCTGGGCATTTTTTATTTTTTCAGCAGCTGCTGGAAGCATAGTGTGGCACTTAATGAATAAAGTCAGCTTTGCAAGGAGGAAGCTGTATAACCAGTGTGTATGAAAGTTTCTTAAAATATGATGATCTGGAATAGAGCTGTTACCTATATATGGTATCTTTCTGTCTTCTCTGTAGTAGCAGCCAAGCTTAATTCCTTCAGGAAGATGATAAAGATATATGCTATAACTGAAGAGTTCCAGCAATAGTTAGCTAATAATTTCAGACCTAGATGGACTTACTTATGAGCAGTGTTTAAGTACAGAGGCAAAGGGTTCTACAGAATAACAACCACTTCTCAGAAATGGTGATTTAGGCTTTTGTTGTTTGAATTTTGACATAACACGAAGGGGGGGGGAAATTCCTCCGAGAGATTTGAAAGCAATAACCCACATGACAATTAATTTGCAGGATACTGTGCCAGCAGATGCCATGGAGGCCAAATGCTTAAAATCGTGAAAAAAAAAAATATATTTTTATGGATGATGAGAACACTTACAATTAGATAGGATTAAAATGGATGGGAAAGAATATAAATCCTCACACTTTGTCCAACTATTATCTGTGGCTGAGAAGAATCTTTCCTTATTTGGCAACATATCCCTATCCATGGAGGCTTTTTGTACCTCTTAGGGAGGGAAGGTCATATAAAACAAACTCCTGTCTGATCCCAGGAGATAATTCTTGTGTTATACAAGAGTGCTAAAATCCTACTAATTGAATTTTCTTTCCTAATACTGAATTCTAACTGAATTTACTTTATTGATATGATGTATGAGTCAAAAGACTGAATAAATCTTTCAGGTCGTGTCTTAGTAAAGCATATACTTCAATTTAATAGTGTTATATATGGTATCTTAAGTACTTTTGGACCAATGAATTCCCCAGGGTAATTTTGCATAGCATTAAAATAATTATCTGTCACCATATGAACTTCGTGTACTCTCAGATAGGTAAATTGTATACTTTAGCAAGCCAGCATGCATTCCAAAATTGTTATGAGAAAGATTTGCATTAGGAAAATGTAGACTTCATCCCCCTCCTTCCCATGATAAAAATCTCCATGCACAATAGCTGTACTGCCACATGTCATGGGGACATTGTGTAAATTACAGACTTACAAATTTGTCAGCCCAACCAAATGTCTGAAAGAATAAAGTCGTATTAGTTATATTTCAGCTGTAAGCCTGGCCTGTTCTAACCTTGATTTGTGTGGCAGCTCGCCATACCAACAGCTTGTGCATGGTTGATTATAAACAACTTTGTTTTAATGTAACAAGATTCTCATTTAATTCCTGGGAGCTTGATGTAATGGTGATCAAAGATAAATTCTGACATACCCCTGAGGTAAAGAATTAGATAAGACTGGCCAGAAAGAACAGGGTCCTAAAGATTTCAAGATCATAAGGTCTTTTATATGTTGTAATTCAAACTTTCTGAAGTTGAATAGTGGACCTGAAAATACAGAGATGGAGAACTGCACTATGTGCAATAAGTGCATTACAAGCCTTGATGTAACTAGGACCTGTTTTGATTTTCATTTAATTTTACTTTTGTAGAGGAGGACCTGCATGTTCAACTAACATTTCCCTCTTCCCTTTTTTTAAAAAAAGCTTTATTCATATGGGATTGCAAGTTATTGCTCCTCTGCATTATCTTTCCACATTAGGGATGAAAAAATTTATTCTGAAAGAGATGGAACCCTTGAAATTTTTCTTTGGGATTTGTGTCTTCGTTTGAATCTCTGGTGCTGAACTAGATGCAGATTCAGAACTGGGGAGCAGGGGTCCTGGTTTTTTTGTTGTTCTTTTTTAAATGTACTTCTGGTGGTCTCAGTGTTCAAGCGGGGGGGGTTGTGTGTTTGGGATTGTTGAGTTGTGGTTTGTGGGGGTTTTTTCCCCTCCTTTTTTCCTCTTTTGTTTCATTTTTTTGGGGGGGAGTTTTATTTTGGTTTGTGTTTTGCTGGGTTTTGTTTTGTTGTTGTTGAGGAGGATTAAAAGTGTCCTTGTCTGAAATGGTGTACCTAAGAGGCTCTGTGTCTTTACATCCTATTTTCACGAGGCTTAAGACAATTTAGCATTTTTGAGATTAGCACCTTCTTGCCAAGCTTCTCAGAGGATGGGTGAGATGATCAAAAAAAGGTGTGAGGGATTAAGCTAATGTTTGTCTGTGACTGTGTTTACACATCTGCTTCCTAAATGTGGGAAGGGCATATGATGGTAATTTTGTTTTGAAATCGGTAATAATCAATTAAGTTCTGTAAATGATGGTTTCATGAGCATCAAAACCTGAGTTAAATCTTTGAATGGTTCCTAAGCTTGTGGTGAACTGAATCAAATTGCAGGAATGATCCTTAATTTAATTACTCCTATAAACTCCTAGTACTTTGCAGCTCTGCATTCTTTCTTTGCAAATAGATGATTTTGAACATTCCTTCTTTCCCTTCTCTAGAAAAAAGTGTAACTCTTGCCTTCAAAGAGAACCAAACCTTTACACAAACGTGACTGTTAAGGTTGGAAAAAAATTTGTTTCTTCCTTTTTTTTTTTTTTTTTTTTTTCCCTCAAGACTTCAGTTCCTGATTTGCTTGGTTTGGTTTGGTTTTTTTCTTCTTTGCTTGAGAGAGCAATGATACAAACCATGAACATTAAGTTTCTGTGCAGTTTTGTCAATGGCAGAGGGGAAACCAGAAGTAACAACCTAAGGTCCTTCATTGCAAGTTTGTTATTTGTATCGTGGGGTAATGTGGTGCAACTCATAGTCCTGGTGTTGGGACATTTTTAGGAGTAAAGATAATGAATCAAGTGCTGCCAGTTTACATAGTTACTTATTTCCTTATCTCTGGGAAAAAAATTATTTTGTGAATATGGATTTCTAGTCTAGGGAAAAGTCACAGATGATCAGTCATTATACATAAAGACTTAAGGTCAATAACTTTTTGTTCAATCATAAGGTAAGAATACACAAATTCGATACTTTGATTACTGCACAATCTTAAGCCCTGTTCTGAGACCTACATTGCTTTTGTGATTGTCAGTCCATGAGTTTCTGAAACAGGAACCACATGTGGATCTCTGACCTCACAGGGTAGCAGGAATGACTCCTCTAAGTTACATGTGAACTTCAGACCAACTAATCAATTCTGCATCAGCTGTGATATTTCCCCCTCAGTATGAACTTTCTTGACTCCAAATGGAAGTTCTGTTTCTATGCTAAATTTTCATGGCCCTCTTAAATGTATATTACAGGAACTAAGTAAAACTCCTGCCCAACATCCACAGAATTTGGCTTGGGAAGGTTTCTGACAGTGTGCTTCAGCAAAAGATTTTTTTTGTCATTTAAAATACTTTACTTTAACTCTAGTTTTTTTATATTTTTATGTTTATGGCTGGCTGTTTTAAAGAACTGTTATTTTTAAGACTTCATGCCAGTACATACCAAGCATAGCTGCATGTCCCCAGTTTGTGTGAAGGCAAGGTATTTATGTTTTTATTTGTCAAAGGAGACTGAGCCAAACCTAAGGCTTAATAATCATTGAGTGCTGGGTGGGGACTCTTTTGTTTAGTTGTGTTTGTCCTGGAGATTGTTAGGCTGAACTATTAGTTTAGAAAGGAGGGTGGGAGGGGACGGGAGGGGAGGGGAAGAGATTAATTGCCAAGTTTTCAAATGATCCTTTTGCTCACAGACACTCATTAGGACAGGAAAAGTGATGGCTAGTGCTTAAAAAATCCTTTGTGCTCTCATTTTTTTGGAATTTTTGCTCCTAAGAGAGTCAGGACTTTGGCCTGCATCCTGAGACTAGCCTAACTACTAGGTTGGACTTTTTTTTTTTTTTCCCCTCAGTCTTCACAATGTAAAATTAAAACATTTCTTGGGAAGGTGTTAAGCCATTTCCTGTTAAGGGATCTCCTTTGAGCCTCTGTCCTCCTTTAACTCTTGTTGACATCGAAGAGTGTTGATGATTGAGTTCCATACTGGCACATCAAAACAGAAACAGCCCCCCAGTTTGGTTAGGAATCCTCTCATTGCATTTTGAACATCTCTTGCCATTTCTTGATGAATGTCAGTTGGTTCTAATACTGTGTTTAACTTTGCTGTGAACTTTTGTTTGGCAAAGGAATATATTTGCTTGTTTGGGGCAGGCTGAGTTTTACTGCTTTGCTTGAATTTCCTGGTGTTTTCCAAAATCACAGTGGTTTACTTGGGAATCTTGCCAGTGGTTAGACTTCAAACAGTGATAGTAAGATTTGTATGCTCATTTGAGGCTTACATAAGGCTAAAGCTAATATTTGTGGGCATGATTAAATGTGTTAGGTATTTTGGGGGGGAGGAATATATCTAGCTTGAGTTATGCTGGCTGACTTGTGGGGATTCTTATGAAATGTCACAGCAAGTCGAGAGGTTATCTAGGAGAGGGAGAGTTAATGTATAGTACTGATACTTGTAAATCAGTAATTAGTGCCTTCCTTACACCTCTTAATAAAAACAGCTGAGAACAACCATCTTATCAACATAAATGTAACCACTAAAGGAAGTATATTCATACACAAAACAGATTTTGATATTTCTTCTGCTTCATCATGTGACTGTGCAGTGAAGCACTTGCAGGAGATGAGTTAATACAAATATGATGACAGTTGCAGCAAAAAAAAAAATTAAAAATGCTAACTTGAGGCAGATAATCAGAGTGGGGGGGGGGTGAATGTCCACATTTGATCTTTTGAACTGTCAAGCATGGTATTAGGTTGGTTACAAATTTTGTGAACACCTGGACTAAACAGAAGTGGCAAGTCGTAAGTCTTCCAGTTAATAGAGAAAGTTGACACTGATGCATCCATTAGCAGGCTGATCCCCTGTTTTTCTGAACATAAGCTGTTTTGATTGGTAAATGGGAAGTTTGGGTGTCCAGAAAAAAAAAAAGGAGGCTGAAAAGTTGTGTTCAGAGGAAGAAACCCTATATTAGGGTCTCCTCTAGAGAGGAGAAAGAGGCTCAGGAAGCAGATGAAGATCCCAACTGGAGTAAAGATCTGGGAAGTGAAGCAAAGCAAGTCCTGCTTTGAGATGAGGAAGAAAGGTAGAGATGAAGGTTGGGGAATGCCTGGAGATCTTAGTGATGCCCAAGATGGGTGACTGCAAACAGTGGCACAGCACAGACAAACACAACAACCTTGGCAACAAGGTTTAACAAGGGCAAATGCTGGGTCCTGTATTTCAGTCCCCAACAACCTCATGCAATGCTACAGGCGTGGGGAGGAGTGGCTGGAAAACTGCCAGGCAGAAAAGGCCCTGGAGGTTTTGATTGAGACCTGGCTGAGTATGAGTGTGCCCAGGTGGCCAAGATGACCAGTATCAGCAATAGTGTGGCCAGCAGGAGAAGGGATCATCCCCCCTGTACTGAGCACTGCTGAGACCACACCTCGAGTACTGTGTTCAGTTCTGGGCACTTCACCAAAAGGACACTGAGGTTCTGGAGTGACTTCAGAGAAGGGCAACCAAGCTGGTCAGACAATAAGGCCTCTGAGGAGAGGCTGAGGGAACTGGGATTGTTCCATTTGGAGAAGAGAAGGCTGTAAGGATATCTTACTACTCTCTGCAACTACCTGACAGGAGGTTGTAGTGAGGTGAGTGTTGGACTCTTATCAAATAAATAATATTGATGGGACCAGAGGAAATGGCCTGGAGTTGCAGCAGGTGAGGTTTAGACTAAATTTTAGGAGGAGTTTATTTACTGGGAGAATATTCAGGCACTGGAAGGTGCTGCCCAGAGCAGTGGTGGAGTCACCATCCCTGGAGGCACTGAAAAATGATGATGAGGCAGTTCAGGACATGTTCTAATGGGCATGGTGTTTGGTTTTGGGGTTTTTTTGTTGGTTTGTTTGTGGTTTTTTGTTTGTTTGTTTTTGGTTGTTGTTTTTGTTTATTTGTTGTTGGTTGGTTGGTTGGTTTTGATGTGGGGGTGTCGATGGTTGGATGTGGTGATCTTAGAGGTGTTTTCCAACCATGACAATTCTGTGATCCTACCTGACCTGTCCAGATTGGGGATGTCAGTATATTTTGAATGTAGCATGAAAGTAATACCTGGGGTGATCTAAGGGAGAACTGAATGTCCTTGATTCCTGAATATCTTCTTGCACTGCCTTAAGTGCTGTTCTGAAACATTGACAGATATTCAAGCCTACGTATCTAAGGGCACTACCTTAGGTGGTGGTAGGTAGCACTTTTCAAAGCACAAAATGCATTCTGGCTCCTAGATTTAAGTATGTCATGCATACATGTGTGTGCACATGATATGCAGGCTCAAAGATGATGGGGAATTACAGTAATTCCATAAATGGTATTTATAGTAGACTATGGGACTATAAGCAGCAACGTAAGCATATGTACTTTCCCAAAGAGGTTGGTGGTTCCCATTTAAATGTCAGTCAACTTCCAAAAAGCACAAATAAGCTTGCAGCATTCTGAACTAAATCTCAGGCTGTGAAAAGTGGGTAGGATTCATTGCACACATTCCTAATTAGGTCTTTGAATATAAATTATTTTGTATGATATTAAACAACACATTTTGCTTTGAACTCTCAGACCTCACTCTAATCACCTTCTAGCTTTCTTTGCTACTCTTGGGTACAAATTACCCCCTCTCTTTTCCCCCATATAATCTATCAAGAGTTGTTAGCTGTGGGAAGAGGGTCCTCAGAGAAGGCAGTAAGACAGTGACATAATTGGTTTCCTCTCAAAAAATGTGTAAATGTGTATGAATGAAGTTAGTTGCATCTATTCATTAGTACAGAGGGAAACTTTCTGTGCTTTGATTAAGAGTCTCTTGATATAAACTATTTGCGTATACATTTTGCAGCTAACCCATTTTAAGGAAAAATTTTAATAAACAGGATATCTGTACTTCAAAAAAGTGAGACCTTATTTAAAGTGAAGGAAATCATGAACTTAAATGCCATAAAAGCCATATTTTAAATGGCTTAACTTTGCCCAGGAAAGAAATGGAAAAGTAGGTGTAAACACCTGTCCTATATCACGAAGCTCAGATAAAGGATGACAGGCATATTAAAATAACAACTATCTCCCTACTTAAAGCTAATAAATAATTTTTTTTGTTTTCTTGGGGCTTTGAAGGTTCTCCTAGCATAGGTGCCTCTCCTCCAGCAGGTTCTTCTAGTCTTCATCACTAATGGTTTGGAAAGTTAGTCCATCTTCTCCAAATATTAATTGAAATTAATGTTAAATCTGAGCAGATCCAAGGTATAAGACAAAACCATTTGGTCTCCAGTCATACACTGGGAACTCTCAAACTATCTTATAAAAAGGACAGCCTCAAATTGTTATAGCCTCAGATATTAAACTTGGAGCTGAAAAAGGTTGGATCATCTGTAGTTTAAATTCCAGTGGTGATTAAACATCTAACTCCCATCTAACCACTACTGCCACTGAAAGCAGAATAAGGTTGGATTGTAAAATACAAAAATATGTTTGTCTAACAGTAAACATTTTAAATTAGGTCAAGTGAAGCTTCTTCATAACTACAAGCATGATTCTTGTGCAGTATTAGTTGGGGGTTGATATTTTTCTTTATTCAAGTCTCTTTCTTAGCGGTTTGTACTCATGTAATTGCTGGCCCAATGCCTTGACTGCAGTTTCATTTCTGTTAAATGAAGATACAAATACAAGAACAAGCTAATTTTAATGTTTTTCAGGGGTTTTTTTGTGTGATTTTTAGGGAGGTGCCCAAGCAGCAGTAGTCCCTTAAAGTTCAGTGTGGCTTTCAAAATCTGCCAGAAACACTTCAACAAGCTTGAGCAGTTTGTCAAGGCTCAGCTCTTCACTGCCTAAGAAAAATATGTAAACTTATATACTGTTATCCAATTTTCAAGTAGGTTGGGTATATAAAGATCTAAATGAGCTGGATTCAGCTCAAGAAGGACTAAATTGAGTATATCTTTAGTGTCTGTGCTGAAGCTATTTTCCTGTAAAAGATGTTTGACAGGGATTATGTAGATGCATCATTAAGCTGGAGGGGCCACTACCCTTTGCATGAAGGTACACCCCTCAGAGATGAACATGTTTAAAAAAAAAAAAAAACATGCTGCACACAAGGATTTTTTTCCACTAGTGTATGAAACTGGGATGGGTGTGAAATGTTTGAAGTTTCTTGTCCAAATGCTGTGGTTGTACATCTCCTTTCCACTCGTTGCTGTCTGTAAATAAATAAATTTGCTGTCTTAAGTTCACAAAATGTTTCACTCCGTGAGTCACACCAAATGCATAGTATGGTTAGCATCTGTCGGGGTTAAATGATAGAGAACTCCTCAGAAACAGACTCAACTCTGTGGACTGTGTTTCCTTTGTACAGAGTTGACAAGAAGGGAAGAAAATTTTTATGAAGAATCTCACTGAGTGTTTTATTAAACATAAAGGGTGACATTAAGGGTGTACAGGAGTTAATGTGTCTAAAATGTGTTGTAAAGTCAACAATTTACACCTGCATATTTTGGGATATCTGACGTAGATTCCAGAGGATACTTGTAACAAAACCTCTGTGTATGCTCTCCCTAATCCCTTCATCCTCTGGGCTATGCCTTGCTGTTGAGTTGGAGGCTTTTTTTCATTATTTTTCTTGATTTATACGAGGTGCTAAAATCAAATTGGTGATAACTGCTGGTCATGACAGCTATTGTGCAACCTCTTGCCAATGGTGGTGTTTGTTCTTTCTTGTTCCTACCTGCAGCAGCCTTCGCATTTTAATCATGGGCCCTGAGCAGAAATTGTCAATTAGCTTGAGCCTTATGGTTGTCTTTGAATAAATGTTCTTTAGCAGATAGATTTAGTGCCTTGCTACTCTATTCCCCTGGTTTCTATGTGCAATATACCTTCCATATACACTAAAATGAAGTATCTTCCTGGCGAAAAAAAAATATCTATCCAATCGTACACCAGACAAAGTGGCTACTCTGCTGAACTCAGGAAAGAAATGAGAGAGCTTGATGAATGCCTTGAGGCCAAAACAATGATTCTCTTGCTGCTTTCTCTTTGGGGGGGGGAAGGGAGGAGGGGGAAGTAAGATGGAAAATCTTGAGTTATTTTAATTCAAACAGTACAGAGGATTGTGGTAAAAGAGGCAGAGTCACTTCTTTTATCACATCTACATTTGATCAATCTTTCTTGAACAGTTTTGTCCCAAGTGGGATAACGGAAACTGGGATCTTCTGTAGGGGGAAGTAAGATGGAAAATCTTGAGTTATTTTAATTCAAACAGTACAGAGGATTGTGGTGAAAGAGGCAGAGTCACTTCTTTTATCACATCTACATTTGATCAATCTTTCTTGAACAGTTTTGTCCCAAGTGGGATAACGGAAACTGGGATCTTCTGTGTAACTGGCTACATATTATTGATAAATATAGCAGGATCCATGAGGATGAAGGGCGGGTTGTTCCACCGACTCATGAGAGCTCTGGGGGTGCTGGACGAGAACACAGCTTGGTTGTGCTTCAAAGGATGATTGAATAGTTAGAGACTTGCCCATCTTAAAAAAATCATAAACAATTTGCCTATATATGTGTTGGACTTGAGTGGGCTGTGAAAAGGAAAGATTAGATAGAGTCTGGAGTTTGGTTATGTCTAAGAAGAGTCTAGCCCAAGGCAGGGAGGAACAGAACATCGTGTTGCATCAAATTTATGATTTTTGTACTTTCTGATTCTTTATTTTCAAAGAAGTTTCTTAGTTAACTTTTATACTGGAGTTGACTATGTTCTTAAGACACGTACAGTGGATGAATGGGGTGAGTGAATGAGGGGAAACATCCTACTTAAAGGGAGTGTGGTGGGTACCAGCAGGGTCTTGAGACAGGCCCAGGATCCCACAGCACTTCATGGTGCTGGGCTGGGATGTGGCTATAGCAGCCATAGAGAAGACAGCCATCATCCATTATCTACCTGACAGATGGAGCCCAGTGCTGAGACTCGTGACAAGACACTGTGGCTGACATTTTCACAATATTGGTTTATTCTTTTTGGTTTTAATCTTTCTTTATTCATTCCACTAACTTAGTAAAAAAAAAAAAAAAAAAACCCAAAAAACCAAAACAGAGTAAACCTAGAAAAACACAGAAAGAAGTTTTCGTAACAGATATTTCAGCAGTTGTCCTGAATATCCCTGGGTACCCACAGATGTGATTTGCTGACCGCAAACATGATGTTGGTGGTTGGAGTTGGACAGTGGGATTTGTTGTGCTTGGCAGCATACATGTGTGCTCTAGCAAGTGCTTTTCTGTGAGACTGTACAGCTGGATGAGGCAAAAGAGAAAGGGAACAACAGTATGAATGGGTGTAATTAGGTGCCTTGCCCAAGGTGACACGGAAATCGTCTGTCAAAAATAAAAATGGTAATCCAGGTCTTGTGGAGAAAAGCCTGCTGCAATAAACAGAAAGTTATCCTCTCTCTTCTAGCTTCTGCTCTCCAGGCAAGCTCTCTCCTCTAGGGCCATGGGCTTTCATTTTACCTCTAGTAACATAATGACTGAAAAAAGGTGCTTGGGCAAAAAGGATTAGGAACTCCAAGCTTCCAACCATGGGCAGTGTGTAGAACAAATGCCTGGCAATTAGTCCAAAGGCCTATCTTAGGTTTTAGGGTTTTTTTTTTTGTTTGGTTGGTTGGTTTGGGGTTTTTTGGTGGTTTTATTGGTAATTAATTTTTAAATTAATATTTTAACTTCTTTAGAATGGAAAATACTCCTGAGCAATGCAAACTCCACTGAATAAAATGGAGATAACATTTGTCTGTGCTTCCCCTGCAATTACAAAGCAACTCTCTTGTTTTGTTTGAATTTCCTTTGTCATTATGAAACACAACAGGCTGACGGCTTGATATTAAAAGCAATTGTGTTTCCATTCATGCAGATGCCAGCCTGTTTAGGTGAATTTACTAAGTCCCTAGACGTACATTTTTATATTATTGCTGTCTCAGGGCCGTGCTGAGCATTTTAATTCTCTGAAAATAACCTCTGTTTTCCTTTTATCTCTTCATTAGCTCTTTCATCATGAGGCCATGAATTTAAAAAAAATATCTATCTTAAAATTGTATACAATAAAGACGTTTTTATCATTCCAATTTGTTGAGCTGTGCTTTTAAAGTTGCATGTCTTTCACAACCATAAAATGGCACAATTATTTTTGTGTTGTATTGCTTTGTACCCTGAGGTTCCATTTAAAGCAAAGCAGAGAGACGTGTTTATAGGCAGTATTGAAAGCAATGTATGTGGATCTTGATGTCAAGCATATTTTATTGAAGTAAGATTAGAAAGGGATCTGATGACAAGTTCTGCACTGCTAAAGTGAAATCAGAATGAGGTTTTGTGCCAAGCTACACACTGTTAAATCAAAATTAAAGTAATACCAAGCTGTGTTGTTATTTTTGTGGCATTTTGGTGGCATCTTTTAAAGATCAACTTTATAGCTAATTATGTGTATTTTAATGTAAATATTCTTAGTTTTTTGGATGTGTTGGTACATTGCAGCACACACACTGTCCCAGCCAGGCCTTGGGTTGGAGGGGAATCAGTTGTATCAGGTTTACTGAAGACTGCAGATTCCTGCTACATATTCATAGAATCATAGATTATCAGGTTGGAAGGGACCTCAAGGATCATCTGGTCCAACCCTGTTGTTATGCATGTATGCTTGGATTAAATCCTGAGTGGAAATTAATTTCCTTTCTATATAAAATCACCCTCTTCAGTACATTTCAGGTGAAGAGTACTTTTTATTTGACCTCTTAATCTATTTTGTTAATGTTCTGAAAACAGGCTGAGATGCTTTGTTTTGTTTTGTTTCGTTTTCAAGAGAGAGAGGTTTAAATTCAGTCTGTTTTAAGTCAAATAGGGTTTGTTTCTAGTAAATATCTGCATGTCAAGAAGGAAAATAGTACCAGAAAATCAGCAAACTTGCAATGTACAATTCCACATTGTGTTGGGGGGGTGAATCCATTAGGAAATGTAGTTTTGCTTTCAAGTTTGCATTTTGGACTCAGAAAGGGGATCAATTTCTGATTAATAGAGGCAACTCCTAAACTGCAGGTTTAATTAGATTATTTGTGCATCAGGATGTGAAGGAATCAGCTCATAAAAACTGGTCAAATTAAATATCCTCAGTAATTTATGATGAGTTTCTTTGCATAAGCACCTTGTGGTTTGCACGTACACTAAAATTTCTGTGATGCTACACTATGAGTGTCTGGAAAATAAAGTTACTTGAGGCTTTTGAAGCTATGAAGTAGTATGACTCAGTCTTCTTAGTGTGGTGTTGGAAGAATTTGAGAATGTAAGGGAACACCAGGTTCCTATTTTAACAGCCAGCTCTGCATATTCAGCCTGGGCTCTGACTGTCAAGCTGGATTTTTTTTTTTAATCACCACTCGCATTATTACATCTCTCACCTCTTCTCCCCATGAGACAGTAATCTTCAGAATATATGATCTAATAAATAAAGATGATTTAAAATCCCAGCTGCCTTTAGTCCACCTAGTCATGGTATAGTCACTGCTTGGTATGTATCATGTAGTAACTTCACTTTTTTTTCCCTTTTCCGTTTCCCTCCCACGTTTTTCTTTGTTTCCATTAAATTTGTAAGGATAGAGACTCTCCTGCAATTTATTATTTTCTGGCATTCAATACAATCAGGTCTTGCTTCTATCTCAGGCCTGTAGGTGTTACTATCCCAAATGTATTCTGACTTTCTGTTATTATTTCTTTAACGTGGTGTTTTATGGCTTGGTCACAGACTCCCTTCACCCACAAGAGTGGGAATAACATGGAGCTACTGTGCAAAGTCGATTTCCTTGGTCAACGGGGCTTTCTCATGCCAAAATCTTGAATCATCATTGAGCCTGATACTATTTAACGATTCATTGACATATAGAGGATCATATTATGTAGGATTCTAATAAAAAGGTCTATGGTATAGAAATAGGATTTTTTTGCCTGCACACTGAAAGACTTTTCTAATGTGTCAAAATCTAACTATAAATTAAGTCCTATACACAGGACTACTGCTAAATCAGGACTAGTAGTATTTAAAAGCTCGTATTCTGAAAACATGTTTATCCAAAAGGAAGAAAAGTTGCTTTAATTTAGTTTTATGTTCCCAGTCATTTGGATGTCACAGTGAAAAGGTCTCATTGCCAAGCTCAGGGTGAGAGGATAGTAAATGACTTATTGTTATTTTAAATTTTGGGTTGATATAACTTAGGCATGCTGGCCCCACAGATTTTTAGTTAATTTTTGGAATGTTCTCTTTTTTTTTTGTTTCAGTTTTTATGGAGAAATTTGATACCTGGAGAAATTGAGGAATTTACCACCCAGCAAAAGAACAAGCTTAATGTGTTAATACTAACCTCACCCTTGGCTTTTCCAGTTTTGAAAGGGAGACATGTTGCTTGGGCTTGGAGAATGAATCAAAAGAGAAGAGCAGGATGATATCTTGTGGAGAAAACTTTTCAGACAGTCATGTTTCTTCAAGTTTGCCCAAGCAGGCAAACCTGTGGAATCCATAGCAATGAAGTTCTCTGGATAAAAGGTGCCAATCCTGTGTTGTTCATGGTTAATAAAACACTGTTGATAAAAAACATTGTTAGAGCAATGAGGCTGGTGAAGGGACTAGGGAGAAGTATAAGGAGAAGCTGAGGGACCTGGGGTTGTTTAGACTGGAGAAAAAGAGACTTGGGGGAGGGACACACACACACCACACACCTTATCACTCTCTACAACTACCTGAAGGGAGGTTAGAGTCAGGTGGGGGTTGAGCTCTTCTCCCAGGTACAAGAGGAGAAAGTATGGCCTGACGTTGCTCCAGGGAAGGTTTAGGTGGGATATCAGAAAGCATTTCCTCATGGAGAAGGTGATCAGACATTGGAATAGACTGCCCAGGGAAGTGCTGGATGTGGAACTTTTAAGGAAAGGCTGGATGTGGCACTCAGTGCCGTGGTATAGACAGTGTGGTGGTGTTAGGTCATAGGCTGGACTTGATGACCTCAGAGATCTTTTTCAGCTGTGATTCTGTAAAAGCATAAGAACTGGGTATTGGAGAAGCTACTGTCCTATAGATAATGAATGTTAGTAAATGGGAGGAAATGCTCAGGACACTTCCTGAGATCAAGTTACCAGTTTTTTCAGTTGTCTGTCCACCACTGCAGGCAGTACACAGAAAAGGATGTCTAGAGGGAAATGATGCTATCCTGCTTTGGTTACTTTTCTTCTGATGTTGGGATGCAAGCAAGTGGGCTTCATAAGATCTGTGGGATTCTGGTTTCTTGTTTGTTGTTTAGTGCCAGGTAATCTCAACCCTTGACACTCAGTGCTGTTCTAAGCCAGGTATGTGAGTGGCTTGTATGCCAGCAGTTGCATTGCATAGATATTTTTTATATTTATCCTTGGGCCATGCACAGTGAAGGACTTCTCAAGCCCCTGCTGCAATGCAGCATGTCGATTTGGCAGCCTTGCTTATGAAGGCACTCATCCCCTTCCTTTTCTCACCCGTTCAAATTCTCTGTTTTGGCACGTGTGTCAACAAGTGTGATCAGGTGTAAAAGAGGCATGAGGCACAGAAGTGACGGAGTTGTCACCTAGGATGGACTTCCCGTAGCCAAGATGGCACATCCCCTGGTATTGCACCAGCTGCCTATACACAGCCCGTTGGCACCCACACCCTGGTGAGAAGGGGTTCACCAGTGAGGAGGTAGTGTTTGTCTTTTGGTAAATGTTTGTGTTTTGACACCAGAGCTGCAGTGCCACTGCTGCGTTGACTCCATGATTTCCTTGCTTTGCCTTCTCCTTGGCGTGGGAACACACTGTCCCTCCTCCCACTTGTGTTTCGGAGCAATTTGGAAGCCAGCCAGCTGAAGGTGACCTGATTCTGGTTGTCAGCATCAAAATCTGCAAATAGACAATGCTGCTTTATTGGTTACTGCCAGGAAGTCATCCTGGTAGAACAGACCCTGGAAGTAATTAATGGGACTGCCACATTTCGGGTTTCTTACGGGGGGGTCTAAGCCTCCACTGAAGGGAGGTCTTGGTTAAGAGAAATTTCACAAAACACTGTGCAGAGTTAACTGCTGCAAGTACTGTACATTATGTTGGCCTTCCCAGCAGATGAGGATGCAGTAGAAGTGCTAAAGTGGAAGAAACCATCAGAGTTGTTTGAAAACATGATTTGGTCAGTAGGAGTTATGAAACATTTCCTATTCCAACAGTAACATTTTGAAACATAGTGCACAGCTGTATTTTGGCATTTGGGGAGACTGATAGCAAAAGGTGTTTTAATTCAACTATCTTCCTTTGCATCTAGCACAAGCCACCCCAGCTGCAGAGGTTTAGCCATCAGAGGTTTCACAAGCTGATGGATCTTAGGGAACTTTCCAGAGGCTGGGTGGCAAGGGCTCGGGCCGGATATAATGTCCTTGCAAAACGCATTGTGTCTCAGTCCTGACCTGGTGGTTGATAATCACAGAAATGTTTTCCTACCCCAGAAGAGAGACCAAGGATGGGTTGCTCTAAAACTCAGGGCTTTTAGCTGCTTGTTGAGCATTTGCTTTTCCCATGATGTATCAGTGACAAACTCCATCAGTAACTTCCAGCTGTAGAGCTGTCAGTCTTTTACTACTTCAAATTTATCTTTAAAATAAAACCAGGGCTTCTCCATAGCTATGCAGGCTGTTTTTGATGGCTTCTACCCTGACTGAGAAGCAGGTAGGTGTCTGTGCTTGTTGTCAGAGGTTGGGTCAAAGCTTTGTGAGTGATACAGAAGAAGGAAATGAAGAAGGGTCACAAGAGAGTTACATTTTGCTGGGCTTGCCTGTCCCCTTTCAGAAGTTACCCTCCCTCTGCCAAACACAATTCTTTCTGACTTCCATGAAGTCGTAAGTGATTAAGGATAGGAATCCAGGAATCCCAGAGCATAAGAGTGCAAAGCGTTCACATCAAACAGGACATGGTGACAAAAATGTAGGCAAAGGAGACGGAGCAAAATTCCAGCAGTAATTTGCAGTTCTGCTGTGTCAAGCTGTTATTCAGACAATGAACAATTGAAGAGCTATTCACATCACTTCATATTTGCTTAGCTTGATGGCTAACATGTCATTTTGGCTATTGTTTTTTGGCAACCAAATACTACTTGGGAAAGAATTTTAAAGTCTAACTAAATTAATAGCTAATTCTTGGATGCTTCTTATTGCCCTAAGTTAAATATGGGAGCGTTAGCTGAACTCAACCTGTTCTCTGCAAGTGCCTTTGTCTGTCTGTAGCATATGTGAAAAGCCAAGGGAAAATTAATTAGAAAGGATGTATCTAATTTTTGTACAGTGAAAGTTAAGTAAAGCAGATTCAAGCATGACAAAATTAAGTACAAAGAGACATCTTCTGACAGGACTCTGTGTCTGCTTGCTTTGGAGAGTCTCCCCCAACATGAATACAGATCTTTTATTTCTGTCTTTGGATGAAATTGAAAGAAAGGCTCCTTTTGCAGTACTTAGCTGAAGCCTGAATCAGAACGAAATCAAACTTCTTTCATCTAAAGAAAGAATTTGGTTCAAATATTGGCTTTGAACTTGGCTGCTTCTTCTGTAGAAGCTATTTGCCCCTCCCCAGGTCTGATCGGGGATTTCTGAAATCTGAGGGTTTTTTTTCTTTCTTTGGATTGCCAGCAGCAATTGGTCTTAACTGTTGTGTTTAAAAAGCAAATAAACAAAAAACCCCACAACATCTAGACCACTGCTGTCTGAAGTCCATGCTACACAGAGATAATGTACTACAGCTGTGTGAAGCAATATAGTAGAAACCAGATACACAGGAAAGACCTTTGTTAGCAGCTGAAACTTGCCAAGGTATCAGAATAAAATTGAAATTAATATTAATCGGTTTCAATGCAATTCTTTGGTTTTAGCATTTTACTTGATGCAGAGCAAGCTCAGACACAAAGAAAAAACCTGTTCATGATAAAAAAAACAACTCCCAAATGCTCTAGCCAAGAAGTATCAAACCTGTAAGTCCAAATTCTTGGGATGCAGCATACTTGAATTGTTTTTTTTTTTTTTTTTTTTTTTTTTTTTTTTTTTTTTTTTTTAATTGCTTTCCATGTTTCTTCTGAGTGAAAACCAGACAATGCCATGCTTTATGTATTACTGCTAGGTTTTCCTTCTCAATGTGTTAATGTGTGCCCCTGACACATATGGGAGAGCAGGGATGTCCCAAACCTTCCTTTTACAGTTTCCAGTCTTCATGAGTCCTTTGGAGCAAGCACCAAAAGCAATAAACAAAAAGGGCTGGCTTGGTTTTAAATTTTATTCAGCTCTTTACATTGTAAGGATTACATCTTCATTTTTTATCTGCCTAACAAAGAGGCAAGGCTACATGGTTAATAAATGGATCAAACCACATCAAGACATAGGTCTTGGAGTCCATAGGAATCAGGGATTCCCACCCAGGTTGGCAAAAGGCATCTGCTGTGACCCTGGAGAAATTATTTCATATATAGGGGAGCTCTGTTCACTTTTAGGAAAACAGAATGGTAATAAATTAGGTATTAGGAAGATATAACTCATTAGTACTTGCATGGGCATTGTGAAGATGAAAGCACATTTCTGATGTGTTCTTAAGTTCATGGCTCACGTGGACTCAGTCAAAATCCATTCTTTCCTCCAAAATATTACTCAGTCAAGTTCTCGGTATAAGAACATATTAGGTGGGGGGGTTGTTTTGTTTTGTTTTCTCCATGGTTATACCAGTTCCATTGACAAGGTATGAGCCAAAGGGGCTTTTGGAAATGAGGGACACTGTGCTTGGATTGAATGAACCAGTGTATCATGCAAGCTAAATTACTTTGTACAAATAACTAAAATGATTATGTTTCTATATTAAAAACAGTAATTCACAGTCACTAAAATCCGTTCCCTGAAGACAGCTTAATGAAAAGAGGCTGATTTGGTGGTTGTGTTCTGCCAAACCTTTTTTTTTTATTTTATTTTTTTTATTTTTTTCTTTTTTTCCTTAAGGGTACTTTAGAAAAATAGTAGAGATACATATAAACAGGGTGTCTCCTGTAAATTCTTGTGTGAAGAGATAGGCCTATCTGGCACTGTACTAGGCTCTGTATAAAAGCTGCTAAATTCCACCCATATTGCACTTTAATTAAAACAAACTGCAATGCATATAAGGAAATAATTGAAAAGTGAAAGGCAAGAGTCTTTGGAGATTAACCATATTTGTCACTTAAAAGCACTTTCAGCACAAGTAGGAGGTTACATGTCTTTAAAATCAGTAAATATATGTGGGTTAAGAAGCTGCTTCCAGTTAAGAAGTGATAGTTTTCATATGAGAAGTGGTGTTCTGGGAGGGATTTCTATAGCTGGGAGGACTTTACTAGGAATATGAGTCCAGTTAACCCATCACAGGTAGTTATATCCCTTCCTGGAGGATTAATTTGAGGAAGATGATCAATTCTGAAGAAGCAAGGTACTGTAGTACCTGCATGAGAATTACATGAATGAGCAATGAACACTACATCTGACAGAGACTGTATATGATGCTTTAAAATGGAAGGGAGGATTAGAGTTAGGCTTAAGTCATTAAGCAGCACAAGGTTTTTAATATTAAATAATGTTTGCACCGATTTCCTGAAGTGTTTACAATTCATTTATAGCAGTCTACTAATTAATAACATTGTGTTGTTTGTATTCTTCAGGAAAAAGGATTTTTATTGTACAAAATCTTATATTTGGTGAGGTGGAATGGGTGTTGTAAGAGGGTTTACTTTCACGTAGCATTCATTAATAGCAAATGTTTTTTTGCTTTTTACCTGCAGCTTGTTTTCCTGTCAAAGAGGGATTCATAGTTATGTATGTTTAAGGAAAGTAAATTAAATTCCTTGTTAGATTATGAGGTTTAGGTCTACTTTCATCAGTAGTGATACGTTGGAAAAGCAAAGTTAGAACTATTTAAATTGCTTGCAGAGAGAGACACCAGCAAACATGCTGCCTCTGTTTGGCAGGGCTGTCTTGTGTGGCTACACTCATAACATCAGGTGTCTGTGAACAGGCCACAAGGCAAATAGTTTAAAATGCGTTTGTAATTTGAGACACCACTTCTTTTTTCTTCTCTCTAAAGCGGAATTTTAGTGGTAGCTTCAAAACAATCTGAAGACAAGCTTTGTTTCATTCTTTTTCTCCTAAGCACAGCTTTCTTGGACTCTGAGTAAATACTCGCTTTCAGTTCTGCGATGAGTCTTGGAAAGTCAAAGTAGCAAGTCCGTCCCAGAAAAGAACATTATCCCAGTTATCTATGAAATTGAGAAGCTGAAGTGGAATCTAAGTCATCCAGACAATCTCAGGGCCTGAAACCTAATTTTAGTACTTCAGGGAGTGCAGAGGGATACACGGATCTACTTACGCCGACATTAGACCAGCCTAAAAAGGCACATGTCATTTGAGACTTGAGCCTGTGGAAACAATTTGGAATGAAAATGTAGGAGGAAACTGCTTGCTTAATCATCATCTTTCCACATCTTCACTGAAGAAGAAAAGTGAAGTCAGATAAATCCAATTTGCATGAGATTTTTCATGCATGCAGCTCCTGCTGTGAAGTAGAAATGTTTCCTCTGCATTTGGAAAAGCCATGATAGGCTGCCAGTGGCTAGTTTAACACCTGTAAGCCCACCCAGCTCTTAACCAAGTCCTTTGAATCCAGGCAGATAGAACAATCTTAGTTCAAAGATAGTTCAAATCTAGTGGCTGTGCATAGTCTTATCTTCCATGCCCAATTCATTACTATGTTTTCAGTACTTATATATCATACCCAAATAGTCTAAATTGAGTACTGACATCTCTCACTATAGAGGATCTTGCCTGATTACTCGGAATAGTGTATTTTAATAAAACGTTATTTTTAATCAGTGTAGAACTTTGCCTAAATACTTTGGCTTATTATAAACCAGAGGAAAAGGTGTGATGATTCTAACTAATGCTTGTTTTTAATTAATGATTTTATTGTTGCATGGTGTTTCCAAATAAAGCCGTTCAAGGTTTTTAGAATTTGAAACCTAACATTTTTACAATTCAGGGATGCAAAAGGGTAAAAGCCTGTGTTTTACACTGAAGCCTTCACCACATCTTTTAGCTTTGCCTGCCTTTGTGTTGAGGGTGCATAGTACATCAGGTAAAACTTCTGTTTTCCAGAGTCACAAAGTTTTGAGTTAATAAGTTAGATTAGTCTGAATAGAATTGTTTTAACCAAGGAGTGCTGATAAGCACTGGAATGACTGGAGTTTGGTAAAGTTGCAATCAGTCGGTAATGATGGGAGATGCTAAGGCAGTGTTAATTGCAGTTAATTTTAGGTTTGTCATGGTTCATAAGGTACTACACCAGGACAGTCACTAACATTGGTTTTCCATTGTCAAAGCAAACACCGATCAGAAAACTTTTTCTACTGATGGGAGAGGATGATGCATATTTTTCTTATATGATAGAAGGGGATGATGCATATTTTACAAAGGTAAGGAAGATGTGTACTGTTCAAAGTCCCTGAAATACTGCTTCAAATTCTGAAAAAAACCCTGGATGTCACTAATGGATCTAGAAAAGCCAAGCACATGGAGATTTACATGTGTAAAGGTAAGGTGCTGCAGAAGAAGTGATGTGTCCTATGTGGTCAGCAAGAGCAAAGGACCTATTCCATTCTGGAAACATCCAAAACTTTTTCTCAAACAGTACACTAATAGTTTCTTGCCAGTGATAATTTTCTCTGGGAAGCAAATAAGAATTCCAAGAAATGTAATATGGAAAAGTGCAAGCCCTCTGCACAACTTCAACTAGCAATGAGGAAATGCTATCTGAAAGTTAAAAAAATTGAACTCTGGGAACTTTGTTTAACAATTATTTCCCTTTCTGACTGAAATAAATGAGCCCAAAGATTTAGCCCCATGCTCGCTCTTCAGGGAAAGGCCTTTTACATTGATTTATTTCAATGAGATTAATTTTTTATTTTGATGTGCAATTAGGGCAAATTCAACTTATTTTTTCCACCTCTATCACACAATGCCCCTTAATGTATTTTACAAAGGTGGCAGGTGACTTGATAAAACGAAGGCTGAGATTCTGCTGTGATCAGAATTACAGCCACAGTTCACAGCAGCCAGTGGCACCTCTCGAAACATAAAGCTGCAAAATTGGAGGTAGGAAAGCCAAAGCCTGTCATGGCTCTCTACAGACATAGCTGGTGAAAACCAAGCATGAGTGAAAACCAAGCTGTATGTACACACAAGCTGGTGTGCATAACACTGTGGTTACACTAGCTAGTGAGCACATAATTAGCAAAGGATACATTACGTTACCAAAGCCAAAGGCAAGTCTGATCCCCTGATTTGCTTGCAATTTGCTGTTGAGCAGCAACCCCCAGTAAGTAAAAAGAGCCCTTGCTTGTCAGTGAGGGCTGTTGCTAATCGCTTTTAACATGATTCGGTTCCCTCCCCTGAATCCTGGGCTGAAAGCCAGGGAGGACCTTCAGCTCCTCCTGTGGCTTGGGGTATTTGCAGTTTCCCCTGCCCTAATGCGTGAGGAATACCTTGCGTCCTGCACCAGAGTGTTAATTCCTCAAAACACTTTGCAAATCCCTGTCTGGCCAGTTCCAGCTGGACGCTGTGTGGAGACACATTGGTTTGAATGTGTACATCTGGACACTTACCTGCCTAAGCAGTGCTGTAGCATTTGATTGAAATTTTTCATGCAAACTGTGTCCCAGAATATCTTCCAATGGCAAAAACATTTTTAGAGCGAAGCAGAGTATGGAAGAAAAAAAGAAATAGTTGGGTTTTTCTCATGTGCTCTAAGGAAGGTGGAAAACTGAGAAAGCAAGGTATCTAAGGAGACTGGTCCAGGTGGCTAAAGGACTATTTAGAGTTTAAAATTCCTGACCTGGTCAGGATTTCACTTTCTTTCTACTACATATCCCAGTGTTTCTTGACACTTAAAACTAAGAACATTCTCAAAAGTTTAAAAAGATAAGTGTTAGGGGGGAGACAGGGAAGTAGACTGACTCCCTGAAAATGGGCTTTAGGGATAAAACTGAGCAAACTTCGAACTCTGAGATCAGTTGGTATTCCAGCAATAACCTGTTTTCAGATGCTACATGTTTTGCTGAATATATGGCAAGGATATCTATGACAAAAGGGCTTGAAGAGCCTTGGAGAAAAATAGTTAAAAATATTTCTGGGTTTGCAGGACTCCTTTTTTTTTTCTTTCTTCCTTTTTTTTCTTTTTTTTCTCCCCCTCCCCCTCCTTTTTAATATATCCTGACTGCCACAGTCCATATTTTCTTTGTTTGAAACTATACAGTAGCTGTCTACAAACTGCTGTAAAGTGCAGTTACCTGTTATTGCCCTGTAAATAATTGAATAACCTCTTCCAGGCAACATGGTCAAGATGCAGATTTAATTTACTTACAGGCTAGGAGTAAAGATGGTTGAACCCGTTTGGTTTGCTGTCTGCATCTGGAGGTGTTGCGTATGGGTACATAAATAGTTGACTGAACCTGTCAAATTCTCTGCCAGGAATGAGCATGCCCTCTGGTCTGCTATATATGCTTATATGAAACAGTTCCCCTTCAGTTCTCAAGCAGTAGGGAGTAATATATTTTCCAATCCTTTTGTTGGAAGTAGGCAAAATACATAAGGAATCATACATGTAGAAGCAGAAATGGGTTTGTGGGATTTTTTTGTTTTGTTTTATTATTGGGTTTTGGGGGGTTTGTTTTTGTTTTGTTTTTTAAAGGGGAAACACAGTATGAGATTTTTTAATGTTTTGTTTATATTTTGGTTTTGTTTTGTTTTTATTTTATTTTAGTCTCTGTGCTCTTGTGAAACTCTGTAACCTAGCTAGATAGGGATGTAATTGCCTCTGCCAAAATTGTGACAGTGATAGCATGGCTCAAATGCTCCCTAATCATAGGATCATTTTGGTTGGAAAAGACCTTTAAGATCATTGAGTCCAGCCATTAACACTACTCTGCCAAGTCTAGTGCTAAACCATGTCCTGAAGCATCATGTCTATGTCTTTCAAACACCTCTAGGGATGGTGATTCAACCATCTCCCTGGGTAGCTTGTTCTAGTGTTTGATAACCCTTCCAGTGCAGAATTTTCTCCTACTACACAATCAAATTCTCCCCTGGTGCAGCTTGTAGTTTCTTCTTGTCCTATCACTTCTTATTAGGAAGGAGAGGCAAACCCCCACATCTCAAAATCTTCCTTTCAGGTAGTTGTGAAGAGCCTTAAGGTCTCCCCTCAGCCCCCTTTCTTCCAGACCGAACAACCCTGCTTCCCTCAGATGTTTCTTGTAAGACTTGTGTTCTAGACCCTTCCCCAGCCTGGCTGCCCCTCTCTGAACTCACTTCAACACCTCAATGTCCTTCTTGTAGTGAGGGGCCCAGAACTGAACACAATACTCAAGGTACAGCCCCACCAGTGCTGAGTACCAGGGGCACAATCACTTCCCTTCTGCTGGCCACGCTATTTCCATAGCGTAATGTTCAGGTAGTGAAATGAAGTGAAGGAAAATCAAAAGTCAAATTTTAGTCACCATAAATGTGAAATCAGATGCGCGTGGCCTGCATCTTGCTGTGGCAATGCATGCTGCAGTTGTTTCACACTGACTTTAGGTTTTCTGAAGTGTTCAAGGGGCTGCTCCCCATCACCAAGGCCCAGGTTTGTTACATCTCTAATGAGGATGTCACGTTAAAACTGCTTTTTGGACAATTAGTACCATGGTAAGGATTTTTATTTAAATCAAGAAAGTAGGTTATATTTTACACAAGACTTTTACTTTGCTTTCTAATTTAAAAAAAGAAGAATGTTTTCTACTTGCACTCGTTAGGCAAATTTTTAATTTGTATAATTTCTTCCTCACGTTAGTATGTTTTGAATTCTTTAGTCTATATTATATTTTTAAATTAATCTTTTCAAAAGGCAGATGAAGAGACCAAATTATTAAGGGTTGGGAGATACTGGAGAGAAGAGAGAGAAGACAGAAATCTTCCCTTTATGAACAGTCTTAAATGGGGTATCGTGATCTGCAGATGTCCTATCCTTTTCCCAGGACAGTAAATAAAACTTGGAAGCCACTATTTCTCCAGTAAGACTACCCCTTTGGAACTGGGGATGCTAAAAATCATGTTGACAGCACAACTTTTCTAAATACTGCTGCTAAAAAAGGCTAAAGTAATAGGAACAAGAACACTCCATTCAGCTATTAGTCTCCAAGATGTTAATGCTTTTAGGCCTTACAACATGTAATCAGTAAAATTCCTCTTTTTTTTTTTTTTTATAAAATGCTGAGTGTCTAACACACTGACACATACACACGGGCTTGCAATGTCCTGGCGATTTTCCAGAATACTTTCACTATCTCAGTTTCCTTACAGTCTGGATTAGATACAGTGTTTTTCTACTCTTGCTGTTGTTAAACTCCTATCACATGGCTCTGCACTGTTAAACAGCTCTTACCTTCCTCTCTGGAGGCAGATGCATTAAGCCATGCTATTTGCAGAAATACTTTTAAGTTATTTTTAATGAAAAGCATAGAGGTGGGGAGCCACTGTCCAAAACGATGATATTTTCTTGGAAATTGCCCTTTTTTGAAGGTCACTGAAGGTATTCTGTTGTTTTAAATGGGTGGTACACAGTCTTTCAAGTCCATTCATCTTGCTTGTGATTGCCTTTCACCCAAGGACAGTGCCATGCCTTCCTGTCAAGTGACCAAAAGGCAACTCTCCATAATGTGTAACCAGATTTGTAGCCATTGCACAAGTGGTTTGTCATAACCCTGGCCAATAAAAATATAATAATACCAGAGAAGACAAAACTGGCCAGATCTGCCATCCTACAGATGGTGAACCCAGAAGCAATATCAATACCCAGCGACTCTGCTCTTGCACAACTTGGGACTTTTAGGAGTTGCTACTATTGCTGTCACAAGACAGAAACTCCTGACTTGAAGTCTGTTAGTTTTGAAAATAATCTTCTTGGACAGCTAGATATAAGTGAAGGTGTTATATCTGCATATAATAATGTGCAGCTAATATTTATAGACCTGCTCTGTGATGCTTAATGGTTTCTCACTTTTGTTGCAAGCTTACATAAAATCTATGGCTGCTGTAAGGCATAAGGTATAAAACTTTCATGAGTAATATAAAATATACAAAATGTTGTTGTTAATATTTAATACAATTTGCAGCAGTCAATGAGCACAATCAAAGTTTATTAATAAAGTTGTTCTGTTGCAATAGCAATTTCTGCTTTCCATTGTGTGTGTGTGTCTTCAGGGAAAATTTAGCAAGATTTTTTGACCCCCTTCAAAAAAAAAAAAGGCATGTTTAACAATAGTATTGGCAACGCCTTGCAGTACTTGTTGGCATTTTCTTCAGCAAGTAAACACAACTCTTTTAGTGACATCTGTTTAAACACACTCCATGATAAAAGAACTCATTTTTGGCCAGGGTGTTTAGTAAGATGTGTTGCAATTCAAGCAGTTCATAGCAGCCACACTGATGCACTGCAGATAATCTAGCAAATGGGGGTGGGCTTTTTTGTTGTTGCTTTTTTTAACCCATTTTCCTACAAGTCCGTGGATGTTGCAGGCAGCAGTATGCAGGGCAGGAGCTGAATTTATTTGTCTAGGGTTGTAAGATCTTTAGTTAAATAGGGTTGTGTTTCGCTGTACCTGTTGAATCAGGCCAGGTACTGAATTGCCCCAAAGGGCCAGTGCTTTGGCCCCAGGCATAAATGTATCCATGCTGGGGATGCTCCCCATGGACCCTACAACACCATAGGATGCCTCCTCTGAAATCTCAGGATGAAGGTAATTCCTGGCCCCAAATGTTCTTGCAGGGTTGAATTGGTCATCAGAAGCATGACTCTGTACAGCTCAGCTTGGTGTGGTTTATGAGGATTGCTTGAGAACCATTAACTTTAAGGCCTTTGTAGCACCAAAGAAGCTGGTTGTGATGGAGAGCCACCAAGGGACAGGGCCTGTTTTGGCCCTGTTTGCACTGTTTGATTCAAGTGGATCCAGAGGACTTTTTTTCTGTCATCTAAGCATGTGGTTAATCTCTCACTGTGGTTTTAATCCATCTTCTCCATTTTTCTGTGTTATGCCTCACTTAAATAAAGCTAAGGGGTTTTAAGAATAATTCGATATATCTATCAAAAAAAGGCTTTTGTGGTAGTGTTCAATGGCATATCCAAAATAGTGTGTAAAGTCCATCCTTTGTTTTTCTTCTGTGAGCTCTACCATCTGAGAGCTGCTCGAGTGAGTTCCACTTCTCTTTTTGTGCCCTGGACCATATTGAATTCTTCAGCCACATTAGAACAGGAACATTTCATGGCTTGTGTTTGTTGTTTTTGTGTTGGTTATGTTGGGTTTGTTTGGGTTTTGTTTTGTTGGTTTTTGTTTAGGGTTGGGTTTTTTTGGCTCCTTTAGAACTAAAAACATTTTACACAATAGGCTAGAGCAGTACAAGAAGAGGTTCTGCAACAGGTATGAAGTGGTTAAGTCTTAAATTTATTTGTCTAAAATCATCCTTAAAGTAAACATATATGCCACCACACTTTATTTAATTTGTCCTCTGGGTGAAAAATGTCTTGAGATTACCAATGATCTTAGTTGTAATAACATATATATATATATATATACACACATATATATATAAATATATATATATATGGGTTTATTGAAATATATCAACCTTATTGCCAATATTTCATAGACGGTTCTTCATTTCAACAATATAGAATTCAATTTAACAGAAATGTGATATTCCTTCTGAAATTTTAAATTCCCAGCAGATGTATAATTCAATTAAGGCCAGAAGATTAAAAAAAATTGAAGTCATTCTCTATACATACACTCTTTCTGCTCAGTTCCAAAATAATGAAAAACTACAGCTGTTCAGTTTTGGTTCATCTATCGCTTTGTACAATTTTTATGGGTTTTATGTGTAATCACATTTGCAGAGAGAATTTTTATAGAGTCTGCTCCATTTTGCACAGTTATTATCTTTCCACATTAAAAACAGATTGTAAAAACTGATACACAAGCCTTGGGCCCACTCTTTAAGCAAAGCACGGTCATTAAGTATGGGGGGGCAGGGAGTGGTGGTGCAGGGAAAAAAGGAGCTTGTAAAACAATTATTCTGTTTCCTTATGCTATGGGATGGCCTTTGTCTCCTTTTCTTCCTTTCATCAACACACTCCTTTTTATTTTAAACCCTTTCCAGTCTGTATGTGGAACGAAAGGGGTCATTTATTTGTGTGTAACAAAATTCAGCAGAAATTGGACACAGGCATTACCCAAAACTGTAATTCTCCTCTATAGGTGAAAGGTCCTCTCGTGTAAGTGCTTGTATGCTGACAGCATTACCAAACCCTTTCTAAGTTCTTGGCTCGTGTTCCTAGGTTAGTGCTTGAGGTCAGGTTTCCATGTCAGATGTCACAACAGTATCTGTGATCTGTGCAGAATAATTTAATTTTCTGGGCCTCAATTTGTTTTAGAATGCAGCTGCAGCACAGATCTGTTCCAGAGGGTGATACTTGCAGCTCAGCCATAGCTCAGTTGTCACACTGGGATGCCTACAACCTTGCTACTCTGTAGAGGTATAGGTGACAAACTGGATATATTCATATAACTTATGCCTTGGAGTTTGCCCATCTCTGCTAATTGGTCTATTAAAATATTACTTCTCTGGGTCTCTCTGTATTCATCATCCAGAAGGGAACGAAGATCTGCTTAATCTTGGCATTTCAAATGTGAAATATCTAAGATATTTATTCAAAGTTCCAAGCATAAGGTATCAGAAAAGTATTTAAAAAAAAAAGTTTACTCTATAACTCCTTCTAACAAGAGTGTTTGCAGCTCTCCCTGAGCAGTCACTCAAAGGTAAATAGCTTAAACATTAGTGATCAGCACTGCATCTAATTAACTGCCTGATTGCCTGTACGAATCCTACACTGCTCTGTATTGACCTCCATGAAGAAAAAATTGATTCCCTGACCTGTCACTAGATTGCTTTCCAGAAAGTATAAGGGACTTACCTGGGCTTGCTGAAGGTGTTTCTTATCTGTAAGGTGTCTTGGCTTTAGCAGATAACGGTGGGTTTTTTTGACTCTCCTCCTCCCCCAGTGAAACTGGAATGTACAGCTGTTGAAATGGGAGAACCAGATGATTTCACTTTGATTTTGGTTTAGCTGAAGGAAGAGGCTTTGGGGTGGGTAAATCAGCTGAGGACAAATAACTGGCAAAAAAATTAATGTTGGCAGGAGAACAGTATTGGATAGAATTGTGAAAAATCATACTAGGTGAAATATTATGCATGTACTTGCCATAGCATGTGGAAAAACACAGCTTTCCTGACCATGGCTACTACTTCAGCAACCTTGGAAAGGTTTTCAGATCAGAGTCTGTGGTCAGCTGTGTTACAAACTGATAATCTGAACACCTTAATAATTATGGAAATTCAAAGTCATCATTTGGGTACTATGCAATATATGCTATATTATACTAATATATCTGGTATATACAGGGTACTGTTCCTCCTCTTAATCTGTATTTTGGTCTCTGAAGTTTGTAGAGAGTTTGTTTGCAGCTTTGGAGAGATCCAACTCCCAGATTTTTTTTGTTTTTTAACAAGAAAAATGCCTTTGCCATCATGCACCGAAAGGTATTAGTACCTACTGTAACATTTCACCTCCTTCTGAATCATGTCTTATAAAATACAAAAAATCTTTAAGCTTAAGTTGAGTAATTATGTCTTCTCTTCCTCTTGCCATCTGCCTGCATCATAGATATTTCCCTACATCTGCTGAACTGCCAGACCTGAAGAGTATCCTCCACTGATGCTGCTATCCCTCTTCTATGGCGCAGCAGCCTTTTCTTGGCCTTTATGGTTTGACTTCATGCTTCTAAATATGAACTACAGCTACAGGAGGAAGTCTAAGTAAGGAATCATAAGGAAAGTCAGACTTTACTGTCATCTGACTTGTATGCTCACCTATGACACTTGTAACATGCAACTCAGACATGTGCCATTAAATATGTCTAGTTATCTGAATTCTGCATTCCTCTCATTCTGGCCATGGAGAAAATATTACTCTCCTCTTCCTGCAGCAGCCTCTTCTGTATTTGAAGATGTTGAAGCTTCCCTCGGTCATCTGGTCTCTAGATCACCAACCTCGGTTCTTTCCCCTTTTTCTAATTGTAGGTCATAGCATCTGGAACTTGAACCATTCTTATTGTTTTCCTCTAGGCTCTCTCTAGTTGGCTCATAACTGTTGCAATTCGATGCCTGAAATCTGAACAACCCTGGGTAGAGTGTGTTTTGCTGAAAGTTATTTCTTTGGGAGAAAAATCTACACTGGATCATGTAGAAGTGGTGAAGCTACTTTGTGTTTATCGTTCCTGAGATCAAGGTGATCTTCCAGCCCTTCCCTTCACATCACTGTATGTTCCTTTCAAAATAAAACAGCTTCTTCCCACCACATCCACACTCCACTAGTATATTAGGACAAAAATGTCCACAGAAAGAACTCCTTCAGCCTGGCCAATCTAAGCTGTAACAAAACCAAATAAATTTTGTTCAGTTGGATCATTATTTATCTTTAATTTTTTTTTTGTTGAATTTGCTGTACTGCAAAACTTTGAGTCATGTGCCTGTAGCCTTGTGTTTTGGAAGCTGACCCTGTTGATGTAAGAAAGGCTCAAGAGCACCCAGAACAGAAGATGTTGAGAGATCCTATCCATCTGGCTGACGGATGAGAAAATAAAAGGGTGGTTTTGGTTTTTTTGCAGTTAGCTAATCTGTGCTCAGACATTATCTGCAGCTCTAGACATGTTGCCTTTTTCCCAGGAAATCTCCATGTGAGATTTTTTTCATGGTTCTCTCATTACACTGAAAACTCACTGTCCAGTAGATGGGATGGCAGTACTGAGATACTGTATCTATACATGACAAGTTCCTTGAATTAATAATGTTTGGCAATAAATATTTCTGGGGTTTTCTGCAAAATCCATATTTTCTTAAAAATGGGTTTCTCTCCGCTAGATTATGACAAGAACAAGCCATTCAAATTGGTAATTTAATTTGATTAGACAACAGGTTACATTTCCTGGAGGCAGGAAGGAAATGGAGCTGGGTTTCTTACCTTACCAGCCGTTCAGTTTTGCTCTTCTTATTGCAGTGGGGTGCAGGCATCACTTTCCACACAGCCTGCCTGTGTTGAGAGTGAGCAGGAGTTTTGCAATTTTCTTATGGTTAAAGGCCAGGTCTGAGAATGATGGACTTGTTCAGAGAGTTTCATGAACATTATGCCAAATTGGTAACTGAGATCACCCCAATTTGTAAGATAATTTCTCCTTTGTTTTAAAATGTTAATCTTTTGTCTCTAGCAACTGGAGAGAATAAGACAGGCTGAAGTGTGCTGCTACAGGTCTGGTCCTTCTTTCTTGGTTTTTTACTGCTGGGTGCACATTAGGCTTTCAATTACTTTCTTGTTTACATCAAGAGAGGCAAACAATGCTGATTGTACCAACAGGTGGTCAGCCTTCTTGGTTATCAAATGAAAGCAATTAATTCCTTCCATGCCCAGCAATGCACTTTTCCTCCTAATGGAAAAATAAACACTGTCACTTTCCATAACCAAACAGCCAGGGAAGGACCCATTGGACACCAGCCTTTCTCAGCTGCCCTATTACTTTCCTTTTACACCCTAAGAGGGTCGAGGGGCTGGAGTAGGGCAGGGAGGTTCTCTGAATGGATGTTTTATTTCCCAGCTGCTACCTTTGTGAGGAAACGGAAGAAAACATGCAAATCCTCAATGTGGAAAACATTGGAGCAATCCATATCTAGTAAATTGAGGAATGAGTGTTTTAAGGGAAAACTTGTGGTTTATTATGCTCCCAAATTCTTAAGCAAGTAGCAAACGGATGCTGAAAGTAGTTGAATTCCTTCAAAAAATGCTTGTTCTGCAAACTGGGGTTGGGGTACCTTGTAGCTCAGATCAGAGTTAATGGCTTCACAGCTATGGGTGAGCCCTGTGGTACTGTCACATGGAGAACCAGCTGCTGACTTTCCTTCAATGCCCAAGAAAAGCCCCTGGTTTTACCCAAATGATAGCACAGCAGAAATGGCCATGAGGCATTATCTGGGTAAGGGTGGGAATCTACTCATCCCAGCACTGGCATCCAGCTATTTAAGAGATCTTTAGCAAAGCATTATGGCATAAGCACTCAGAAGAGACTAGAAAGAAATGCTTTTTTTGAAATTGTGTATCTGTGAAATGCTCAAAGATACACAAAGCTCTGAAGTTAGGTTGGCTTGGTTTGTGGTGTTGTATTAGGGGTTTTTTTGTGGGTTTTTGGTCGGTTGGGGTTTTTATTTGCTTTTTTTACTTTGTTTTGTTTGGGGGCGGTGGGGGGGGGGAGTTGTTTTGTTTTTATTTGGTTATTTGTTTCTTTTCCCCCCTCTCCCTTAACATGAGGATAAAAACTTACTTGTAAAACAAACAAAAAAACCATCTTGCTAAGTGCTACTCTTGGGACTTGCAATAATAACTGAAGGATCTGATAATCCAGTATCCCATCTTTCCAAAACACATTTGAGAATTTTATGAGTTTGACCTGGGTAAGCATGAAATCTTGCCCAATCCTAGCTTGAAACTCTTGTGGCTTTTGTCTTTTGAATTGCAGTGTGTGTAAGCTGAGAGTTCAAGTTTAGGTATACTTAATGTCTTGTTTTGTTTTAACCGCCTTGAAATTAAAATGTCTTGCATTCTAATATTTACAAACTCCTATTAAATGCAAAATGGGGAAAAAAAACATCTGTAGTTCATTCTGATTTCATTTGTTTATATGCTTAAGTTGTCAGAATTATACTCCTAAAAGATTTCAGCCTAAGTGTTTCCTAACCCAGAACAAATTTGGAGAAAACCCAGCAGTGTACAGGGTAAGGTTTTGTTTTATTTGGGGTTGATTTTATTTATTTTCTGTATCAGTTTAAGCTGGTTTAAGGCAGGACAAGTGAATTTAAATGCTAAAGTGCATCCCACTTTAGCAGACACAAATGATGTATGCATTTATTTTTTTACTGTTTTTTAAATTATTAAATTAAAAAAAAAACCAAACCCAAGAACAATTACAAAAAGGACAAAAAGGCAGCAAGCACAGATCTCTGAATTTATGGGACCTGCCTTTCCTGTGCTGTAGCAAGTTAAGTCCTATGTGGCTTCTTATGCAAAAAAATGAACTTGGGTAACATGAGCTTGATAATGCAAAGAATATTCATGCTAATCACTTGAAAGCTTGTGTAGCTTTCTGTTGCATTTATCCTTTTCATGTACATCAGAAGGAAATTTGCCTCTTTTTCTTTAATCTCTCAACATTTAATCTCTCTAGTTGGACAACTATTTGTACTCCTACTGCGGCCCAGGGTACTGCACAACAACAAATGTCTACAGTCAACAGTCTTGTCTTTCTATGGCCATACACAACAACCTCAAGAAAACCACCTTTTTTTTTTCCCCTATGCAACTGAAGCCTCCAACAATCACCTTTTTGGGTTTTAGTTCTGCAAAGGGCGTTCTTGTGCTTCAAGTGTCCATAGCAGCACCCAAAGCCTCGGAGTCCTTTTTTCTCTTCATTGAGAGAATACCACTGTGGTTTGTGCACATCAGCTTGGCTGTTGCTATCTAACATGCAAGCTGTAAATGTGAAGTGTCGTGACTCGTTTGAGTGACTCAAGTGCTGGGAAACTACCTTGAAAGCTGTCAAATGGGCCAAAGCATTGCTCCTCAGACATGATTTGTCACTAAAAAAATCCTTTCAGCCAGGGGTTGCCTCAAATAGCAAACTCACTGCCTGGGTTTCTATTCATAGGGTAGGAGAAAAGGAATGTACAACACTGGGAAAATTACTTGCTGTGGTAATTTTTTGTTGTTATCCTGTTCTTTTCCCAGACTGCTTTCCTTCTTTCTTGCCTGTGTGGGATGTTGCTTGACAGATGTTTCCTTCTTATCTCACTCTTTCTTTATTGCTCTGCCAGTAGTATCTGATTGATAGAAAGTGGACAGGCTGGTACTTACAATACAATCCTTGGATGATAATTCTTTTGCCAGCTTTTTTTCAGGGAGCTGGAGTCATTGCTTGGTTCTGAGTGATTTCTTCTAATAGAGTAGGAAAAAGAAAGTAGGATACCTTGTCCTGTGGTAATTATTATTATTCTTATATGTTTCATGGAATTTTAGCAAAGTCTGAATAAATTCGAGAAATTCCATATGTTTTAAGGACTTGAGTGATCTGCTTAACTTCAAACATTTATCTAGGCAAAGAATTGGTTTTAGCTCAGACAATGATGTAAAAAGATTTTGGGCAAAAGTTTAAGACCTTCCATCATCTCTGCATAAGTAAACCCTCCTGACCAAATTGCTGGTGATGTTGGAAGTATCACCCTTCGATGGATTTCTTTCTGTCCATGCAGGTGCCTATCCTGTTGCTGAGTATCTTTGATCTGTAGTTAGTCGGTAGTATCTTTACATCTGTAAAACATCATGCAAGTCAATAGCTGAGTTTGTGTGAAGTAGGATCATTAGTGGGGATACAGAGGAGACCTAATGGTCCTTCTGGGCATAGAAGAAGCATATTTATTGCTTTCATTGCAATTTAGCAGACAACTTTTGTCTTGATGGCTCTTTAAACTATTTGGAACCTATAAAACCACTTACGTGGGGAATTTTGCAGAGTAAGAAGTGGAGACCGGTCCAAATTGCTCTCGTGTCTAACACATTAGGAATAATCTCTGAAGATTTTTGTCACTGTATTTCTCTTTTATCGCTTTATTTACTATATGTCATTGCCAGTACTCCCCATTCATCTGTGATTAATAGGATAATTTCATTCTTGACTTAACTGGGACTCTGCATAGTAAGAAAAATGTGGTGATTGTATTGCTTTATGCAGTAAGAGTTGTCATGTAAGCAATTGGGGAAACATTCTGCCCACACGTGTTTATTACAGTGCAGTACTTTGTAAAGTCCATTTGAATTGAACAAGGCTTTTGAACTATTGATTGAGCTGGCACTTTGTGCATTGAGAATAATCAACAGTCGTAGTATGTAGGCAAGCAGTCTATAAAGAAGTAGGACTCTGTCTGCTGTCATATGTAATGCTACAACCAATGCCAGCAGCACTGATGGGAAGCAGGAATGACTATGGCAAAGAAAAAAAGAAAAAAAAAAAAGCCTAATTTCAGACTGTCTAAGCGAGAACGTAGACTATTTTGTCCTGAGGCTGACTTTAGGTGTACAGAAAATCCTAAATGTGTTTTGCAACGATGTATATTTTGCTGAAATAATTTACACTGTTGAAACAGACTTAGAAATCAATCTAATAGCAGAACAGCATATGTATTTATATGGGGCAGGTAGATGTTTTTATGGGCTAACAATCTCCTTCTGAGAGATTTACCTGGAAATAAGTATAAAATACATAGCGTGGAAATTTTCTAGTCATCTTAGATATTCATAGATTATTTATGAAGTTTGCAGCACGATGATAGATCTGCACATCTGAAGTCTGTTTACTAATGTATGTCAATCGACTTTTCCCCTCTATCAGTGAATAGAAGAAAGGGTTACACCCACAAAGATGAAGCAGACATAAGAGATCGTAAAGCAAAGCTCATGTGGAGATAGGTCAAAACCACTGTGGGGTAATGGGGATAATCTTTGTGTCTCGGAGAACTCCAGTGGCTAATGAACACAAATCAGATCCTCAGCACCACGTTCACTTAGTTGTTGTTTCGGTTTTTTTTTTTTCTTTTCTTTTTTGCTTTACCTCAAATGCCTGCCTGAGAAGACATCCATAGGAAGTGTAGGCAGTATTTTGTAGAGGACGATGGGCCACGTCACACTGTCAGTTTGGAGGCAGAACTCCCACGGACCTCAGCAAGCTCTGCTGGGAAGCAGATGGTGTGTTTCAGCTCAGCTGAGGCATATGAAGCTGAACAGAGGCACGAGCAGCCTGTTAGGCAAATCCTTTTGAAACTGGGGTGAATTCTTGCAGCTTTTTGTGATCTAGCCTGAATTTCAGATAGTCAGATTTTTTTCCCTCTTCTTCTTTTGATTCTATAGCATCAGCAAAGGTTTTTTGCAGTCCTGCCGTCCGCTGTGATCAAAAAATGGTGCTTGAGACTTTCTGCTGGTGGGAGGTTTCCCACAGTACCTCTGTGCACAGAGTGGATCCTCTGCTTAAACCTACAGCAGGTGAAGGGAATAAAGCCTGATGTACATTTATATATATCTAACGTATTGGATTATGACAGAATTCAAAGTAACCAACTTTATATTCATAGAGAAGATCAGAATTAAAACTGGTGGGTTTTTTTTCTTTTCATATTTTTTCCCCCTTCACAAAGACCCAGAGGCAGCTGTAAGATTAACACATCTTGGGCTTTTAAGTGGATGAGAATTTTTTTTCTCCCCTCTTCATTTAAGTTTGCCACATGCCTCAAGTTAACCATGTGCTTGAGAGTCTTGCTGGATCAGAGGTGAAATCCAGCAAGTCTGACTGTCATTTCTAGTACAAGTGAACAGAAATTAAAGACTAACAGTGGGGCTTTGGCAGCAACAATGGTTTGGGCCTCTGAGTCCATGGGTAAAATTGCTGGACCATTGGGTGTGTAGAGTTCACTGTAAACCTGCAGTAGCTGCTTTAAAAATTCTTTATTTGATGATATAGTCTCCATAGTCTGCCTGAATCATTGATCACAGGCTGGCTGGTAGCCACCTTGGTCTACAGTGTGTTGACTGTCAGCAATGGAAGGATGTTGGATTTTCCTGCAACACTGGAAATTCAGTTTGGGTCAGTTTTGTCCTTCTTGTATTTGGGTTGGTTTTGTTGCTCTCTATCTCTGTAAGATGCTCCAGTTTTGACCCTTGTAATGAGAGGTTTGCATGAGAATGACTGACCACAGGAAGAATGTGGTATGTGGTTATTCCTGTTGTCAGAGCCAGGTTTTGATTTGCTGCTTTTTTTTTTTCTTTTCTTTTCTTGTCTTCTTTTCTCCCATTTCGTTTCACTTAAGAAGCAAAGATTATGTAGTTGAATTGTCTGTCAGCCCCTATTTTTTCTCCTCTTGTCTCTGTGGCTTTTTACGCCAGTGAATACATTTTAACCATATTTGACAGGCACAGAGGTCTCTGATATATTTAATTTCTGCCAGTTTCATGAAAATAGCAGCCATTACAGTGGAGCAAAAGTGGTCCCTACAAGGGGAAGTCAGGAGATCAACCGTTATTAGATATTCAAAAATTCATGTGGGAGGGCAACTTGGAGACGTAAATCAATAGGCAATGAGGCCCCTTTGGTTCTGCTGCTCACCAAACCCCTCATCTTTCTCCCACCTCTACGTTTAGCTGAATCATTAGGAGCAGATATGGCATAATTCTCTGTCTGAGCACACTGTGGGGTGACAGAAGACGAACGTGAGCTGTGCTAGCATCACGTTGAACACAAAAGGCAGTTTGAGGAATCTAAATTCAGATTCATTTATTTATGGCTGGACTTTGGAGCAGGGGAGGACAAGAGAACAGCCTTTAAATGGTCTGTGCACTTCGAGTGGTTGAGCATGGGAGCGGGTCAGGCAGGCGGGTGCTGCTGGTTTGTGTGTTTGCAGTGCTTATTAATTACATTTCTTTGTAGCTTGGTGGAGATTTCATTCAGGGGAAATGAAAAGACGTGCAGTTAAATAATGCTCTGTGTGTATATGTAATTTCTGGAGCTGCCTGTGAATGCTAATATTGTTATTCAATAAGTTATTTCTCGGCTTTTCCAGCCATCGAGCGAAGCGCAAGGGGAAGTTTTGTGGACTTGTAGGTGATTTGCCCAGTGAAAACACACAGCAGGTTGGTGAAGATAAATCTGCTTTTGTGTGTGTCTTCAGTTCCTAATCACCGAGTAAAAATCTCCATTTATTTTCAGGGAAATGACAGGGAAAAGACAGATCTGCAGCTTGTTTTGTTGTTGTTGTTGGGTTTTTTTAAGTATTTTAAAGGAATAAATTCTTCATCTATCTAAATTTAACTCTAAAAGTGAGTATAAGCTAAGGAAATTTTTCAGTCTGAAATATGTGGATTTGCTTTTTTTGTTCTCTACTTCTGGCTTCATTTCTGTGAGATGGCGCCTGTTTGGAGGTGTTAATCTCCACATAATGAAATCTCAGGGAACACATATCCTATATCTGCAGTGCTCCAACTGTTCTTTGAGATCCCTGCGAATGCATCTCACATAATAACCAAAGAAAATAGCAAAAAGCCTGTGATTAGAAACCTAACAAGTAGAGCTCATATAGCAATAGATAAAAAAAAATTACCATTCACACGAGCTGGTTTTCTTTAAACAGCTCAATGAGACAGATCTATTTCTTTGCTGGTGTAGAAAACACTTCAAAATGGAGTATAGGAATTCATGATTTCCATGTCTCACTTTGAAAATTGATATTTTTCCAATTTTTTTTTCCACCTACTAAAAGCTCTTTTAAAAGGTGCAAGAACCTGTTACTTAATCTTTTTTACCCACTCGGTGTATGTCAGTGAAGTCAGAACCTTTCAAGTAAATGACACTGAAAAATTAGTCTATTGGTAATATCTGTGTCAATAATGAAGCATCTTAAAGAAAGTTATTGACCATTCTTTAGGCACCAGCTTCATGCTTAGTGTTTGTTTTTTTGTTGGTTTTTGGTTTTTTTTTTTGGACTTTACTTGTCACTTGCTAAACAGGAGGGAAAGTCCAGTCTAGGTCAAAATAACTTATAACTGGTCAGTCTGTGACACAAGTGTGGGCACAATAAGAAGTAACTGAAGTTACAGTTGGCTGTAGCTGAATATTATGATGTATTGTTAGCATGCTCTGGGTTGGTATGTATCATTCCAGGTGCCATTATTTTACATGGTCTGGTAGAAACTTTGGCTTTATTAAAGTTTAATGGCATTTTAATCTGATGTACTAAAAAAAAAATTGTAATAGATAAAATACTTGTGCTTGAATTTTATTGATTGATGGTAGAGAAGGTGAAGTAGCAAACTGTAACTGGAGGCAAGGGTATACAGATAGATCTGAATTGCCAGAACAAAGCAAGCTTGGGCAGAGGAAGATGACGTTAAATGGGAGTGAAAGGCAAGAAGAGTTGACTATGAACTGAATGCTGGAAATAAGCCAGTCTAGAAGAGAATTAAAACAAGAAGTTAACAAGGCAGCGCAATAAGGAAGGACCACAGAGATTTCTGCCAGGAAAGGATGTGGAAACATTGAGTTAAATCTCAGCAGAGGAAGGGAAAAAGCAAGAATATCAGTCAGCTATCTTAAAATCTTATGCATGTTGGTAGTATTACAGTATGAGGGGAGAACTTTAGTAGCTGACAGATGATGATGGAACTGTTGCTTGTCGTGTTTTTGTTGGGAAATGTCCCCTAAGTTTGTAAAAAGTCTTTCCAATGTCTAGTCCTTTCTACTTAAGATGCCAAGCTTTTTGGAGCCTAATACCTTTAGTGTCACTGTGGGGTGTAGATTGGGTGTTAACTCAAGGAGAATTTCAACTTGTGAGATTCACCACCAAGACCTTCTTAAAACACCTGGGGTTTCCTCAGAGGTGTCTCTCGCAGTCCCAGCCAGACCTGGCCTTGTTTCACTTATGAGATCTGACGAGGTTGTAGCCTGGGGTGGGAATGGTTTCTGCAAAGAGCTCTGTAGATTCAGGGAACAGGACGGATTGGGGTCATGCTGACAAGATTTAAGTTGACACAGTTTTTGTGAAATGAAAAGATCATTTTTCAACAAGAAAGAAGTAGGGTAGTTGTTTGTGGATGTTGTGTTTTGGCTTGAATTTCACTGATGGCAATCTAGTCTACAAATGTAAATGAATGTGGCCTTGAATATGAGGGATTTTGTAAGGATTTCAGGTAGTTACAACTCATTCAACTGATACGTCCTAGTTAGAATATACCAGTTCACTCCACATCTCCCACTCCTGTGTTTCAAGAGCTCTGACATAGCTTCATCAACTATTAATACCCAAGAAAGTTTTGCATCTCTGAGTATCATGGCAGGACTGTGCCCATACCCCTCCTTCTCAGTGGTTACAGTTGGAGGAAAATACTGATCTCTGCCTAGAGAGTCAAGGAGTCTAGAGACAGCTCTCCTTTTGTCCCAGATACAAAGTTTTAACCTAAAAAAGCAAGGATTTTAATAGGGTAAAATTCAATATGGAATTTTTGTCTTGTATTGAAACACTCGTGCTTTTGTTTGTTTTTTTCTTTCTATTGAAACACTTATGGCATCACCTCAAAGCCTTAGCTGTGCTCTGCACTATTTGTAAATGCAACAAAAATGTTTCTGGCTCAAAGAGAATATTATATATGTGTGTGTATGTATATATATATATAAAAAATAAAATATAATGCATCTAGAGGTCTAAATAATACTGCCTCCCCAGCTGGAAAGAAATTTTTGTAGATATATCTGCTGTAGACAACAAGGTTGGAGGTTTCTGTTTTCTGTATTTGAGACTGCTTTTAAAGGACTTCTGCTGATCACTATTTTTATTCTTCTTAGTATTTTCCTCTTTGGCATTGATTTGTTTACAGCTCAATTTCCACCTGTCACAGAAGTATAACAACTTAAGTTGGATCTCATACATGAGTCTCTAATACCAGTTTGAAATACAGGACCCCCTAAGGTGTAGGTACTAAGAACCTTAGCACTTTGATTCACGTACTTTTTTCCTTGTGCAGTTGATGTGGTCACTCTGAGCAGTTGGTACCAGAAAGAAAAATCTTTATTTTTTCCCTAAACACACCAGTGCTGAGACACTACTGGAAGCTATTTGCCCAAATGGTGTTACTGACTAACATGACAATATGTTCTCCCACCTGAACTGCAGTACTCCTTCCTAGAGGGTTGAACAGACACCTTCATTTTTGCCCTCTACGATCAGAGCAATCAGCTTGCCCATAGCATCCAAAGATGAGTATTTTCCTCCTCAAGTGAACGTGAGAGAAGCAAATCTCTGCTCCATGGGCAAATGAGTTGTGCCAGGCATTTTAATGATGAGGTAGGTTAGCCAGGTTATAATTACCATTTAATTTGCACTTGCAGAAGCTGTAACATTTACCTGAACATGAGAGGCACTGGGAGAAGTGGAAAATTCTGTTGCACTTCTGAAACAAATCAAAGAAACCACCTCAGATATCATATTTGAAACAGAATATCCTGCTGACTGACCATGCACGTTGGCATCAGTAGGATTTTTTGATGCATAGGGCTGAATGATCACTGCAAGAAGTGAACATGAAAGAAATCAGTTCCATGGTGGAAAACATGTAGTTTTGCTTGTATTTTACTCCCCCCTCCCCGAAAAAAAAAAAAAAAAAAAAAAAAAAAAAAAAAAAAAAAAAAGTGTTTTAGAACTCTCAGTCCTTTTCCCTGCTGAATGGCACCTTAAATTCTTATTCTTCTCTCTGCTGTCCTCAGAGACTTGGGAATTTTTTTAACTGAGGTTATCTGGGGTTTTGTCTAGTTTAGTTATTTTTAATATCACAAAGAAGAGGCTGTCCTTCCCATCCCACCCACTCTGGCACCTTTTTACTGCAAAATATCATTTCCTTCATGAGTGAGAAATCAGTGATCAGCATAAGTACTGCAGCCCTTTGCATCAGTCCTCGCACTTCTCATGAACTTGTGAACCAGTGCTGTGTTTTCTTTTTCTGTTGTGTCCTGCAAACATCCCCTCTTTCTTGCAGAAGTTCCTGCAGGAAGTACCCATAGGTTTTAATGTCATACTTACTGCTGTCTTTTTCATTATTTTTCACCTTCTGCAGTGAATGGTTTTTGCTTTCAGTGTTTGTTCTGTAGGAGGGAACTGTGGGTGGTTACAGCTGTAACATGTGCTCCATAATCTTAAAGCATTTGTTCAAAAATTTCCAGACTGCTCTGTTTGAATTTTTAACCAGTTGAGTGGTGTATGCCGTGGCCTGGGGGAGCCTTGCTGCTCCTGCATCACAAGCTGAATCGCATCCCACCATCACTTGGAGCATTTGGCAACTGCAACAGGACCCATATCCTCCAAAGAGAGGATAAGGTGAGGGGTGAAGGTTATGTTGTACACCTGACATTTGTTGCAGGCAGAATTGAGAAGCTTCTGTAGACCTTGGTTTGTATTTGGTTTAATTTTTTCCCAAAAGCTTCTGGCCAGCCTGTGTACACCCTATAATTCTGCTGTAGGTGGTGGGGGAAGGCATGGTGTGTATTAGAGCACAGTGGGAGTTGTCTTGTTGGTAGCCAACAACAGAAGGGCCAAAGTATTGATTGGGAAATGTGTGAGAAAAGGATATTGCTTCCTATGAGGGAGCAGAAGGCATGAACACCATGTGGTTTGGATGGGAAAAGGGATTTTGGATTGGGGCAGACCACAGCTTGCCTGGGTTTTCATCCATCCTGACTGGAAACCAGTATATGTTATGATCCTATGTTAACACTATACACAAACATTTTTTTTCCTCTTTTTTTTCTTCTTTGTTGTGATGCTGAAGTATTTACAGTGCAAGTTTCCTTGATGCTGTTATAGAGACATTTCTCCTCTCCTAGTGCCAACTATTAAGAGCCATCATGTGCAATAGCATTTGAGCTTATTCTTCTCCTGGCATTAGCAAAGAGATTACTTCTCTTTGTAAATGTTGAAATGTTTTGCAGCTTAGTTATAAATATAGCAAAATCATGTTGCTTTAGTTCCAGCATCTGGTAGGATCCCTTTAAAATATAACTGAGTAAAAATTAGAATTTAAACAGCAATTTTGCCCCTATTTTTCTACTTTAAAACAACAAAAAAAAATATCCAACTTTTGTCATTATATGTATAAGCAAATCTCTTTATTTCTGTCATGAAACTAAAAATAACTACAAACGCAGTCTCTTTCCCAAATTGCTTGCAATATATATTATCAGTGGCTTCAAGATTCAAAGCATGGATGTGCTTATTGAACAGTCCCTGAACTGATGGATATAAGACTGTGGGCTTTGTCAAGGAGACAGCCAGACATGAAACTCTGCTTACCTCTTGTTTACTGTTAGGAATGTTTGTTTTTGACAATTTTAAAAAGAAATGAAAGCCAGATTAAACGTATGTAAATCTAAATTGCTGTACATACAGTTTCCTGCAGTGCACAGGGTGTTCACCAGGGATTCAGGTGTCTGTTCTCTGTGTTGCTAAAATGGGGTATTCAACCCCTCTCTTGAGGAAATACATGGCAGGTTTGTGGTGGGGTTTAAAATTGGAATAAAAGATCTATTTTTTTTTTTTTTTTTTTTTTTTTTTTTTTTTTTTTTTTTTTTTTTGATTTTGGAGTAGCCTTTGGGACAAAGGCTTTTGAAATTCTATCCCAGATTTTGCCTTTTCAAGTCTAGTCTCTGTTTCAATGCAGAAATTTTGTTCAGCCCTAATGGTAGGTACAAAACTCTGTTCAGGAGAGGAGGCTGCTTGGAAGCCTTACATTTTTCAAAGCTCTTCTGTAAACCAACTGTGAGTTTAGTATCTCAGTTTAACCTTCTTCTCAACAAACGGTGGTAGTCTTTGTCCCTTTTACCAGGTAATTCAAGCCTCTAAATTCCTGATTTCTTTTAAATCCATTGATGAAACTTCTCTGATTCTCTGTGAGGAGGAATTTATTCACGCATACAGAGAGAGCCCATTGCTTCTTTGCAGAGCTGGAAGAAGGAAATTCCTCTCTTTCTGTCTCACAGCTCCTCAGTCTTTATGTTCATCTTTGCAAGACTGAAATACCTTCATTAGATCTAGTTTGTAAGTTCTTTTTCTGGGTAACACCTAATAAACCTATTGCTTAGCAAAATGGCTGAGCCTTGGCTGATATCACTATATTTTCTTCTGATGACTTAAAGACTGAAGAGAGAGAGATTTGTGTCTGTGTATTAAAATATGTTTCTTAAGTCCTCATTGCTTGGTCAGCTACTTTGGGAGAAGCTCTTGGCTTACATCTGTGCTATACAGACTTATGGCTGCAATCAGAAGTCTGCTAAAAACATGTAAAAGATGGACCCTGCCACAAAAGCTTCTTAACTTAGTTGAGGCAGATAACCTGGGCAAAGGATGGGTCAGGGAAGAGCTCAGCTGTGATTCTACTCCAGGCTCCCCTGTTTCTGTAACTTAGATTATGCTGTTCTCAGTCTACCCAAAGGCCACACCCTTGGAAGACATGGCCAGTAGAAAAAGAGAATTTGGAACAACCTGGTGGTTGTTTCTTGCTATCTTCTTGCATCACGACACTTATTTTGCAGTGTTCAGAAAAGATGCGTTACAGAGTGAGAGAATTTTTCTTGCCATATCTTCATTTAAAAGCTGTGGCACACATTAAATTTAATTACTCTCCTTCTGTGGCTTAAATTGAGGGCAGCTTCAAAAATGAGGGTGGCTTCTATTAAACTTAATTACTTTTCCCTGCAGTCTGCATGGTTAGTAATCACTGGTAGATTCTAAACAAAGATACATTAAAGAGATTCTTTTATGGAAAGTAGGCTATAAAATACAGAGAGGATCCAAATACCTTTTATGCCCAGGTTTAATATATTATTGTTATAGACAGCTAGAATAATAATAATAATAATAATAATAATAATAATAATAATAATAATAATAATAATAATGTTTCACGGTGATTAAGAAGGTATTGCTAGGGAAGGGGTGTTAGTTGAATTTAGCCTCTAGATGTTTAAGCAAAGAATTCTTCAATTTCTTCAAGTTCTTTTGCAGAATTATGGGGTGAATAAAGGTTAATGATAGAATTTTTTTACAATGTGTTCTATTGACTATAGATGGCAGATCTGACAGTTAAAATGAAAATTGTTCCAGAAGAAACTTGAGTCAAACTAATTATTGGAGGTGTTATAGGGATGTATAATTATATTCACCTTAAAAAAAAGGAAAAAAAGTTTTATTACAACTATGCTTTTTAAGGAACAAGTGGAGAAATAAAAGCTGTAATTGTGCTTAATTATAGCTAACTGTAATTGCACACGACTGCAATATGCAGCACATCAGCAGCAGATTAAGAGATCTTGGCATATGTGTAGTGTACAGAGCAACTTTGAGCAGAGGTGTAGTTTTATGAATATAGTTATGTATAATTTAGATCTCCTACTTTGGATTCCATCCGTGTTGATTTTATTTTATTTTTATGGCTATTGTGGCAAGATAATTGTCACTTGGAAAGTGCTGCTGCAGTGATTTATCTGTTCCAAATGAGTCAAAAACCTTCAAAAGGAAAACTTGTTTTCTTTTACACCAATGATGTTATGTTACCCAGAGAGATTTTTCTCAAATGCCTCTGTGTATCTATAGATGAAGATAGATAGCTAACAGGATTTTTTTTTTTTAATCAGCACTGAGCTCCCAAGGATTTTGCAGCATGGCTGAAAATCTTTGTTAGAGATATATCCCCATGTTTTTTTGGACTCAACCCCCTCAAAAATGTAGCCTGTGGGTCTTTTGCCCTTGTGAAAATGCTGCTTTGAACAAAATCTAGGGATGTGAATGCCTAAAGGTAGATAAGGTAGATTCTGATTTCTTCTCTTTACACCTGACTTAGGCTTTTTTTTCTTTCTTCCTTTCTTTTTTTTTTTTTTTTTTTTTTTTTTTTTCCTATTTTTTTTTTCTTCTTTTTATTCAGCTACATGCACACCGCTCTCGTTTTTGAGTGGTTTTGAGTTTTGCTTGTAAAACATCAAGCTATTCCTATGGAATGAACTTGAGGGAATGCAGATGCTTAGAGGAGGTTGTTGAGCTTCAAAACTACTGGCTATATTTCCCACTGCAAACCAGACCATTGCTTAAAGAGTGAAGGCCAGTGTGAACCATATTACTGATGAATGTGTGTGTGTGTGTTCCTGTGATGGTGAATTTCTGCATCTCTCCAGTGCTTCAGATACATTCAGTCTTTGTTTTGTCGTGCCAGGATCCTCTCCAATGTTCCCAACCTGTTTTAAGCTGTTCCCCAAAATAAATAAAATCCATCTGTCACTTGATGCCTTCCTTCCAAAACATAGTTCTGCAAAATGTTTCAGTCTTGGACCAGCAGCAGAGTTAATTCAGTCTAAACTTTGTGAAACTGTTGGGATAGGACTGGGGTTTTGCCCTGCTTGCTGGCACAAACTGTAGTCCTAGTTTTAAGGAGCTCTGCTTCTAAGCTTGTACAGCTTTTTAGCCTGGGAAAAGTATGTATGCTGACCCCAAAGAAGAAAAGGAAGTTTTTATGAAAGAATTGTGTGGGTTTTTAAAAAAAGGGTGTTCACCAAGGACACTGATGAATAAGAAATGAGGGGCAGAATTTCTGAGAGTTAGAGGAATCAAAGCTTGTTGTTCTAAAAGATTTACTGCACGAAGAATGTCCTGATAAGTGGCATATTCTGAGTAAAGTGCTCCCTTCAAATGGCAGCACTGTAGAAAAAATGCACCTATTGCAGGGCTGCCAATAAGCCTATGTGAGCAATATTTATTGACAGCAGGTTATGGGTGTTCTTTAATAAATCTCTGTTAAGCAGAAAGGGAATAAAAGCTGAAACCCAAATAGTAATTCACTTTGGCTACTGTTTTCTTACTCTTAAGTGTAGATGGATGCATTGACCCTGATCAGAAATTTCTGAAGGATAATTCTGGTTAGTAGCAGCTAATGTGGAATTAAATGTGTATACATTTGTGTATGTGTTTCCAGAAAAGCTAATGATACAATTCCAAATGCTGAACATGTTCCCTACTCCTCTTTGTTAATACAGTGTTGCTTATGCTTGGCAATAAACTATTATTTCTCCTCTACTTTTGTAATTACATTTAATAATCAGCTCTCACAGTCCAATAGTATTAAACGTAGGAGTCTTTTCAACAAACTATGATAAATAGCTCCTTGCAGAACTGTTGTACTTGAGGAAGCTTTATGGCTCTCTTTGTAAGATTTGTCATTTTCTTAATGCTGCTTCAAAAAGCTTCTGAGCTTCATCGTGGACCGTCACTGTATTTTTCCCTTCCCCCTCTGCCTATGAGTGTAGCTGGGTAAATGAAGCTTAATGTGCCATTTCCAAGCACTGTGACACTCCTCCAGGGCTGGTTACATTTACCATTGCTAAAGTCTAAATAAGTGAGTTTTAATGAGCAGGAATGCCTGCTAATAGCTGATTCAGGTACTTAGTAGTCCATGTTATTCAACTGTGGTAGAATTACAGAACATAAATGGTCTGATGATTAATAAATGTGCTTGCTATATATTGCAGCCTAATAGTTTTTGCCATTAAAGAACTATCTTAAGATCTTCTGGTTTGGATGTGGTTGAGGAGAAAAGGACTTTCTTGTGTATTTATAACACTGGTACCTTATACCTTAAACTTTATATAATAATTTCACATCATCATCAATATTTTCCTCAGCAACATTAATGAACCTGTTAGAAATGGTGGTACTTGTGTACTTCAGCTTCCTGAGGTGGCCAGCTCAGCAGATTTCTCTTCACTTAGGGCTGTCAAAATAAGTTCAACTCATCCTTTTAAGGTCAGAAATAAGACAGTGAGTTAGGTCTTTATCTCTTTTCTTCTCTTGTCCTGTTAATTTTGGGCAGCAGTATAGGGAACAATAAGAACAGAGCTTGACTGCAGGTTTTTTTAAACATTTTTGATTTGTGGATGGGCAGGTGGCAAGAGTAGGGGGATGGGGGTGGGGTAGGAGGGAAAGGCAAAAAATAACAGATGAACAACAAGAATGAAGAAATAACAGCATCCAACATCTGTTACTGTTTGTGCTGAGATGCTCCAGAAGATACTGGAGTATTTATGGAACTAGTATAACAAGTGTTCTCAACTGCAGCTAGCAGGACACGGAGCGTTGGCTGGTGGGCTGGAAGTCCTTTCTGTATTTTTCCTATGCCATCCCATGTTTCAGCCTGATATTGCTGTCTGTTGGCTCCCAAGAGCAAACAAGAGCTATCAAGACAGAAAGAGCTAAGCAGTGACTTTGACTAACCCAGTAAAGAGGCTGTAACTCTGTGAGCAGGTGGATTAAAAGAGAATATGGTGGCTGTCTGAAGGAGGAGGTGGCAACATGGGTGTTCTAGGTAGAGATGAGCTGGTTTTCAGTGGTTCCTGATGGAACCTGTCCTGAAGAAAACCAGGCTTTTCCAAAGTCGTTAAATGCTTCCCCAGGGCTAGGTAAGGTAGCTGCAACATTTATCAAAGCTGGCTTCTATTTCCATAGCTGGGAGTGTAGGCAGAGGAGTTTGCATCTGCCTGTGGTACAGCTTATGGCCATGTCCAGCATCCCTGCTACTACACACTTCAGCAAGAACTGACCTTGTCAGATTTCTGGCATTTACTGTCTTCTGAGCGGAAAAATACAGTTAGAGTTCACTGCTCTCCTAGCTGGAAGTAGTAAGACTGCAAAGCCTGGAAAGCTGTGGGGTTTTCAGCTGGGGGATGTTGGGTTTTGTTTACTGATAAGTACTAATGTGGGTCCTGTAAAAAAAAAAAAATGTTGTTTGCAAGGCAAACTAACTAATATTAGTTCTTCTAAGGAGCCTGCATTTTACCATCTGGATTTGATCCAGAAAGTGTCTCAGCTTCACAAAGCTTCGGAGATTCCCAAATGCATGTCTCTACTTGGTCTGCATAGGGTAAGAAAATAATAACTATTTGAATACATAATAGCTGACGTATCCAAGTTCTGATTCAGTCAAGTATTTTGAGACCAGGATGAGATGCCATTTCCAAGCTTGGCATTTCTTGGTAGATAACCAACTGTGGCTTCTGAGAAATAAGTTGAAATACATACTCCAATTTTTTAATGGCTTCAAGTCTGTGTATATTAGTGAAAATACCCAACACCAGGGAATGCCAGAGTTTTGAACTATTAATGGGTGAAACTGGAGGGGAAGGCAGAAGAGTGCAGTGTGGGCATTCCGTGGAAAATTGTTAGAGTGGATTTTTCTTTTTGTCATTCCTCACTAAAGACATCAACATTTGACCCAACCAACAGCTGCTTGAGCATAAAAGATACTTGTGTAGATGGTACATATAACTACTCTATACAAATATGGCAAAGTCTTAAATGTCAGGAAACATTTACTGCAGTCCTGTACAACATTCTAAAAATCAAGGCAAGTACCTAGGCCATCACTGTCTATAGTACTTGAATAATTCTTGTGTCTTTCTTTATGTATAATATGCATCCCTGTGTTTATATGATTTCTTGGGGTGGTTCAGCCTGGAGAAGAGAAGGCTCCAGGGAGTCCTAGCAGCCTGCCAATATCCGAAGGGGGCCTACAAGAAAATGAGGGAGGGACTTTTTCCTAGGCCATGTAGTGATGGGGGGGGTGGGGGAGTGGCCTTAAACTAGAATACGGTAAACTTAGGGTAGACATTAGGAAGAAATGTTTTAGTGTGATGGCTGTGAGACACTGGAAGAAGTTGTTCAGAGAAGTTGTGGATGTCTCATCCCTGGAAGTGTTCAAGGCCATGTTTGATGGGGTTTAGAGCAACCTGATGTAGTGGGAGGTGTCTCTGCCCATGCAGGGGGGTTGGAACTGGGTGATCTTTAAGGTCTCTTCGAACCCAAGCTGATACATGAATCTTGTGTAGAGTTAACACATGGCCCAGACGCCTCCTTCTGCACTTCTATATTTGTATGGCTAAATTTGATCTCAAATTACTTCTGAGACTTCAGGCATGATTCCCTGCCTTTCCTTTGTACAGTGGAGAAGAGATGGTGGTGAAGTATAACACAACACTGCAAGCAAGGGTATTGGTCATATGAGCTACAGGTCAGTAGAATAACAAATGTGCAAAATCTTCTGCCCAGGCAGTTTGTAGTAGGTGTAATGAGCATCCATTTTGGATGATATTTCTTTTCATTTTGGAGAGACACAGAGGGTATTTTCCTCCCACTGATCTCCTGTAGCTCCCTGAGGCAAGAGCCTGTACATCACTTCTCTCCCTGTACTAACAGGGTGAGGATGTAGGAGTTGGTACCATGGTGCATTCTCCTACATGTTCTTCCTGCTCTTTACTGTACCCCAGAGAGACAAAATCTGTACCCATGGTTCTTCCTTCCTTCATTTCTGAGTCATTAACTTCCAGAATACAGCACTTCCCTGAGAAAACACCTGACAGCAGCAGTGCCCATGCTGCAGCAGCTGTGTCTGCACATCCACCATGTCAGGGGCTGCCCTTGGAGCAAAGTGGGATCTTTCTTCATTCCTCCTCTATGCCCTACTGTTTCTCCCAAATGACCCTGGCTGAATTGCATCCTATCTGTGCCCCCATTACTAATCTATAAAAAGACACACTGCTGTGTTTCTTCCACCTATTCATTTTTATCTTACTCTTTAATACCAGAGCAGAAGGTGTAAGAGAGAGGAGATTTCATGTGGTGTCCTTGGTGGGTACTTAGACAAGAGGCCAAGATCTTAAATGGGATTTGTAGGTAAATTGCAAGGAGTGAGGATTTGGCCTAAATTTTGCTTTAACTTCTAAGTTATAATATTATTGCCTTCAAAGATGAGGGAGAGAGAGGATTTAAAAAAGAAACATCTTTTTAAAGAAATCTAAAAAAATAGTAAAAATAATGGGGGCATGTTTTATTTGGGGTATTATTCATATACTGGATATACACAGGACTTCCCCTGTTTTGATGGCAAATGCTTATCACTAAATGCACAGAGATTTCTTTCTTCCTTACCTTAAGAGGAATGAAAAATTCAGAAGTAGCAAATTTAGAATAGTGAAAAATGAAGCTTTTAAAAATAATCATGGGAGAAAACAACAAGCGTGTTTGCTCATGTCCTTTATCTCAGTCGGCTAATCTTGCAGAATGTCAGCTTGTATAGAAATAGATTTTTACATATGAACTTGTTACATCACTTCCTAAAAAAAGAGTATTTAGCTTGCACTTAAATAGCACATTCAGAGACTGCTTATGCAGTATTTCTGCTGCAAATTTATGATCCTTGTTAGGCAGCTAAGCACTGTGTGAAGTTTTAAAACTGCAGTGTTTATTTGCTGCTTACTGTGTGAAAGATAAAATACTTACAGTACCATCAGTTTGAAATCTTGGTTATTTTTTTTAACATCGTACATTTTTTAAAACAGGAAATTGTTTTCTACCATTTTGATCTTTACTGGTGATACGGCACAGCTCTATAAAGAAATATATGCTAAAACATGGGATTCAGGGAAAACAAAAACTTTGTTAGAATCCATCTAATTAATTATAGCAAAACTGAAATTTAAACACCATATTTAGCTCAACTGTAACTTGTTTATTTTCTGCACTCTAACAAAGCTGAGAAACTATCCAATTAAAGACCAGTGAAACATCTTGTGTCTCTCAATGGCATTTCAATACACACTATTAATTCTTCCAAGTCAAATTGGACACAGTCCCCCCATGTGATTTTAGGAAGAGCAGAGACAACAATGTGTTTTTGGAGGTGCCATTTTTCAGCTGAAATGTGAAATCAATGTCCTGGCCATCTGGGGTCATTAAAAATCCCACGGCGCTTTTCTGCAAGAGTAGAGGCATTGACTCCAAAGTCTTGGTGAAATTCCAACTAAGCAATTATATTCCTCCTGATACAACCTTGCGTTTTAAAGCTAATTTAATGTTCCTCTTCAGCTGTTCTCCCCAGCTTTAAGTGGAAAATCCTTCATTTCCCTTTGTAAACTTTTCTTTAGTTCTGCTTAATACTGACAATTAGTAGCCATTTTTTCTCTTGCCACTTCACTGATGTGTGTCTGGGCAGCAGCAGCGAGCGTGCCTTGCAGTCAGGGACCCTGACAATTTAAAAAGCTGTTTATTGATGGTCTGGTGAAAAGCCATTAAAATTAATGGGATGGATCCCTTGGAGTTGGTGATCACAGGAACCATCAACGTTGTAGCCGAGAGGTGTTCCTCAACGGTTTGGCCCCGTGTCCAACCTGATCTTCTTGTGTGGCTGAGTGTAAGGTAGAGAGCTGGTGGTACAGTTCCTGCCTGTAGGCAGAGCCAGGAAAGAGATGGAAAACATCAAATCCCTTGTTTGTTCTGGCAAGCTAGGGTTGCCCAGGGGGTAAAAGGAAGAATGACCTCACTGTTATGCAATATTTGGAAATATTTTAAGGTAGAACTTCTTGGTTCCCAACAACATTGTGATTTGTGATACATACACCTTATCAGCACAGTTGGCACATCCAGTTATGTCTGCTGTGAATGTTCCTTGAAAAATACATAACCCCTCAAGTGATTCTCCCAGGTATCTCGTTTCCCTTGTACTTATTTCTGTTCACAAGTATGTTCCATCTAGTATGATTAATGCTTGTGCTAGCTGTAGGACTCTGTTTAGTAAAAGGTTGAAAATTTCACCCAAACCAGAAATAACAGCTTAAACTTTAGAGGGTTTTTCTGTGCTTCATGGAAAAAAAATGAGTGTAAGTGATAGAACTAAGTGCTGCTACACATCCCAGAGAGTCAAATGGGTCATGGTCTCTTTTCCTGGACCATTTAACCCTTCTGGCTGAAACAACTGCTGGCTCTGAAGCCTACAACCATGGCCTCAGGCTTTGGACACTTCTCTTCACAAGCTGAAAGATGCTTATATTCTGCATCTTGAGGGTTTTCTGTTTGAATTTGTGCTGCTTTCTTGACAGCACAACATTTACCTCCCTTCTTCAGCTTCCCTCTTATCCTCATGACCTTATCCTCATGTGCCTTGTGCATTGTAGGCGGGCCTTAGCCTCTCCTCAAAGTGTGAAATGGAAAAAGGAAGAATGGCAACATGACTTTAGGAATGTGTTGCTTTCTTTTTGCATCTTCCCCAGCACTGTGACAGATTGCTGAGCTTCTCTCCATGTGCTTTTCTTTTCACCACCAAAACTGTTCCTGATGGAGGCTTAGGGCTTTCCAAATCACTGAGAGTCATGGTCTTGTGGAAAAAAAAATTATTTCTGTTCATTGTCTTGACTTGCATGGTTTAAACACAGTACTTTGCTGAGTCTCCTGGCATGCATCTAACAGAATACACACAAGATTACCTCAGTTGCCTTTTAAACCCCTGCTCTGTCTCTTGTGCCTCAGTTTACACCTCTACTGAAGCCATCCTGGTTTGAGCCAGAGTAGAGCATAGAGTATTAAACCTGACAAAAATATTGCACAATTAAACCTCAGAGCTTTTTCTGCCAGACCCTGCACATAAGTGGGTAAGTCAGCCTCAGAGAGAAGAGCACCATATGATTTATCAGGGAACATAAAATTTAATACAAACACAACACTCTCCAAATACTCTGAATAGTTTTCCTGGATAACTTTCTTTAAACAAAATTAAAAGGCAGTAAAGTCTGTTTGCTGATCTTTATGCAGATCTTCCCACTTCCACTTCACTGTAAGGTTTTGACTAAAATATTTATTCTTTTCTGCTCTGCTACACATCCTACTCCTATCCTACGGGGAGGATTTCTCAGCCTGTAGAGAAAAATGGCAAAATGTGTGTTGTGCTTGGTTTGCCCATGCTGGCTTTTGTGAATAGCCACATTGCCCTCTCTGAAGGGTGCAGACCCTCATCAGTGGGTCAGAGCTCCTCACAGATCTCATGAATAATTTGTTTGTTTGTTTGTTTGTTTTTTGTTGTTGTTGGGGTTTTTGTTGGGTTTTTATTGTTGTTATTGTTTTGGTTTTGAGTTTTTTGAAGGCTACATGTGATGGGGTAATTGTTTGGCATGCTGACCTCCCACCCAGCACCCTCTTGGCTTCAACAGCACCTTCACCTTCCTCGACCTCTCTGCCCCAGATCCATCCTCTCCATCTGAACAGAAAATGCTGGGAAATTATAAATGACCTTCCTATAAATGCTGTGACTGTGCTTTCTAATGTCACCCTCCACCTAAAAGCCTTTCTGGTGTCTTTATCCATGTCCTCTTCTGTACTTTGCGTTGCTGTGCATTAGCTTAGCCTGTTTGCATTGCACTGATTTCAGTCGAATTCAGGGCAGTCCCAGCAAAACATTTGTTTCTGTCCCTACCCTTTTTCAAGGTCATCCTTCCATACCATAGACAGAATGTGAAAATAAACGATCTTAGATTTGTTTTGCCTTTGAGTATTATTCTTCTCTTGGTTTTATCCAAGGAAAAAAAATACAGTTGGTTTTTTGGTTTTTTTTCTGTAGATACAGTACATTATGAGTTACATTTATTGCATGTGTCATTTGGGAGTACTAGGAATCTGAAAATTGGTTGTATAAGTCTAGCTTCAGTTTCTTGAAATACTGCAGAACGGGTATCCATTATCTTTAAATAAACTTTAAGGGTTTTCTTGATGAGTAATTTGCTCCATAAGATTTTCTTTTTTTAAACTCCCATGAAATTTATTTATAGAGCAGTGTTTCAATTCCTGATATTTATAGGACACTTACAGTGGACATTAACCATCTTCAGCAGTCCGTGTACCATTTATTTCCAGTGACATTGCAGAGATAATTGTGTTTGTTTTCTAGGAAAATAATATTTTTACCCTAATAACCTAAAGTGGATTTTAATTTTTTTTTATGGCTTAAATGTTTACTGAGTTAATGAGAGAGTGGTATCTTTGGACAGTTGGAAGTAATCGGGCTTCTCTTTTACTCATCAGTTTGAGTTTGATCTGTACTTAAAAAATCATTACCTTACATATTTTTGTTTAAAATTAGAATTTGATCTGACCGAATGTGAAACTGGCAACACAATTAATTACCTTAAAAATGTATATGCTAAAAGCTGGCAGTGTCTTTGCTTAAGATTCTGATCACATTCAGATTTTTTACTACTGTATTGACGATTTAATAATTGTTTTCAGAAGGCCAGCATGTCTTGTAGAGAGGGTTATTTAACAAAAATGAAAATCTTTAGAAATTTAGATGCAGCAATCACTCACTGCTCTGCTCAGAAGCTGACCCTGTGTTTCCAGCTTAACATCCTCTTTTAAACAGCTGTCTCTGCTTCTTCAGGCTTCCTGCAGTATCCACCTGCCATTTCCCTGGTCGTATCTTTGAACTGGATGAGCAACTGCTATTTTATAAAATGAGCTTCCATACCCTAAAGCAATAAGGTTCATGCTAGTCTGTTATTAGAGTGATAATAGGTAGCTAAAGGGTAGGGAGTCCCTTTAAAAGAAAAAATGAAGAAATGCCCCGCCTGACTTCTTCGTCCAGGTTCTTTCCCCAAAAATGCATTTCAATGAAATGAGATGTTGGCAGTGATTAGTGGTGGAAGGGAAAAATTTCCTGACTGTTGGAACCCTTTAGTGATGCAGTCCATTGATAGGTTACAGAAAATATTGTATTCATTCTTTCAACTGTATGAATTATGAGTAGGGCTTAGAAAATAAGGTGGTTTGATACTAATATGCAGGAGAGTTTAATGAAAATATCTGAAATGTTCAACTGTATCAAATTACCCCATAGAACCAAGTCTGAATTGCTCCACTCTAATTTCATTTTCTTATCACTTTCCATTCTCTTCTTCTTGCTCCTGGCTCTCACCTTTGATGTCATTTATATCATGGACTTTGTTCATCACAGGCACTTGTTAAATTCATACCTGTCTGCCTTTGCTGGGGTAGGAACTGGATCTTCTGAGAGGGCTTATATATCTGCTGGTCTGTTGCTGAATGGTGTGTGCAATAAAGGGTGTGAGCCAGCTTTCTATTTTTTGCTTATTCTTCTTTGCAACCACTGAGCACAGTTCTGCACTGAGCCTTTTGAAGCAAAACACTGGGAGGTTTAAGGCAACCTTCTGTGACCAGCAAACTGCACAGCTTGAAGATAGAGACTCAACAAAAATGCAAAGCTGTGCATGTTTAGAGGGACCATTTTATCTTCTCTGACACTGTAATGGAGTCTACAATCGCCATTGTAACCATTAAGGAAAAAGCCCGGGTGTCACTGTGGAGTGCTCAATAAAGAAAAATTAATCATTAAAAAATCCAAGACCCTTGTAGCTGCTTATGGTTCAAATGCTGCCAGAAGCACAGGGAATATAGTAATTAAGGAGAGCTCTGAATTATTGTGCTCATACTGTAATAACTCGCTAGTTGCCCCATTTATTTAAAAAAAAAAAAAGGCTTCAGAACATGTCAAAATTTCTCATGAGCCTCTAAAAATATGTTTTTTTCTTTTATTCTTTTTCTTTGCATTTGTAATTAAATTGGTAATCTGTATTTCTAAGGTTTATGCCATAGAAGCAAAAATGTTTAGGCTTGGTTCCATACTTGGGTACCAGTAGATCCATGGGTTTGGAGATTATTAAGGCAAGGAAGATTTTGAGATCTGTCTCTCTCTTAACTACCACCACACCCTTTAGAAAAGAAGATGAGATTTATTTGGTTTTTTCTCCCCTGTATGTAAAAGTGAATTAAAGGATTTTCTATTTCTTGGGGATAAACAAGTAGATGAGAGTAATATTGAGAACTGCCCCATACCACAAGTTCAAAGCTACAGATGTGAAATTTTGCAGTTTGGATTTCAGTTGAAGCAAACAGGGTATGAGCTAACCAGTTGCCTTTTGTGTGGCAAGCTTAAGCAGAGGACAGAGCTTTCCTAACTGGATGAGCAAAGTGTGAAACGAGATGGACTTCTGGTCAAGTGTGGGACAACAAACTCTCCTGTGCCTTTTGATGTTATTTGTAAAGTCTTAGAAATGAGAGAGAAAGGCCAAATGGAGCTATTCAGCTGTTTTCCTGGTGTTTGGAAAAGGTCTAAGCAAATTTGCTGAGGAGGGGGGCTAGTGCTAATAAATTGGGTATGTATTTTAAGAAATGTGTACACAGGTAATGCTAATGCATTTGATCATGCTTTAGTGTGATGTAGCTGTTACGTCATCCCTCTTCCACTATTTCACACTCAGTTTCCCTAAAAAACTTGCAGACCCACAAAACAGGATTCAAACAAGAAAATCACATCAGGTATTACATCTTTGGAAAATAATGATTGCCTCAGCCCATCATAAGAAGATTTATCATTAACATGTTGGTTTTTTCAGTGCCTGACATGGTTATAAATGTGCCTTGTGTCTTGCTTCTGCTGCAGTACTGAAAAAAAAGGGAGACTTTTGCCACTGGAAAATTGGCCCAGTGCTACATTTTGTCTATGTAGGATCATAAGTGCTGGCATCTGGAATAGTGATAATTTTATGCCTCAAAAATGAGTAATTGAACCACTGAGAACTTTATTCTGATGAAATCCTTAGATCACACTCCATCATCTGTTTTTCACATTCCTGTGTATATGATCATCCGGACATCGCATCCGCAAGTGACGCGTTTGCATATAAAGCTGTGTATGTGTCTCTGCACTCCTACAAATTCAAGCAGGATAAAGGCATCTTTAAAATTTTATAGCTTTTTTAGACCCAAGCTAATTTGTCCTCACTTTGTGTCTTTCAGAGAGACTGCCACAGAGTTATCTGGAACGCTACCAAGGTAAGCAAGATGCTCGGTACTGCATTTGTGTGTCAGTGTCTGAAAGGTGCTGAAAGAAGCACAACCTTTTGAGCCAGAACATGATCCTTTCCCTAAGGAAAGCTGCAGGGATGTGGAAAACTGGAGGTGCAGAGAACACACTGTATGCCATAGGCAGGCAAATGACTGAAATACTGGCACAGCCAACACTACACAACTTAAAGCCACATGGTGAAGTTGCTTTGAGGCTTAGCACTGTTGTGCACCTGATGAGAAAAATCCCAGATGTGGCTTTCTTCCAGCTGTGCAATTACACCCATTGCAGGTAGTTTGGCTTTTGCTTTAAATTTCACCTGAGGGATGAGGGGAGGGAAACTGGGAGGCAGGAGGAAAAAACACTGATCTTAAGACATTTTCATTTGGAAAGCAGGAAAGTAGCTTAGACTGAATTCTTCTATGCTTTTCAAGCATAGAGAAAGCTTTTCAAGAAATAATAGAACTAGTCAAGACTCCCAGGCTCCAATAGAGGTTTTTGAAGAGAGACCTGCCTACGTACTGTCAGAGGATGCAATAAAATGCTGTAATCATGCATAAAGAGAAAAGGGTGGAGAGAAGGGAAACAAAAAAAATCTGATACGGCAACCTGTCACTTTGCAGGTGATGCCTGGTGAGCAAAAAAAAATTGTGCTCTTGGTCCTCTTGAATCTTCTTCCACCAGTTTTGTTCTTTTGAGGTGCAGGAGGTTTTAATGAGACAATGGTTTGGGGGGGTTATGTTATCCTGTGATAGTTATCAGTACTATAGTTCATAAAATAAGTAATGTTAAAAAGGATATTTCAACAACAAAATCAGTTCTCTTTAAGTGTGATAATACATACAGGTTATTTCTGTTTCTAAGGAAGAGAGAATGTGTCTACTTTTTTTTTTTTTGTGGTGCATGTGGTCTATATGAGTTGTCTTGGCTCTTGTTAAGCTTTAGAAATGTAGATATGTATGCTATATGATGCTTTTCCCCTTTGTAATGTGCCATCTTATTTTGTGGGTACAAACTTTTGTAATTTATATCAGTTGTTCATTTATCAAATACCTTTCCTCTTATGAGTTACCATCACTTGATATCTTCACTCAGACAAGCAGATATATTGGTGAAATTTTGCCAAGTGCTTGAAATGCTGACTAATTATCAGGCCTCCCTGAAATGTAAAAGGTTTCATTCATCTTCACTGCAAAAAAATTACAAATCTTAATATATAAAAAAGAAAATAATTTTAAAAATAAAATTAATCCAATGGAATAGCTGTCTTCTTGATTAGGAATGTCAGTAAATCTGATCATCTGTATCTTTCACCAGGTTTAGTGCTAAAATATTTCCAGTTTGACTGCATGGCCCTAATTGGTTAGTTATTATATGATTAATATACTGGAAACATGAAGTTCTTGTACTGAGAGATGAATTCCATTTTAAATTAAAGGTATAGATCCTCCAATAAACGTCTGGTTTCATACTTTCCATTAATGATTGCTGGAATGTGTTTTTTTAATTATTACTATAAGGCTTTAATTTCAGTTGTGGCAAGATGTTGCAAGTAAAAATCAGATTATGAAAGCAATGTGCACAGTGCATTGTAATTGTGTTATAAATATTAAAACCAATGATCTTGTCTTGATTTAAGAAAAATGTTTACAGCTGTGTGCAGGTTGTCTAGTCCTCCACCTTTCTCAGGGGTTCACCTGTTCCTGCATTTCTCTAAACAAGCAGTTCCTTGGGGTTTTTAATCTCATGTTGTGATGTATTAATCTATAATTTTCTGTTGTTCTTTCCAATTTCAAGTGAATCATTTTGTCATTATTAATTCATTACACTGAAACTGTCTCATTTCCCCACCAATACCACATCTTCTTCCATCCTCACCCTCCAATTTCATCAAAGCTTGTAAAATTCTAGGTGTTGCACCTTGAAATGATGCAGCTAATAACCACTTTCCCATAGTCACTGTGACTGTTGTATTTTGTCCAGTGGGTCAGGAAAAGCACTCAGGGCAATAATGACTTGTGGGTACATTTGTGGTCAGGATTAATCAAATCCTTTCCAAGCATTTGTAAACCTGGTGAAAGGGTTTTTGCTGCAAGCAATGTAAGTGTGAGCAGATGTGTCTACTTGGGGTAGTTTATCTGAACGTCAAAAAGGTTTAGTAACTGGTGGCACTAATTTTATGTTGTCATTTATTAAAAAAAAAAACAAAAAACAAAAAACAAAAAAATCAAATTAATGAGAAAAATCTCCCTTCTGAATTAGAAGAAAGATATTAAAAAGTTATTAAAATATTCAGCACAATTGTATTGTGTCAGCTCTAATTTACCAGTGATTTCTGATGCTATTTTCTCAGGCTAGAGAAAGAATTGAAAACTTAAACTAAAAATATGATAAAGAACCTTTAAAATTTTTATATTAAATGACATTTTTCTATCTATGAATGTATTTTGTTTTTGTTCGAAGAAAGGCTTTCTGTCTGCAACAGCACATCAAAGAACAGATCTTCACAAGGAAAACTTTATAATAATATTAAGTTGTTCATTGCATGACCTATTTAGAGTACTCAGATACTTCTTGTTGTAGACTACATAATTAAATTTTAAATGGAACATGATAAAGAAATTATACTGGTGATCTCTAGAGATTTGAATACCCTATTTGGATCTTTACAAGAGTGTAGCAAAGGCATACTTTAAAATTTAATAAAGGTCTGGCCTATTTTTTTTTTTCCCTTTTAGCTGTTCTGTAGCTGCTATGGCAGCCCTATTTCAAATTGTATTTGTTCTCAACATTGCATAGATGTACCTGTGATAACAGACCAAAATAAAAGTATTAGAAGGAATATAGCTTCACTTGAGAAATACACCAATTAAACTTGATACAGAACAATTAATGAATGAAGAAAAGCTCTTTGGTGTACCTCAGCTCGCAGCCACCCTTTCATAACAAGCTAAGTGATCGAGGGGAGCAGTAAATGTGCTCTAGCACAGTGCAAAGCCCTATGGGCACGAGGGAGATGATGTTTGGAGCTTAAATGAGAAAATGCTCAGCTTCAATATCAAAGAAATGATTTCAGTCTCTAGCCACTTCTGTTTGTTTCTGTGAAAGTTATTTTATATTTAAAGAAGAACAAATATTTTAAATATAGACTAACCACATGGATTATTTATTTGCTTAATACTAGGTTAGTAAAGATAACAGAAGGAAAATTTAGGCTGCTTTCCCACTTTTATATTGTCTCTCAATTTTACATTTCACTTAGGAGGGGGGGAGCAAATTTAAATGGTCACTTCTTCCTCAAAGGTCTTCTTATTTAGTGTTAAAAAAAATTCATTAGAATAATTTGCATTGTTGCTTAAGTCATATTTCTAAGTCAATTATGCTTAAGTCTTAAGCAAAATTCAGCAAAACCTGTGTTTTGAGGTAAAGGCCATTTTAAAACTGTCATTTAGAATTTTTTTCATGTGGGTGGGAGGAAATCTGCAATAATATATAATGGCATGGATACACTGATGTGAAAAAGAATCAGGTATGTTCCAAGTAGAAAATTAAATCTTTAGCTTGTCTTAGAGTTGTAACAATTTGCAAATTTTATGTGTTTTAAGCCAGTGGTCTGGAGAAGGTACAAATTTTAAGCCCTCTTGGGTTAAGATTTGTTTTTACCCACCTTTACCCAAATTTCTTTAATAATGTCTAAGTTTCATTTACTGTAGAGACTGATATTCTTGTGTGTCTACAGCCTTTTGAGAATAGAATTTAAGTAATGAAGTCACTTTAGTGCTTTTGAAAAATGTTAACCTGCAGCTTCACCATTATTTAAATCTAATGCAACTAAACTTTTATCTAAAGGGAAAAGACTTGACAACCCACCATATGACAAGCAAAATGAAATCTCTTGATCACTAACTGTCAGCAGTCTTTCTAATACCATTGTGTTAGGGAATGATATGTCTTCCAAGGAGCTAAGTACACAAGGTTTTGAATAATTTCTGTCTTGACAGCCTAACCCAAGTAACTATTTATAAGTGCCTAGATGAATTATAAAATCTGTGTGACTCTGTAGAGCGAGTTAATAAAACATCTACGAGCATTTTAATTACTATAAAATGAAAAGGAATTTTTCCAGGCAGCAATAGGGGCATGGACTAAAGACCTGCTTGACATCTCAATTGCTGTCTTCATTGGTTTTGCATAGACCATGGGAGCTGGGATTAGCTTCTTTATTTGCTTTCCTGGTCCCCTTTCAGATCTTCTGTCAAGCAATTCCTCTCATTCAAAGAACACCAGGTTATACCTTTACCCCCTCATGTTTTAAGTACTGTGGATGTCACCCGTGCTGCTTTGCCAGTCATGTCAGGCTTGAACACCCATCCCCTTACACCATACATGTCTCTGCCAATATATGGCAGAATTTCCCTTACCTTGGTATAAAATTTGCTGAAGATTTATTCTCCCTTAAAAAAAGCAGGGATTTGGCATAGGCCACTTGTGACTCTCTCTTCTAATGGAGAAGTTCCTGTTACCACCTCCAAATCCTTTCTCAAAACTCACTTCTATTTAGTGGCATATAAATAATAGGTCAAGAAAATGTTGTTCATCCTGGGTGGCAGGCAGTGCTAGCTGATGACATTAAAATCTCTTGAATGTCAAACTATATGCAGCTACCCAGAGTTAGTCTTTGGAAATGATATCATCTTATATCTTTTTCTGAAACCACATTATTCCAGCCCTCAATATTTAAATTCTGTCAAGTCAACTATCTCAAAGAGCAGGTTCTCCATAATTTGGATGCATGCCATTTTCTGAAGAAAATAATTATTCTAAATTTAGATTTGAAATTAACGAATTACTAAAAAAAAAAAATCTTATGTTTGACCTTTCTGTATGCCTCAGATTTTCATTTCTAAATACTGTTTTCTTTCATCTAACCTTTGAGCTATTTTTCTGTACTACAAGCAGAACAGCCTTTTACCCATTGTGTGTGCTGTATAGGAATGCCCTGTTGTCGTTTGGTCTTGCTGAGATGTTGTAATATAAATTACAGTAATTGCTTGGCATAATAATGGGCTTGATGGTATTGTAAGTAAATCTGGGTTATTTTGAGGAAATAATACACAAGTTGTCTCTGAACTATTCTGATTTTTATTTTTCTTGGGTAAAGCTTCAACATCTATAAAATGTGAGATGGAGCTATTCCTTCTAGTAGCTGTCAAATTTATTTTTTTTTTACATCCATTTTGAAATATGTTTTCTACAGCTAATGTTAATCTTAAAACACAGTTATGTGCAATCTGATTCCTTTCTGTAGAGGTATTTCTGAAATCTTAAGAGGAGCTTAAGGAGCATAGAGGTGATTATCTGTATGTGCTTACTGATGACTTGCATTAAAAAATTACTAGGATACATATTGTCTAAATATAACTATCACAAAAGTCCTCGGTCTAAAGAACAAGGGGAGAAATGAAGTGAATGAAGTGCCTTATATCAGGACAGGTTGAATAACCTTGGGGAATTGTGTTTATTTCTCCATTGCCTGAAAGTGGAGCCTGGGGAAATAGCATAGACTAGATGTTTCACTGAATGATAGCTTTAATTTAAGGTGAGCCTGAGTTTTATAAGTGTTAAAGTGCCAAATGATGTAAGCTGATGCCTGGTGGAGTTTTGAGGACATTGGCATGCTTAACCTCAAAAAAAACTTTCAATATTTGGTGCTTAAGTCCTAAATATAAACCCTGGCAAGGAGGGGGGGAAAGTCAGACAAAAATTATTGTTGGACTTGATATGGCTCTGACCCAGCAGGTAGTCACTCTTTTCACAGTGCAGAGTCCTCAGGAATCACCAATTGCAGTCTTGAAAGAGCTCCTAGTCAGACGTAGCCTTTGAATCTTAAAATGAGTATAAGTGATTCTACTCTGTGACAGGTTTTGAACCCAAAACCATTTTTCACCAGCAGTTGTTACCATCTTTCATGGACACTAATGATTTTAACGGCAGACCTTTATCTTAGAAGTCTGGTTCAGCTTTTATTTTTATTCCCTATTGTAAAACTCTAAAAGTAGAGAGATATTCCCTTTTTTTTTTTTTTTGATTTTGTTCAACTTTGCCAGACTTCTAAGCATCTTTTAAAAATCATCTTGCAAAGCATTGTCATCCAAACGTGCCCAATGAGGATAATGTACAGCAGAAATAAAAGGATTCGGATCTCTTCATTTCCATTCCTGAAGGTGAATTCCAAGATCGTGCTTATTTTTATTTATACAGTGCCTAAAGAGTGCTAAATACTTTATGGAACAAATAAAAGACCTCTTGTAAAAAACACGCATTCCAATAATCTAATTTTAGTCTCAAATCAGGCAATATGAATGCTAAGCAGCAGGGCTTGAAGAAAGACTGGTGGTATATGAGGGCTACACTAATAAGATCGAGCAGCTATTCAGGTTCATTATCTGTTCCACTTAATAGCACTGCAATATCTTACTGGTTTAAGTTAAATTTACACTGGTCTGGGGAGAACATTTGCCTGCCACACAAATGGTATTCCTTGGATTTGCTCAAAAAATAAACCTTTGAACAGCAGTTGGAATGAAGATAGAGCAAATGAGATCATTACAGGTGGATTTTGAGAGGCCATTGCAGTGTAAGAATGAGCAAAGAAAACCAGCTTAGAATACAAAGCCTTTTCCCCCCATCACTTTTATTTCCCAGCTCAGCTGAAATATTTGTGCTTCATGTTAGTAACTTGTGTGTATCCTTTTCTTATGTGTTGTTTTACCACTTAAGATAATGAGAACATTATTTAGAAAGTCAGTGCAAAGGATTAAACTTGTGGGAATAACTTCAGGTATAAATATGCACCTGGTGGTGGGGATGGTGTAAATGTATCTGCTTCTGGAGAAGCAGCACAGCAGCTGAAGTCAAAGAGAGCTTTGTTAACATGGCAGAGTTGAGAAGTTTCCCCTTAGTACCTTTGCAACGCTATAGACAAGATGTTTATCATATGTCATACGTTTTTTGGACAGTTAGAAGTGAACTGCTGATACACAGGGTTTTTTGTGTCATCCTTACCATAGGTCCCAGTAGAGCAGTGGTAAGAGACATGGATGGGACAGTGTCAGGAAACCCACACAGAGACTCAGCAAAAACTGCTATTGCATGCTCTCTTCAATGTAATCTGCCTTCTGAGCATCACTTTTTAAATGAAATTATAGCTATTGTAATATTTACACAAATTGCAACTGTTTGGTTAAAAAAAAATTGCCATGAATTACATGCAAATCTTAGACAATTCTTAGTAAATTATTTAAAGAGGTTTTAAAAAAACAAAAAAACCAAAACAACCAAAGAGCCTAACACATTCCCTGGTGTTCAAAGTTAACAGTTTATACTTCATCTACATTATATTAAAAACATTTTTATTGGAGTCTATAAACATTTCAGATTTTTAAAAGGCAACGATCACAGTGGGACTGGATAGTTACATAAAGCCAGATATGAGACCTGCAAGCAGCAATTGCTGACTGTTTTTTATTTTTTGAGGGTGCTGACTTGAGACTTCTCCTATGAAGTGATGCAAATTTTCCTATCTGTGCCTTTCCATCAGAAGCAGGTAACCCCTAAAGTTTTCTTGTGGTCAGCAGAAGAAGCCTGTGAGCCCCAAACCCACATGTTTAGAGCAGTGTCTCACAGTGGTGCTATAACTCTCTTGCTAGTGATGATGTTTTGCAGGTTTGGAGCCACCAAGGACCTACCCCACTTTCTGTGTATGTTCTCCCAATATATTTTGCAAGTTGTGCCCTGCACAGCACTTCTACAACAGCAAAGTGCCAGCATGGTGCTTCTCCTAGCTGGGCTGTAATGCAAAATATTTTTCACTTAGACCCTTGGATTATTTATTTATTTATTTATTGAGCTTTCACACTGTTTTCTGCAGGGAACTTCTAAGCCTCAGCAAAACCATGATGTAGGGTGGGTGCAAATCACCTCTGTTTGCTACAGTCTAACTTCAGTGAATGCCCATGAAGCAAGAATAAGGGAAAACAAGATGCCAAGCTTCACCTAACAGAGACACACACGATAGAGAGCTGACTTTCAGGCTTTTCTGATTATTTTGCTTCTGAAATCTGTCACTCATCTCACAAAGGTTCACGTGCTTAATTTTGGAGAATAACCCTGCTGATATCAAAGTGATTGCACAAATCAGTGCAATTTTAACATGAGTGTTGCTGCTTACTCATTGCTGTAAAATGAATATCATCTGATTTGATCTCAACTTTGTAAGAATATTGACAGTTCTGCTTGATTAAGAAAGAATATACACATAGAAATCTGGATTTCATATCATTGTCTTGAACTGAGAATCACAATGTGCAAGTCTAAAATAAGAGCTCATTACAACTTAGATCCATGGTTTGAGTTAATCAGAAGTGCTGGACAACTACAGGTGCCAGTGACCTTGGTTCAAAGGGTAAGTGTACTCTTCTGAACCAGGCTGTTAATTCTAGTTCTTAAAATGTGGCTGTGACATTTAAGAGAACTGCTAGGGCTTGGAGCTCAGGAACTCATCTTTAAATAGATGTTAATTTTTTTTTTCTTTAAAGATTTTCTGTTTGGGTTGCAGGTGCAACCTGCAACTGTTGTGTTCAGGGATGCCAAAGAGACTGTGGCTTGTCTCAGTTGCTGTTATCATTCCAGGATCACATGGTGAAGCAAGCAGGAGCTCCTGCAACTAAGTTTTATTTAACAAAAATGAAATATTATTATTCATGTCATGAGTAATTGAATCCCCAGATGTTCTCATTCTGTATCAATGGCTGGGGACAATATGATTCTAGATAGACTGTGACAACATGAATTGATTTCTTCTTTTTCCTTTTTTTTTTTAAATTTTATTTTAAACCTGCAAAGTGACTGTGGGGTTTTTTGGTTTGTATTTTTTTTTTTTAGCTGATTGCTTGGAGCTGACATTACAGGCTGTGCAGCTGTAAAAAGGACCTTCTCATTTTCATTGAGAGTAAACAAAATAAAATATTGCAGAAATAGCATTGCTTTTCTGCAGTCCTGTCCCTGCAGAAATAAACAGAGAACTTGAATAAAGCAATTGAATTTGAAAAGTCATTCACAAGAGGAGATGGTTGCTGCTAACACTGAATATGCAGAATGTAATGATAAAAGTAATCATGTTACTAAAAAGCCACCTGTTACTTTCTTCAATTTTTACCTAAAGCATAGAGTTCACTTGTTTGTTTCTGAATTTATAGCTGAGAGGGAGATCTAGTCCTTTAGAAACCTGATTATATGCAAGGTAGTAATTCCTTATTAAAGTTAAGTAGAAAAAGAAACCATGCTCACTAACATTATTCTAAAGCTGCAAAAGATGGATGTTTCCATGAAGGAGTAGAAGTAGAAAAACTTTGTGCTTTTTAAGACATGTGCACACAGTGCATACAAGAAATAAGTCTGTTTTGCTGAACTGTGAAATTGCACTGAGTAATTTCTCTAATAACAGAATAGATATTGCACCTCTGACCCCAGAGGAGCTCTGGACTCAGTGCAGCCGCCAGCACTGGCATCAGCAGAAAATCATGGAACCAGAGGAAGAAGGTAGCAACAAAAACAAGTTGGCATACTACCTGTAAACATTTTGACTAGTTTAAAATTTCAGAAAATTATTGATAATGAATCTATTTTATTTATTGACTTTCCCCCTCTCGTGGCCTGTTCTTCAGAGGAGCTGCATAATTGTGTCCAGAGTTGTGTGTCCAACTGCTACCTCCTACTTCCAAAGAAAGTGTTCTCTTCACTAGGAGTGTACAGTAGCAGAAACTTTTAATTGGCATTTCATAATAACTTACTTTTATAGACATGATGCGGTGGTGGTTTTTTTCCTCTCTGTTAGGGTGAATGCCTATGAAAATAACAGTTCAGTAGCTGGAAAAGGGAAAAAAACCCAACACATAGTATCCCTCAGGATAATAAAACTGCACGTGTAGAAATGGGGAAATAAATCACACAAGAAAAAATATTCAGTTAAAGCAGGAACTCTATCTTCTATTTCAAAAGTTGCAAGGTGAAAAAGAGTGATGTGGTTTAAAGGGAATATTGATTTGGCTGAGCTATGCATGAACTCGTGCCACAACCCCTATACTTCTCCAGTCTCTGAACCTCTAAGAATTAATATAAGGGGTTTAGATTGATTGCTTGAAGTTTTTCTGTAAAAACAGTGAGTCTGATGAATGGCACATACTCGGGGTGATTAAAAAAAATAAAAAATAAAAAGTTACTTTAAGGCTAGAGAAAAATGTTTTCAGTTGTACTTGCTTGTAGTACTGTGTAGTTAGAGCAAGGCAGTGAGAGGCTCTACCTCATTTCTTCTGCCTTCCATTTTATCTTGTGAGTGATTGACTTTCCTCAGCAGCTCCATCAGGTAATGTGATATAAATGGGAAATAAATTCCTGTGATGAATTTGCCTCTCAATGCCAGGGACGTAACAGACATTTTTAGATATTCATCCATTTGAAAAAATTCACAGCTCAGGCAGATGTTGAAAGTCTGGCATTCAGGTTTGGCTTCCTATTCTAATGCAGGTTTTGAAATTTTGATCTTAACTAGATTATATTTTATTAACTGGATATGCTGTAGGGTCTTGTTAGTGGGTGCTGGATAATAGAAAACATGTGACAGGAGCTGTTTATTTTACAGCAGCATAAGAGTTGTTGTTCAGGGGAAGCTAGTGGATCATCTCTTCATCTGGTATTATCTGGCAGCTGCTTTGAAAGACAGGCTGGCAAGGTAAAGAAGAAGCAGAAATGGCAAGAAATACCTGCTGGAAAATCTCAGTCTACAGCCAAACCTCTTTTCACACCAGTAAGATGATGAGTTACATCCTTGTTTTTAGAGCTTTTATAACTCCTGATATTCTACCTTTTCAAGAGATACATATGTCCAGTCTTCTTCTTTCTGACTTTCAGCTGAGAAGCTTTCTTTGGGTGGACTAAAATAACGATAATAGAAAACTGCCTTCTGTAAATTCAGTTTGGATTAGCTTCATTCTGTGAGACAAAGCACAGATTTAAAGGCTTATGGTTTGAGTTCACAAAAACAATAAATAAGGAAATAAGAATTACTAATAAATAAGTAATAGCCCCAAGTTCCCCCCTTTATTTCCCTGTGTTCTGCACACATCAAATCCATTCTCATCTGACCTTCTAGAGGCTTATAGGTTTTATGTCTATACAGATCTTACTGTCAAGCATCAAGTCTAACATAAGAAAAATCAATCTGTCCAAAGCAAAAAGACACACAAGACAAAACAAAACAATCATGGAATGGTTTTTGGTTGGAAGGGATCTGAAAGATCATCTAGTCTTAACCCCTCCTGAATAGCCAAGGACACCTCCCAGTAGATCCGGTTGCTCCAAGTCCCATCCAACCTGGCCTTGAACACTTTGAGGGATGGGGCAGCCACAATTGCCCTGAGCAACCTGTGCCAGTGGCTCACCCATCACACAGTAAAGAATTTCTTCCTAATATCTAACCCAAACCTACCCACTCTCTGCTTAAATCCATTCATTACATGGCCTTATAAAAGGTGCTATCCCAGCTCTCCTGTAACCTCTCCAGGTAGCGGAAGGCTGCTATAACAGCTCCTTGGAGATTTCCCTACCTCAGGCTGACCTGATCTTCATGGTGCTTCTCTGGTCTTGCCCCAACAACTCTATTTCCTTCTTGTGCTGGGGCTCCAGAACTGCAGAGAGGTGTTCTCCTTGACCTTTAGGCCACACTGCTTTTGAAGTAGCCCATGGGGTGTTTGGCTTTCTGGACTGCAGGCACATGTTGCCAGCTTATGTTGAGCTTCTCCTGAACTACCATCCCCAAGTTCTTTCCTTAGGGCTGTCTCAATCCATTCTCTGCTCACCCTGTAATTGTGCTTGGGATTGAACATGAATTTCCTGTTCCCTGTGCAACACTCACAAGTGGGCTGCTTCTACCAGATGCATCAGACATGTTTTGCTTCTCTCACTTATGTTTTTCAGTCTTCCTTATATTCAGAAGTTCTCAAAATATGCTTTAAAAAAAAAAAAAAGTCTGCTCCAGCCCCCAGTCTTTCTTACTGGTATTTCCTGATTGAAAAAAAAAGGCTTTTGTCAGGTATCCCATATGTGTTTTATGGTTCTAAGACTTGATAACTGAGATAGATATGATTTTTATAATGAAAAATCCCTCAGGGAAGTGTGCAGATGTACTGTGGAAAGACACTGACATTTTCTGCTTTATTTGTAAGAAGGGTATGAACAATTTCTCCCCTTCTTTTTAACGAACTCCCCCCCCCCCAATATTTAATTAAAAAAATAGCCTTCTGTCTCTTGTAAAGCTCATAAAGATATGCCAAGTAGTGTTTGAACAACGTACACATGTTAAAAAGTGTACCCACCAGGCTAAATTTGGAAAAGATACCTATCATTGATGATATCACTATCTCCTTTCTTTTAGCTAAATTTGCAGCCTTTTGAATTTGAGATAAATGCTGCAGCCAGGGAAATTCAGCAAGATGCTAGTAAGGGGCCTACTGATGGCATGCTCCATACTGGAAAGCTGTCTTGTTATTGAATGCAAATATGACTTAGATATGTAAATTATATTTAAGATCTCATCAGTAAGGCTTTAATATGTCTAGAAACTATCTTAAAGCATTTTTTAAAAAATGATAATTGAAAGTATGGAATAGTGTTAGCAAGCTCTTTCAGAGAAAGCTTCAATTCCAGGCACGTAAGAAGGAAGCAAGTGCTCTGATCTAGTCAAACAGAACCTCCCATGGTAAAAACCTATAATTGTTTTAAAGTTCTCTAAAAACCTACATCTCTGTTCTCATCTCATCCCACACGCTGTGATATTCCTTATGTTCCTCACTCTCCACGCAGAGCTGACTTTCTTTGTAGCCTTCTCCCACTCCCAGCGTGCTGCCTTCTCTCACCTCCTACGCATGGAGCTGCCTCCTGCTGCCCATACAAGAAGCACTTTTCTACACATCCTGGCCCTTTCCTTTTCCTGAGCTCGTCTGTGCTGAATTTCCCGTGAAGCCATCAGAATGTCTTGCCTTCCATCACAATCCGGAGGGTGAACTTTGTTTCTGACCTTGGGAAAGCTCGGTAATAAGCCAAGAAATTACTTTAGGTTTTGTGAGAGCAGTCATCAGATGGAGCAAATGACTGATCTTTAGACTTAAAAATAAACCCAAACCTCTTTTAAAAGATAAAAGAGATAGTGGTTGAGCTAGACTGCGTCCTTCTGGTGCTTATGGAAACTTTGATTTCATTGGTTTAATTTCAACCACCTCGCATCCAGTTCACGAACAAAAGCCTGAAATCAGTCCTAAGAGCTAGAAGGTAGGGAACATAGAAACACAAGTATCTCTTGGTGCAGCTCAGATTTTATCACTCCTTACCTAATCATTAAGCAGAGACTTTTGGAGGTATTTGCTAAGTTACCTTCCAGTCTGCAGATGCTCTGCAACAGTGAGAGCAGCTGTTCCAAAAGCAAGCACAAAGGGAGGTATTATCGTTTCTTAGCTGTGTTTACAAATTTGTAACAAGACTACTATTTAAAATATGTTCTTTTGTGACTGCAAGCAATGTGTTATCATCTAAATGTTGCTGGATTGATGGAGGACATCAAAGGGATGAGGGAGTGGTTCCTTTCTTCCAGAGCTTGTGTGAATCTTGAAAGTTTGGGCAGAAGTTGCATGGATTAATGCTGTAAGCTGTGACTTGTGCTCCCATGACCAGGGTCAAAGGAAGGGCAGCCACATAGTAGTGTTCAGCTGACAGGAGTTTACTGGGTAGGGCTGGGACAGTGATTTGAGTTCAGGAAAGACATTGTTCTGCATTGAAAAGCAAAAAATAGATAGAAATAAGAGCACATTTAATTTTTGCATGTGTACTGTTGATGGTAGAGCAAAATTGCCAGCTAAGAATGATTTTTACTTTTTTTTTTCACAAATCACTCCATCCACAGGTTGAAGGAACCCAACCCAGTGCTATGCCTCTAGCAGGCATTGAATGACTAGGATGCTCTTGCATGGTTCAACCCAAACCACCACAGACCTTTAAGATTATTAAGTCCAACTGTTAACCCAGCACTGCCAAGACTACCACTGTCATATTCCTAAGAACCACATCTGCACAGCTTTTAAATACCTCCAGGGAAGGTGACTCCACCACTTCCCTGAACAATCTGTTTCAGTTCCTGGCAACGCTTTCCCATGAAGAAATGTTTCCTAATATCCAATCTAAACTTCCCTTGATGCAACTCGAGGCTGTTTCTTCTTGTCTTATAACTTGTGACTTGGGAGAAAAGGACTCCCACCTCGCTGAAACCTCCACCAAGTAGTTTCAGAGAGAGCAGTAAGGTCTCCCCACAGCCTCTTTTTCTCCAGACTAAACAACCCCAGTTCCCTCAGCTGCTTCTGGTAAGACTTGTGCTCCAGGCCTTCACCATCTTAGTTGCCCTTTGGACTTGCTCCAGCACATCAGTGTATATGAGCTGTGAAAACTAAGATTCTGCCCATGCCATTCTACTAGAAGTTTCTCAGTTTCAGTGTATCATTTCTCTTGTGTTTTGTATAAAATGGTTGCCATTGAAGATGGGTTGGTTTTGGGTTTTTTTTGCTTTGCAACTCATTTATAAACGGGGGTTTCTAGCTGTGTTTTTCTATGGGAAGTGTTCACAGAAAGAAGGGAAATTATGTAATAAATATCAATATAAAATCTAAACTTTTTAGTAAGGAAGTGAAAATCAAAACTGCCTCATTTCCACTGGAAACACGTAGATGTTCCATGTCGTTCCCTGCTTGCATGACTCATCACTGGTGTTTGTGTTATTCCTACTTGGCTTTGAAAGAGTTCCCCACCTTCTCAGGTGAAGGGATTCATCCCACAGCACTTTGCAGATCGATAACGGAGTGAGGTGAATCATTCCTGTCTGTTCTCCCTGCTTATTTGAAGGGCACCTACAGAAGGGTTGCCATGGAAAAGTCCATGTTGGAGATAGGTGAAGCTAAGGGGGAAAAGTTTCACTGTTATCTTTGCCATAATTTGGTGAGACTGACTGGGATTACAATTTTTTTGGTTTGTTTGTTGAATTAAGAGATGGCTGGGGGGGAACTGTAATTATGTTCGGGTCCCACTGCATGATACCATTTGTCAAATCACACAACTGAATATGATGGATTGAAGGCTACATTACAGGAAGAATATTTTGTGTGGTTTTGAGCATTAAATGCTAACAGTTACCTTTCTGGGAGAAAGCGGCATCATTTCTTGATATTGCTTGCATATTGGGAATCAGAACTAGAAAAATGTGTTTAAAAATTGCACCTTGCTGAACAGGTTTAATTAAAGGTCAGTAAAATGTAAATGGGAGGAAAAGAGCTGATTCAGAGTGCATTTAGATTGGGTATGAATACAGAAAATTCTGTAATGTAGGGTTAAACATTGTACTTTTGTACACTGAAAGGGGAAGAGGGATGTACAATATGTGTTATCTGTTAGGGGGGGTAGAGGAAAAGATGATCATTTTCTGCAAAAGCCCATTCTTGTATTATTGTTTTTGAATGGATTGTAATTTACAACTCCAGTGTTCCTGTGTTCCAGCCTGCTGTCATCCTTCTAACCTTTGAATACACCTGTGTAATCAAATCAGAAAGTAAAGGTCTATCATTTACTTCTCTTAATACCCTTGAACAGATTGCTGTCTCATTAGAAAAACTCAGCAAAGTAATTCAAGAACTGTAAGGCGCTAATAAGACACTGTCTTTAAAAATGAATTGGCTGATTGGAAAGTCTGGCAGGTCCCCAGAATGAATATCTGGCCACTGGCTGGAATTATTTCTGTGCTAATCTGCTTGGTGTGTTCAGAGGATCCACTCTCATCTTGTGGAGCAGGAGGCTTGGAGGCAGCTGACCCATGAAGAGCTCCCATCTGTGGATCCAGCTTGCTGCAACCATGTCTGGTGGGTGGCTGAAGGGTTTGCTGTTTTCTGCAGCTTCAGTCCATGAGCCAGGGTGTAGTCTGTGAACAGTCATATTCCAAATATGTTCAACCCTAAACTGTATTTACATTTCACTGGGGTGGTGGATAAGCTTTATGTGGCTCTGTTTGCTATGCTGAAGTGAGCTGTCAGACCATATCAATTTAATATTTTTTTTTTCCCTGCATCCTTGGGAGAGGAAGCTCTGGATTTTAGAAGGGCAATGGCAGAGAGAGAGCTGACAAAATCAGAAACTGTGCACTTCACTGAAAAATGACTGGGCACAGCTCTTTAAAATATGGGGTTTGCAGTTGTTCAGAATTGATTGGAAGAGATGCAAATTCCATCCAGACTAAATTCAAATTTCGATTTAAAATGCAACTGGCATGGGCACCAGCTAATGCAGCAGCCAAATTCAGTCCATTATTAAGTTAAGAGACTATCTGGTGTCCCCCATGAAATGTATTAACATAATGTCAATAATGAGTCTTTTTATAGCTAGGTGTTGAGGAAATGCAAGCAGAGTTTGTAATACGGTACCACACTTCCAGCTTGGCTCATTTCTCGTTTCACAAAGCTTTATGTGTTGGATCCATCTGTTCCCAGGAGATGGGAGTGTGTTGATGCCACTTTCCTGGGAAACTTCGTTTCTACATTGAAGCTTTCTGAACTCTCTAGATGTTGCTTGAGACTTGGTGTTTCTTGCCTGGGGCTATGTATTGCCAAGGCTCAGCAGAGATTGCCTTCACAGGCTGGGTGGGGCCTTTACTTAATTCAATCAAGGCTCATTAAAGCTTCAAATCTCTGAATGCACATTTGAAATTGAGTGACAGGAACTTCTGGAAAAGTTTTGTTGAAAAGCCTGGCATAACTGAGTAATTATAATATAGCAGTACTTCGTATGCAACTTGATTGTCACAGCCTGTGTCAAGAGAACTCATAATTTCTGAAGGATAAGACCATATGTTCCAAAAAGAGCTTTCAGAATGTGGGATACTTGTTTTGCAAGTTATTTTTTTCCACTTCATACAAAAACAACAAAGTGTTATGAAATAAGATGAGATTTTAAAAATCCCCCACAGTTAATTAAACTGATTCTCTAGTAAAAGAACCCAGGCTTGGAGAAGATGTTCTAGTGGATACAATTTTTGATTTTCTGTAGGTGAAATAAAATGTTCCAAGGATAGTTGAAAGGGCACCATTATCCTAAATATTCTTACACATGCTTAGATTTCTTTTTTTAAAGTTGTTTTTCCACTTTTACATTCTAATGCACTAGGTAAGGATCTCTGTGGGTAAAATGACTATCACCTTGCCTTTTATAATTGGCCCCTGAAACAGAGTATGGTTGGGAGAGGTCACCAAATGTCTGGACAGATTTGTGTGTAGTGACTGGAAATGTTACATGCTGTGGTTTACATCAGCAGTGAATATAAATTTAGGTGACTTAATCATCTTCCATTTAAAGCTGTATCTAGATCACTTATATTATCCCGAAAACTTCTTCCTTCTTGAATGTAATGTGAAAAGGTAGCTTGGGCATCCTGGTGTTTCAATGTCAGAACTGAACCTGAGCTGACATTTCTGAGGATTTAAGAATTATATAGAGTTCTGCTCCAACAGGAAAGAATAATATTGACTGGCAAGATCTCGATCTGCTTTTGGAGACTTTGAATATACACTGGGGCTATATTTTTAGAATTTAGATTTTATGTTCACTAGCAATAATGGTCCAATAATGGGGTGGTGAATATCAACTAAAATCAGGTTGGTGAGTTGGGATATTTTTAGTCCAAGTAAGGGACAAGCACAGAGGGAGATGGGATTATTGCCCCAGATGATTATAATATCAATAGGTGCACAACTTTATCAGCTAATGGAAGATATCCCTGTAAGATTTCCTAATAGGTCTGGGTTTTTTTTTTCTGAATTTCTTATTGAAGAAAAGTACCACATCGCCAGCAATCTTTGCTTGCCTTTCTAGGGAGAAGTTTTACTTACACTGCTGGGACAAAATGGGGTGAAACCACTGCTGTGGATAATTTCATCCTTAGCTCTGCATGCTAAACCTCTTCATTTTACTGCTAGCTTCCTTTAAATGAGGGTAGCGTCATGTAAGACTGTCTACAAATTTGCACAATTTTAATGCTTGGAATTTTCTAAATGTTTTATAAGGTTTTAATTCTACCTGCTTTCTTGAAATTTGGTATTTCAGATATCCTCTCATCACAAGGTTCCTGGTGGATGCTTAGTAAATAAGTGTCACATACGTCCCCTGGAAAGAACCTGTGCAGATTTGGCATTAGTTAGGCTTGTAACGTTTGCTGATTCATGTTTCCCATGGAGTACTGATTGAGACATTGGAAGAATTCTAAACAACATATTGTAATGGCATCTTGGTATCAACCCTGTGGATGTCCTCATCTAGGCTGGCCTTTCAGTGTTTCTTTTATGGTCAGTAGAGAAAAGCAGGCACCAAATAACTTTCTGTAAGGTAGCTATTTAAAATAATAGGTTGTATGGAGCCATTCTCACTCAATGGGGAAAAGCAGGCATCACTGCACAAGGGGTCTGAGTTAGTGGTTCAAGTGTTGACATTTTCTCTGAAGATGTCTAAAGTCATATGAAATGGTTTGTAGTGTCTTGCCCCTTGACTCTTTGTGGGGAGGAAAAAAAAAAATAAAAAAAATCTTTCCATATATCCTTTTCATTCTGCTGTCTCACAAAATAACTTCTAATGAACTGACAGATGCTAAAAAGATCAACCATTTTCCATGATCTGTCAAGTTAATTAGCCAGAATCTGCCCACATTCTTTTTATGTTCCAAATCCCAATGATTTGGTTGCCTGCTTTTTGGCTGGCCAACTTGCAATGTCTGTAGCAAACCATCTTGTCTGTAAAGGCTTCACTGGCTGCTGTTAAGAATAAACTAATTCTGCAGAGCACAGCTCCATCAGGCAGCTCTCTGGTAAATGCTAATGAGTAAGTAGCAAGAGGTGTTCCAGAAGTGATGTGAGCTGCCTCCATTTAAAAAATACCCACCTTTTTCCTAGTTGTAGCTTGTCCCAGTCCTCATTTCCTAATCTAGGCAAACCACAAGAGAACTGTTTAGCTAATGAATGATTGAAAAGTATGAACACTGAATTCAATAAGTCAAGAAGAAAACAAACATAAAACCCCACAGAGATAACAAAATGTATGTTTAAATGCATCATTCAATTACTCTGCTCGCTCTTTGCTTCCCATTACAATCTCCTTTGTCAGTACATAGTGTATCTAAATGGCAGTCTCTTTGTGACAAGAAACTTTTCTTCGTGCCTTTACCTGCTGGTGCAGAACACTTTTGGTACTTTCCAAATATCAAACAATAAAAAGAATCGATTGCAAGCAACATATGAACTGCATGACAGTTAGTGAAGCTGCTCAGAATTTTCCTTACTCAGTACAAAGGCAGCCAGAAAACTTTGCAGATTTGCAGTGTGCTTGTCTTTATGCATGTGAAAAGCAGTTTCAGGTCAGCCACTACTACATGATTTCATTTCCTTAAATCACCAAGGGCCATACAAACCATAGAAGGATGGCAATCGATACAGGTTTATTATTTATTTTTTCTTTCAGCATAACTCATCCAGCAATCACATTGCCATTATCTGCTTAAAATGTTTGTCCCTGGGGACGTAAGTTCTATCGGGTTTTCTGCTCAAGATCTTCTACCTTGAATGTTCCTAGAAAGATGGTTCTTCAACCTGGCACAAATGGAGCTTTTCAGCTTAGAGGCCTCTTCCTCACTGTGGAACACAGAAGCATCCTTGTCTCAAAGAATGGAATCAACTGCTTTATTTTACACCATTCTTAGAATTTTTTTAACTGCTTGTAATGTGAATAAGTCACAGGCAGAGCTAATGTTTGCCTTATTAGGCTGCATGGCATTAATACTAACTGAGATCTCAGAACCCTCATTTTCAGTGTACTACTATCTGAAAATGATTGTGTGGTTCTCCAGAGATTCAACTTGGATATTGCAGGCAGGTGTTAGAAAAAAACTGAAAATGGATAGTGGTATTGATGCGTTCCATCATAAAAAGATAAAATAAAAATGTCATTACCTTTGCATTGCTGTGTATCTTAAGATGATGAAATGCAGCAGTTATTATGGAAGAAATGATCTTTTTGCATCCTCCAGCTATAATCTATTGCACAAGATTAACAATGAGAGTCTTTACTAATTAGCTTTTATGGTCAAACAATTTTTGTGAAGCTGGTTTCAAAGAAATCAAAATCAAACTCCTTATAGCTCTGACCAGTAGAATTATGGAATATGAACACATAGATAATCTTTACAAGCTAGAGGAAAATGATTGTTGAGCAACAGAAGCTCCATAAAAAGAGCCAATAATATTTCAGGTAAGCGATGATGTTAGGTTTTTATAAACGTGGTCTAAGTAGATCGGGGGATAGACAGTGTGTATGGTAGCATGTGTTGATGAAACTTCACATATTGATGCTGCAAATGCAAGTGGTATAGGATTAATCAGAGCAGAATGCAAAACCCCACTCTTTACTCATCCTTGTAAAATAAAAAAAGGTAAGAATATGTTATCGTGGATTGACTTTATCCCATCAGAACTGGCATGAATTTGAATGAATAATTCTCCCAGCATTTTGCCTCTTAGTTTCTTGTGTTGTTTTGTTATTTTGTCATACCTTTAAAATAAAACACTGCTTCAGCCCATAGTGCTGCACTGCATCTTCCATTTGTAAGTGTAATGACAAAGGAGCTTTTAAAAGATGCTTACTCTGAAATGTGGTGGCTCTTTTCCAAGTCAAACCACCTTAGTTTACCTGTGTGTTTGTGCAGATAAGCTTTATTAAACTGTGGTCCAGTAAATACCCTCTCTTCAGTGAGCCTATAGCAATTACATTTCACAGAAGGAAGGAGAAGCACTAGATTTAGAACAGTTTTCAAAACAACTTAGTTTTATAGCAGAAAAAACGTTTAAGCATTTAGAGCCTCATATCCCAGTCATTACCAATAAATACCTGGCTCCCAGAAGATTTAGCAACCCAAGTACTTTTGAAAAAGCTATCTTTTGCTCTCTGAATTTCATAGATGAAACACAGCCGTTTAATTCTTTTATGGAAGAAAGGGGAGCGCTTACCTTTTTTTCTGGGCTTCATTCTCAAATCAAGACCTTTGTAGTATACAGTGTATCACTGAAGATAAGAACCGATAGATCCAAACCGGCTAGGCCTCAGAATTAGTTTAATGAAATTTGCCCGATTTTTGCATCATTGATTTCTTTGAAAGACCACAAATTTATGTCAAGAGAGATCCTTAAATATTATTAAATGTTGTTTGCTGGTTTTGTTTTGTGGTTTGTTTTTGGTTTGTTTTTTTTTATGGTGGTTTTTAGGAAGGCTTTATTCTTGTAGTTGTATTGTGGAGCTCTACAAAAGAAATTTTTACAGTTCTAATATGGTATGGTTTGCATATTTTAGATTTCACAGTCTGCTTTCTTCGGTCCCATTGTTGATGTTTGCCTAATTAAATAACAGGGTAAAGTTGAGGACAATTCTGCCCTAGGCTAGGTTATTGTATTTGAATTTGTAAAAATTTACTGTTCTCCTGGGGTTGCACCGGATGGCCATGAGATCATTTCACATGAGTTTTGTCGTCTTGTGCCAGGATTTTGAAGGTTTTTGTTGCTTTTTTTTATACGTTTTGGAGTTTTGAGGTGGTGGGTTGCACCTAGTCATACAAGTTTTAGGTGCCATTGCTGGAAATAAACATGTTTAATGGCAGAATCTTACACATTCAGAGAAGCATCAGACTGAAAGCATCAGAGGCAATTATGTGCACATAAGCAATTTGTGTTTTCAAAGTGTCTTACAAACTCCCATTTCCAGCCAGGTGGATTGTTTCACAGGACAAGGCAATCTCCACAGGCTGCTGTGATCTTGGCTTCTTTTTTTGGCATTGTCAGTGTAGACCAAATGACTGTAAAACTTGTCTAGATGTTGAGATGCATCCTCTGTCCCAAAGATACACTGATGGCTGTTCCTTGTCTATTCAAGACAGCACTATCCAGTCATGAACACATCATCTACTACACCAGATGAAGGGATGTGCAGCCTTGGCAGTGCAACAGGGGGTTAAATTGTGAATTTATGGAGATACACTCCACAAAAAACCCCTCAGTTTCAAGTGCTGCAAAAAGTTTCTTTAGTGGCTGGAAAATACATTGTTCAAGAGACTTAATACAAGAAAAGGAACTGGGTCCATTATATCATTAAGAGAATCCACTTCTTATTTACAAGTTAGGATTAATTTTTACTGAGGCTTAAGTGCTATAAACCCCTGTTGTGTGGCAGAGACTGTGACATTCTGTTACAGGTTAATTTCTTTCCTTGCAAATTAGAAAATAGTGTGACTTGCAAAACAGGGGGAGAGAAAGGGAAATACGCCAGCAGCTGTGCTTAGACTTTTTTGCCTTTTGGCTTCTTCTTTCATTTTCTAGTCTGCTGCACTTCTTCTTTCAGTGATTTGGATGCCAATTTAAATTTCCAGTGCATTTAGTGTCCTACAACACCAGGGGAGTGAAAAGAGAATTAATAATTTACACATCGTTAAAAAAAATAATTTTCTCCACAGTCCTTTTTGTCTTATTGCCTCTCTGTGATCACAGTGATAACAGAACCCAGTAAACTACAGCCCCAAAAAGCCAATGGCATGTTTATTTTCCAAAGGTGTGTTTATAACAGGAACTAGATGGGGCTTGCTCATCGTTCACAATCTGTAGTGGGCTCTTTCACAGATCAACAGACTATAAGATTGCTTTCCTGGATATGAGCCACTGATGGACCCATACAGGCTAGTAAGAGTCCTGTAAGAGTCTTTTATCCTGTCTCAGCAGGGACATCTTCCCCATGGGCTTCATGAGAGAGTGTTTTCCTAGCAGCAGGTTTAAAAGAGGGGGAGAGAGGGGATGGAAAGAAGATTAATGTTTCTGCCAGTTCCCTGCAAGTTCACGGAAAATATTGGCTAGGGCAGGAATGGCCCAACTGTTGTGCTTCAGACTATTCTGTGTACTTAGAGTGGCATGTTTTTAATCAAATGTGAAATATAGCTTTAGCAGGTCGAATGGATTAGCCTTCCTTGTAAGTAAGTCTGTCTGCTTTAGTTAAAAGAACAACTTTTTTTTTTTTTTTTTTTTTTAATGCTTCACACTTAGGATTGTTTTCTTTAACTGTATAACTTTATTGGGTTTTTGGAGTTTGGATTGTTAAAAATAGGAACTATTTAATAACCATATCTGGTTGAGCTTCGAAGTACATTTAAAGAAGATATCAAGGTAAGAAACTTCTCAGCCAGTCTGTCATAAAAAGTTGGAAATACTCGAGCCAGACAGGGAGTGATCTTTTCTTTTTTTAATACCATATTGTGATTTAAGAACTTGTAAATATTTAAGTTTTCCTTGCTTTGGGCTTTCAAATCTACCTATGTTTAGAAAGTTAATATCCTTGTACTTAAAAGCTGGAAAATCTGTTCATGACAATGTACATAACTGATTTCCTTCCTCTAACGCTGGTTGTTATTTATCATCATCTCATCAGTCTCCTGTGCCTAGACAGTGTTGAAGTTATCAAAAAAGCAGGAGAATTTTCAGCTACCTTGTTTCTGCACTTCTGAATCAGCTAAGCCTCTAATAAAGTTAGGCTGTTCACATCAAACCATCCCTTATCAGTAATGTACTTTGAAAGCTGTTCTATCTGGTTAAATCCAAGTGAAATAATAGACCTCATACTTGGCACATCCTCAGGCTGCTGCGAAGTGCTGCTGCTCCACTAAAATAAATAGTTCAGGTGATTTCTGTGTGTCAAGAAATTGATGAAAATATTAGAAATAATTTTTAAAATAGGTTGATTTTCAGAGTAATTGAAGGTGTTGTTTTTTTTTTTTTAATATATTAATCACTGCCATATTTCAGTGCCAGATGTGGTGTGAAATTGCTCTCAATTCTTCTCGCAATATAGACTTACAAAACCTTATTTTTAAAAAAATACTATTTGTATTTACCTTCTACATTTCGGACCTGTGTTTTTATGTGTTGTTTAGACAAGTTTAGAGGAGCCGGTTCATTTTACTAAGTTTGGTTATGAAAAAAGTAATGTTTTAAAAAACCAAACAAAACCAAACCTGAAAACTTTTATAACTGTCTCAGTAGATTTGAAGACTAGGGGCAAACAGGAAAAATAAAATGTATCCAAAGATTTATGAATTGGACCAGGTTTTTGCAATACTCAAAGACGAGTTTAATTTTGTTCTCATTGAAGCTGATGGGAAATTCTAACATTGTTTAGTAGAAACCAACATTGACTGCTCTCAGGGCCCCATATTAAATTACTACCTTCTTGTCATTGCTGTCATGTTGAAAATCCTTCTTCTGTGTTGCAACAGTCACCAGTGTAAGTGCAGACAGAAAAAAACTCAAGCACTCAAAGTATGCTGCAAAATCTCAGGCAGCAGAGAGAACAGGGTAACATGATAGCTCACCTGGACACCATTGCAATCACAACGTAAGACAGAGTCCTTTGATTTCTGTGAGGATTGTGTTCCAGATATTAAAGTGTGACAAAATTAATTATTTACCATAATAGATGTATATATTTTCTTTAAAACAAACAAACAATCAAACAAAAAATAAAAATTACTGTAGCCCAGTGGATGCTGGAACCAGATCCTCTGGTTTGTATTCCCAACACCTTGCACATTCCTAACTTGTATCTTTTCTGTTCCTGTGCCTGTCTGTCCATTAGGCAGGATAAAAGGTGCCTGGTATCTTCTGTACGTGTTTTTTTTCTTTTTTAATTTGAATAGTGGTTCAAGGCCATGTTTCAGCAAGGCATGTCAGCATTTGTTTAAGTCTCACAGCACAGTGTTTTGAGAAACCAAGACCTCTGTGCAAAATCCATACATCCTCAGTATAAATCATAATTCTTATTTCATCTGATTAGCAATAGGCTATGTATTTTTTTTTCTTTTTTAAGAAAGTAGCTTCATTTATCACAATCCAGGGCCCTTTTTGGATACTCAGTGGACAGAAAACAAGGCATGAATCTGTTGGAAAAATAATTTGGCTTGTGTAGTCCTTTCTAAATATAACTCTGATCAAAGCACAGTGTCTTTTGTAGGTCCTATCCAGAACAGATACAAGATGATGAATATACTGAAGCCTTCAGATTTTTGATGGTGCCTTTTCAAAGGCATGCCATCCTGAATGTAACATCGTGTGATGCTGTTTGAACTGAGCAAACATTTTGCCTTCAACTTCTTTCTCCTGCATTCGTGCCCCTCTACAGAGATAATTGTGTATACCGTTTAAAAAAAATAAAAAAGGGTCTTCAATTAAAATTCTGGGGATTTTTGAAGGCTGCTGGAGAAAAGCAGTTGCAGTGTTATATCCTCCTAGCAGTATTTTTTTAAATTTATAGCAACATCTGGGCGTAAATAAACACAAATTGTTTCAGTTTTTGGTAGTATGTTCATAAACATAAAGGTCCTTGCAGCTGAATGGGAAATGGGATCCTTCTGAAATGAGAGTTAATAAAAGGCTTTTCTGATTTAGCCACTAACCAGTTCATACTGTAACAGTGTCTTTCAGGTGAATCTTAACGTCCTGGGGAGAGATGGAGGTGTGAACATAAGAAAAATATGACTAAACCCTGGTGAATCTTTACAATTATTAACTGAGCATTGACATTTCATTGCATTGGTTTTCCATTGCTTTGCTTTTCTGAAGCAGAATTTTGAGCTGTTCTGGGGGTGCAGTCACAGAAGAGAGAGATGGCAGAGGCATGAGGTTTTCCTACTAACACATATTGTAAAAGAGGGGACCAGGGAGAGAAAGCTGCTGTTTCTGTCTGACATAAACAGTGCTAATTAATACACTGATTTTACAAGTGATGTAGGGTAGTTATAGAGACAGAATTAATTATTAAAATCTCTGTCTTCAAAACACTGTTTCTAAGGTGCTTTGCTTGATTATAATATGAACCTGCAATGCAAAGGAGCCGGAGATCTAAGATCAGATTCAGACAACAGTCATGTACTTGATCAACAGTTTGAAGATGAGTGTTCACACACATCTGGTAAAATTAGGGAGCCTTGTTCTGAGAGATGCTGTCAGGATCAAAGCCTGGGGAGTACAACATAGTGAGAGAAGTCAACACACCAGGGGAAAGGAAGACTTTACTAAGTCAGTCACAATATGTGGGACAACTCCTGTGTTCACTAAAGTATTAAGTTTTTTGATTTTGGAAATTTAGCAGCTTTATTGTGTCATTTTCATCAGAATGCAGAAGGAGACATAGTTAATAAATCCAGCTGCGATTATGCTGGAATTTCATTCTCTTGGTGCTGGATTCACTCCTAAACTACCTGCAATGATCTGCAGTAGCTGTTCTGCAATGAGCTGGAGTTTTTTGCAGCTATTTAATTGGGGGTCATGCTTCAGGGACCTATTTTTAGAGATATAGCAAAAATCAGACCTTGCAGTGGAGAAGGGTTTGTAACAGACCAAAGGCCAAATAGTTATTTCTAATGCTGGTTTTATTCTTAGCCCTGCATAGTGGTGCTCTTCATGTCTGGACCACAGATAAAAATGAGATATTGATGACTTTCAGACTCCAAAACCCTTTTGATTGTCTAGAATGCAATTTTATAAGTGGCAGTAAGAGATGGCTGAATGAGATTAATATAGGCTGCCTTGCTCCTCATTGCTGCAGGTGGGAATGAGAAGATCTAGGGAATAACTATTGAAAGTATTAAGCAATTAAAGTGGGTAGTAAAAAGGGGAGACTGACTGGATTATTTTTTTTCTTTAACTGTGTGAAATTGTGAAGTAATGAGACGCTGCATTATATAAACCTTCAGGTGCACTGATGCATTACATCTGTTACTTCATTCAAGAATAGCTTCCAAAAATCTAATGCATCTTCTCAGTCTGATTTTAAGCAATCAGAGAATATTTAATGATACAAATCTCTCTTTGCAGCCTAAATGTTTATATCCATCTAATTTAGTAAAATTAAAAACAGAATTTGTGCAATTTGAAAGCAATTTAGTTAACCAAATAGCAATATTGTACAGAAAGAGGCTCAATCCCTCTTCTGACAGGGTCCATGTCTTTGTTCTGGTTAAGTTATGGGACAGAATCTCTTCTCAATTTTAAACCTCTATAAACTGACAGGTGATTTCATTCGTGCTATTATACTTGATCTGTGTAACTCAAGTAAGAATTGAGACCCTGGAGGTTGAGAAGCACAGTACCAAATTGCAATAACTATGAAGTAAATGACTGTATTATTTCCCTTAGGTTTCATGGATAGTGATATCTCTGGATACTTGGATAAACTCTGAGTTATCAGGGGAACATAAATTCATGGGTTTGTGTTGAGGAACTGATCTTCCAAGGAGGGACATCTTGGGTTTGCTAGATCTTCTTTCAGAGGAGAAAAGATTGCAAGGATTACATGGTGGTTATGGACATGTGGTAGCCCACTTACTACGGAATAAAACACATCAGAAGAAAGAGACTTGCTGCTTTCTTGAAAGTCTGATATTAAAATCTATTGAGCTTAAATAAATCTGTTGAATTTCATTGCAGAAGAATCACCTGCCTGAAGAGTTACCTAAACTGACAATAACTGTGTGCTGGGAAATGAAGCAACAGAACCACATTCTGATCTTGTTTATGCTGATATAATTAAGGAAGATTGTAGGCCCTTTGGTCTTTGAAGTGATCCTTGTGCATGAGTAAGGCCAATGGGGGCTAGAATAATAAGACTAATATATCCAAGAAAATCACTGACAGTGGCGTAAAGCTTCTTTGTGAAAAGAGCAAAGCTGATCAACACATAAAGCATCCACAACACATTTTTCGCAGGAGGTTGTTCACATAATAGACAGGCAACTGTGGGAATGAGAAGGGTGATTATCTTTTACATTAAAGTCTTTTTTATGTCTCTCTGGAATATAAAGCAGCTGTAGGAAAGAATTTACACCCATATTCAGTTCCCTGCATATGATGTCAGCAACATAGTGGGGATATATGTGTGAGTGGGAACAAGGACCATATATTATATATATTGGCACTGAAAAAGGTTTTTTGCTTTGCTCATGCTCATAGGAGAGCTTGGGACCTTTCCCAGCAAGCCCCAGATTGTGCTGGTGCCCTTCCTAGGGGTGAGTTTATTCAAGGCAACTTGAAATACAATCCTGTAACCTTGTCCCCACTGCAGATGGAGGAGGGAAGGTGGCCTCCTTTTCTTCTTCTGAGCTATTCAGCCCTGCAAAGAGAAATCTGGGGTGTTGAGCTCCCAGCTGCCTCTGCCACAGGTGCCTCTGAGGCTGCTGCAGGGGAAGGACTCAGATTGGGGCCAGGCAACGTGCATCAGGCAGAGTATTGGCTGTGAGCACTCGTGTGCACCATGCAGGGCAGCTGGTGTCACTGGTCCCTTTTCTGCTTTTATGCCTGTTGGGGCTTTATGGAAAATCCCATTTATTGTATCACCAAAAAAAATAGATGGGTGTATGTCTGCCGCTTTTATTTCCATAGCTGCACTCTGGCAGGCATTTCATCCCAAACTTTCTTTAGTGCAGATAAAGATGTTGTTTCTTCCTTACTGCAAAATAAAATAAAATAAAAAATTTTTGAAAATAAAGTAATTTAAGTGTGGCAACTGTGCAGCACACGGCTCCCATGAAACTCTTTTGAAACACCCAGTATTTCAGAAGTATCCACTAATTAGGGCAGCCCAATTGGGCCTGATTTTTCAGATCTTCTGAGTGATTGTTGCTTTCATTGATCTTTAACAGGAGTGGATGGTCAGAGCATCTGAAAAACTGCGAGGCAGACGGATGAATGACGATGAACCAGAGGGACAGTGTGGAAAGAAAATGCTTTGTTTGATATTGCTAATTGTTTTGTTTTGGTAATTAAGTATTTTTTGAAGCAAGTGATTGATTTGGTCAGAGATGAAAAGGGATTAAGTGTGACCCACTGAAACTCATTTCTAGCCCTAGCTGCTTATTATGAAATTAGTTTTTGTTTCAGATTAAAATACGCAGACTTGGTGGTATGGAAACTATCAATTAGCTGAATATACAGAGAAATCACTTCTTGTAAGATGTCATCTTCTTATGCCACAGTCTTCTAAATATATTCTTTTGAGAGTTTTAATTATTTGGTGATGTTTTTAAAAGTCACAGTAATAAGGAAAATATACAGATTGTGCTGGAAAACAACTGAAAATACTTGCTTGCTCTTTTATTTCCCCAAAACATACCCAGAGAAAATTCTTTTGGCAATTTCAAAATAAAGCTGCTGATTTGGTCAAGGGGAGTATAACCCTCTGTCAAGAACTGTTTGATACTGTTATCATGAGATATTGATTTAAGTGCCTTTGAGTAAAAAAATAATAATGTTGTTTGCTTCATCTTTTTCCCCAGCTGAGGGGGGATTACTATGAAGTTAGACAGTAGAGACAGACTCAGGCAGGAAAGTATTTTTGTTGTTGTGATTACAGGTGCACAGACACTATAGAGAATGAGCTTAGGAAGACTGTAGTATTTTGGGCATCATCTTTCCAGACGTTTTCTGTAATAAATGTCTATTTGAAATACAATTGGATGTACCTGCAAAGATTTGGGAATTAATTTTCCCCACAAAACAAAATTCAATGAAAAAAAACAGTCTGCTCTTACAAAGGATTTACTCTAAAGGAGCTATGGTGCTTCCCAAATACGTACATCACTTTATAAAGACATACACACAGGAAGAAAAGACTTGCGATCCCCCCAAAATTTGGATCTGTTTAGAAACACAAATGGATTTCAGAGAGGATTCAGCAAGGCTGGTGTAGCCCCTTCCACAAGGGTGGTCCCTGGGTCCCCAGCTACCAGCTCCAACTCTGGAGCTTTGTGCTGATCTTTCTTTGAGATGGAGCTTTGTGGATGATCTTTCTTTGCAGCTGCAACTCTCAATGCAGACAGGAGCAGTGGAAGAGCACACAGAGGAGGATACAAAGAAGAACAGAGAGGAAGGGAACAGGGCTCTTAAGAGTACAGCTTGATTTGATGTTTTGCTTGAATCTTCACAAGTGTAAATATTTGACTGTAGTTTTGGTGCTTTTTTTTTTTTTTTTTTAATTCCCCTTCAGGTAGAGTATTTGTTTACACAGCATAGAATTTCCTCCTTCCTCTCTTCTGTTCTTTCATTCCGCAAGTGAAAATCTGCAGTTCCTTTGCAAGGGCTTAAAAGTAACAACTCTAGTGAGTGGGAATGCTGCTTTCTCTTGAGATTGTATAAATCATTCTCTTTTTACTAAAGTCTCCCACAGGAAGGGGCCGTTGAGTTTTTAATTTTTTTTTTTTCTTCCTCACCCTATTGAGAGTCCAAATTGACCTTGACAGCCTGGTTAACAGAACTATCAGATTTTTTACCATGAACATCTGAGTTTAAAATTTTCACTCAATACCTCCCTTACAAAGTGGAGAGCAATTTAGGAGCTAATGCTGGTCACACTATCTCCTTAATTCATCAGTAGTGGGAATAATATACCAGGAATATTTTGTCTTTTACCTGTGAAGAGTAGTCAGTACAAGAGCCCGATTCACAAGAAAAAACCCAAAACCCACATGGATATGTCCCTGCTTCTAGAAATCATATTCATTATTTCCTGTTTCATCCAGGTTCTGTTGCCTCCAGCGTGTACTTCTATATGTGCACATGTTAGGATTGTTCAAATTCAGGATAATGTACCTTCTTTTTTGGAAGATTTTTTTGAAAATAAGAGGGATGCTACCAAAGGTTTCTATTTCTGTTGTTTATTTAGAGGGTGGCAACAAACAACTCAACATATGTTCTTTCAGATGTGTAGATGTAGAGACATTTGGTTCTAAAGCTTATCTAATGCTATATGAAGGTTGCTTTTAAATGTCTTAGAAGCAAAAAAAAATTTAGCTTTAAAAATCCATAAACAAGAACAGGTGTTGACATTTGGCAGGTTTGTATCCCACTTCTGGGATTCTGCACAGCAAAATAGTCACAAAGGAGATTTAACTCTGCAGCATCTCTGGCATTAAAAACCTCCCTCTTTCTAGTGACTTTGCTGAAGTAAAGTATATAGTTGTAAGATTTAGGAGTAGCTTAATTTAAGCATATTGGAACCTCATGATTGAGTGAAACAGCTTTTCCTAATGAGTACGTTGCTCCCAAGGTAGAGAAGAGATGACTTGCAATTTTTTTTCTTAATGAAAATGGAATAGGAAGGAATTAGGTTTCATAGTCCTGTTTCAGAAGTGCTAATGCAAGAAGCAAATGAGTAATGAAATTACACTTTTTTTTTTGGTCATGTAAAGGAAAATTACTGAACCTCTCATGACTGACAGTGGCTGATTCTCACATAGCTAACAATTTTCTATGTGCATTTTATTATGAAATTACTTGATGGTTAAATACCTTAATAAAATTACCAGGTCTAAAAGATCAGGACAGGAGAGTGTGGAAGATGTCATGCTGTCATCTGTGTTGTTTCCCATGAAAGCTTCAATCTTATTTATTTGGATTTATGAGTTCAGAAAGAAGGTCTTCTCTAGAATAACCTACAAACACTGTGCAATTAGTTGTTCACTCTCATGGCATCCCCAGAACAGAAGGTACCTGATAGGTTAATGATTTTTCTATCTCAAATTGGTCATATTGCTTGACTTGAGGGACAAAGGATAACTTGAGATTGTAATATTCCTTTAAATGACTGAAGGCTGGCAAAATCCACTCATTTGGTGGGAAGGGAGCAGATATGTATTGAAGCATGTAGTACAGCAATCGAAATAAATGGAAATTATTTGAGAATGGAATTTCTGTCACACCGAAATATTTTCTTGAGCTTAACTGTGGATGTTTTGAATGCTATTAGGAATTTAAATCTATATTTGGCTTTGTGTCCATAGGGTCAAGTATCTACAAAACACTGGAGACAGGAATCCTTGAAAACCAATTTTAACATCTCCTTGGTTTTTCATGCTGAATTAATCCTTTGGGAATGTCATTCTTCCTTCAGTTCAGCCGTCTTGGTCTTTTGGAATTATTTCAGAACCATTCGAAGAACTGACTCCAACATATCTAACACTGACACACTCAATACTGTGTGATCTTACATAAGTGCTGCCTGTAAGTAGTCTGTAGCTAGACTGAAATATGGACAGTGTGGGTTCCCATTAGCTGAAATACCGAAAGGATTTGTTATATTTAGAACTTTGTTCACTTATGCTTAACATAGCTCCACTTTAAGTTAGGGAAAATTGGTTTCATTTTCTCTTCCTACCATTAATAGCTATTAGGGTTGAAAAAAAAGGCTTTAAACATATCATTAAAGTACACTTAAGTAACTTGCAATTGACAATTAACTCAGCATGGTAATACATTATCATAACATTTTCCTTTGATAGGTTTGTGTCTTAGAAGATACAAGGAAAGACAAAGAATGCCTTTGTGAAACTCATATTGAAGTTATTTCTGGTTTAATCATTCACATTTGGAGTATCTCAGCAGTGAAATGTGTTCCATTGTCTATGTTCAAAACGATGGGCAGTTAAAAAGGACCCTATTAAAGGGGTGTCTGGGTTTTGTTGGTTTGTTTCTGTGGGTTCAGGCAGATGGATACAGAAGAAAATTACCTGCACACACTCAAAGTTTGGGAGTAACCAGAGGGAGATAGCGGCAGAAATCACATCCCCATTCAAGGTTGTTTGGCTTTGAGATTTTATTAAAATCCCCTTCAGCAGGAGGCATGATAACATGCTATGAAAAGTACTCAGGTTACCAACATCACAGCGTAACATAGAGTGTGTTTTCCCCTTTCAAGACAGAAGTAAAATACATCACTGCATCTAAACTGTCGGTCCTGTCTTTGAGTACTCAGAGTTAATGGGGAGCATGTGAATGTGCAGCTACTGGGCAGGGTGACCAAGGACTGCCACCTTCCAAAGCTGAGTTGGAACGTTACTATGACAATAGCAACACTGATGACATCCTCCATTCCTTACACAGCCAATGGGCATTGACCTTATCCTGTCAAAGCATGTAAAAAGTGATGCAGGCAACACTGGCTTTGTGAAAATTGGACACATTTATCTAGGACGTTTCACTGCATTACCATATATTGAGTTGTAGAAGTGTAGCTAAAATAGCTGCTGTATCGTAAGGTTTTTTGCAGTGAGGCAAGAAGTGCAACAAAGACAACTGTAGTCTGAGCAAATGTGTTGTGGGTTTTTTTTTCTAATTCTTTAAAAGCAAAACCACTGGTGCCAGGCATGCAAAATCCCATCAGTTCTATGCCCCAGATCATCTTCTCTCCTGTTTTCTTGTAAATCCACTCTCAAATATATTAGTTTGGAAATTACATATCTTAGGGCTCTGTAGCCTGGCAGTCTGAGCAGTCTGCTTTATTTTGAATACTTTTGCAATGCTTGTGTCTTCACAGCTTCAAGAAATCAGGCTCCATACATGCTGCTGAAGTCAATAGTAGTGCAGGATTTGAGCAGTGTTTCCTCACTTGCTCTCCTCCCTATCCTTCTCAGTCATTTCTTGAAAATTCCTTCATAATAACCTTATCCAAACCATAAATATGAAAGTCAAATAAGCCCAAAGGAGATTTATTATCCTCTGACTCGGCACTCCTTTTATGATTAATAATGACATTGATTCCTCTAGAAATACAACAAAAATTAATTTAAAGGTTCTGATTGGTTTTAGTATTAGGTAAACTTAACATATTGAATGAGCGTAAAACAATTACCTGTCTTATTAACAAAATTAGCTACAGCAAATTTACCAGAAGGAAACTGTTGCTATTTAGCTCCCTAATTATGTCACTATTCTTTGTGACCAAACGATATAATGAAAATAATTTGATCTACTGGTGCTGCATAGAGAATTTCTGAGGAGCAACTGAATATTATAATTTGTTTTGAACGTATGTTTTCCTACTCTTCTTCTGTTTCAGAAAGTAGAGTTCAAGGGCTTCAAAGAACTTTGCAGAGAAGTGAAGTTGAACTGTGCTTGGCAGAATATGGAACAGCTTCTTTACTATTCTAAAATGTTAGATAACCCTTTTCTTGAGGCCAGAACCTTTTGTCTTCTCCAGCGGATTCATGATGTATGATTTTCAGGCTCTGGAAAAGATGTCTTTTATTCTGCCTGTCACAGGAGCCAAGAACTGGGCTTGCTGTGCTGTGCTACTCTCTACATATTTCTTAGCACTCTGCCTCTATGCAAACATTTAAACTTGGCAAATTTTTCTTTCCAGCCCCAAGAGTTAATAAAGCAGAAAGCCACTGGATGCCCTCTAGCTGTAGGCATTTCAGCCCAGGGGGACAGTAACCTGGCCAGCTTTGAAGGCTACCCAAGCACTGGTGACATGCAGAAGTTGGGTTTCAGGTGCCAGCTTTCATCTATTCTGTGTGAGTATTGAATGCTCCTGGGTTGGAGGTTTAGTGGTACAGAAGCAATGAGAGCTGACGAAGCTCATGAGAGAAATCATACGTGGTCTTGGAAAATTCTTGTAAAATGTCTCTACTGGCACCACTGTACTTCCACGCCAGCAAGCATCTAAATGGTGGGCTCTCAGAGTGTTTTCTTCCTACCAGATCTCTCTGCTCTTCCTAGTTGCATCCTGACTTTGTCAGGATATGACCCTCACAATATATGTTCTCATATCTTTCTTACACTTCCCATCTGTCTTCACTGGGTTGCCATCAGTGGGAAACTTGGATTTAGGCATATTTCCTAGTGCCATTCCTGTTAGAGCAGCTTTGGGGAAGTGGTATCATTTTTAGGGTGGGATCTTTCCCTCTCTCCCTCCTGGTGTAGCTTTATGAACTGGAAAAATGGAGATGAGGATGTTTTGATACAGTGGGAAATCTGCAGTGCATGAGTGATCTGCATATTGAAACACTGCCTCAGATTGTAGCAATCAATTTTTTCATGACTAACTCTAATATTAAACTAAACAGAAGAAGTAAGTCTTCAAATAGATCTTCAAACTAGTCAAAATGTACAACCAAGCAGGAAGGACTTCATGGAGGTCAAAGGGTAATCACAGTCTACACAACTGAAGTGTACTATAAATATTACAGAAACCCTTTACTCCTTTTGAATTAATACTATTTAATTGAAAGAGAAAGAGAAGGGCATTATTACAGGGCAAGAACACAGTGAGGACTGTACTACTTGTACCATGGAACAGTATTTTTCTCCCTTCAGACAACTTTCCTAAAGCTCCTCTGGGATAGAAACCCCATGAGTACATCCCCTGGCTGCTTGCTAAGGTGCTTATGAAGAAACTGTGACCTACACAAACTTGCTTTCTTCCCCACAGTATGACTTTGTATCTTTACAGTTAGTGTCCTCTGGAAATATTTTAATTTTTGTTTCATTATTTAAAGCAAACCTAATATTAATGACAGAGCTGCTGTACATTAAAGCACTGCACTACCAAGCCACATCAGCACATAACTTTTGGTGAGACTTTCTGCATAATTTATGTCTGAAGGAGAGTATGCTGACACACAGTTGAGGATTTAATCATGTTTAGTGCTGCTTGCAATAATTAGGTCCTTTCATATTGGAACTACTAAGCAGGTGTACCAAGGTAGGCCTCTGAATAAATGTTAAAGTTACAAGCTCCTCCATAACTGCTCAAGCACCAAAAAAAATTGAAATATGTTTAGCAGTCTGTTTCTTATATAGCATCATCATAAAACCTAGATGCTTTAAATAAGATAGTTGGGTGCTGCTAGATGAACCTCTCGAAGAACTGGTAACCAAAACCCATACCCAAATCACATGCTATACCCAATCATCCCCAAATCACTTGGGTTTATAAATCAGCTAAACTGTAGAAACACTTTAGTTCTTTGCTTTGAAAAGCATTTTCCATCACTTAGTCACTCCTGCGGTTCCTTCTCACTTTCTTGTTCTGCTGTCTGATGTGTGAAGGAGAACTCTTACACTCAGAGTGGTCCCATCCATCCTTTGACAGCCCAGAAGGATTTACGTAGAAGAATGTGAGCCTTTGTTGAGTTTATATTCTGTTATCTAATTGACTTCTGCATTGGAGGTGTAGAGAAAGACAATCTAGCAAAGTAAAAACCTCTCTTCACAGGCTGGGAAGAGTTGGACTGGATCAAACTGCTACATGTAGTTTGTCAGGTTGTTCTGAGAACAGAGGTGGCTGCTGACCTCCACCTCACAGATAAGACTTAAAAAAATTAAACCGTACAAATCAGAGGGGAGAAAGCATTACTTTTGAGTCCTCCTTGCCATATTTCAAGCACACCTTTTGGTTTCCTGATGTTCACTTTTTTCTTTCCTGAATTGGGCAATATTTGTTCTTATTTTTGCAGCTTTTAAAGCAGTTCACCTTGTTTGCTTTTAGATATCCTGGAGTGACATCTGAGGGAAGTGGACTTTTGCTAGGGTGCCCTGTTACATGGTAATGTGTTTTGGATTGTCCCTAAGATGACAAGAGATTCAGCCTCCTTCTGGACATCATCCTGCTTAGTTTTAAATGCCTCTTCTGGAAGATAGATGTTCACTGGCATACACTGCAGATTTCAGAAAAGGCATCCAAACCCAAGCAATCTGAAGTATCTGCCAGTGAATAACCACCCCTCACATCAGAGCATGGAGACTGGAGGAAAAGTCATGACTTAATTCTTGTGGAGGCGTAATACTAACTCCCCCATTTGCATCCTTTTCTAGGAAAACAGAAACTGTTCTTCCCCAAATCCGGATTTAGTTGGGCTACATCTTTTTTCAGTGGCGCAGAGCCTACCCTGCTTCAATCTTAACACAGAAAATCCTATTCACAGATCCAGTTTTCCAGTCCCTGATGCAAAGTGTTTTAAAAAAAACACAGTTCCTGCATATGTTACTCCTGCACTTCACTCCCTCAGTCATATCTAGCAGTAAAATGCATACAAATGCCAAAAATACGTAGTGTTTCTGAGGCTGATTGTTATTAATATTGTTTTGTTTGGGGTTTTTAGCAGCATACCTTTTTGAAGTGCCTAGCAGACAGCAAGAGGAGCAGCTTTGGAAGGGGGGGAGACAACTTTGAAATCTACAGAGCAGAAGCTTTAATCTCCAGTTGTGACTGACATCAAACAAAAGTGCAAAAACTCCCTTTGTTCTTGTGCACAAAGGGTGTGTTTGTTGTTTGTTCAGGGTAAGTGAAAGGCCCCCATGAAGTCCCACTGAAGATGTTTAATGAATCTGGCAGCCTCCAAGCTGTCTCTTCTACAGAGTAATCCTAACGACAGACCCATCACACATAATTTAACAGAGTGTGACACGACAGCCTCTGCTCAGGAGAGACCTTGGAGAGGGAATACTTTTATTTCTCAACAGCACAGGCCCCTTAGGGTCAGTGTTGTGGAGCAGAGCTGGTGTTGGTGGTGGTCACACTTTCGTCTGTGAATTGAGGAGATTTACTCGCTCAGGTATCGGTTGTTAAGTTTCCTAAACATTGGCTTTGAACTTGGGGCTAAAACTGAGTGAATTGTACTATCTGTAGTTCAGGGGGTCTGGGATTTTGGCAGCCTCAGCTTGTAGTAGAAGTCAAAATCAAGAATATCAAAGAAAGGAGGTCTGCTACCAAAATCAGGCCAAACAGGGACATTGGTATTAGGGGAAGAAGGGAGAAATAGCATCGATTAGGAGTGGAACAATAATGGAAAATATTATAAAAAAGATAAACAACTGAACATTTCTTTTACATCAGGTCAGTTAAGGGTTGTCATATATATTTTTATACATATATGTGTGTGTCATCTTTTTATCAGTTCCTCTTATCAGTCTTTGGATTACTAGAATTGAGATGACCACAATGTGTGTCTTTAACCTGCCTACTCCTTTCTATGGTTTAATGTTTATAACCTTTGGTATTGCAGAAATTGGGCTGTTTGTTACCAAGTCTCATGTTTTGTTGTCAGGATAAAGATATTTTGTGCGGCTGGCAGCATGTAGAGTAGCGGGTGTGTGCCTTTATGGTCTGGGCATCTATTGCCTGTGAATGAGGCAGAAAGGACTTAAATCCTCTCTGAACTGGAGTGTTGAGGGGGGAGTAATACCTGAGTGCCTTGCTCTTCTCTCAGCAGATTCTGTTTTCAAATCTGTCTTGTGGTGCATGTGTAAATTTGGGCAATTCACTTAACTTTTCTGTGTCGCCGCTTCTATAAAATGGACATAATCTTGTTTACCTACTCTAGGCTAAATTACAGAGTGGAGTGTGACAGTTCACTGCAGCAGAGCCTGTGAAGAAAGAAGCACTGTTCTCTTGGAGAACACCACGTTTGGGGTTCTTTTTTCCCCCTCCTTTTCTTATGATGTAATTCAAATTTTATCCCCACTGCCCATTATAAATGCAAGATTTATTTGTATTGGAAATCTCTGCTGCTCCAGGGACTGTGGAAGAGCCATGCACTGCCCACCCTTGCATCTGATCCCCATGCCAAGCACCAAGCAGAGCCCCAGCCAAACCATCATGTATCATCAGGTCTGGTGACTGGGATTCAGACTGGATGCTGAAACAATGGTGATATCCAGGAGCACAATACACAGCCCCTTTCTAAGAGCTCTGCCTGGTGTCACTGTTTGAAATAATTCCTTGTTCTCTCTTGAATTGCAAAAATATTGTAGGATCTATCTAAAATAGCAGTCCCTGCATCCCTTCCTTCTCCCCCTACCCTTTAACAAATCAGATGTCCAAAATCAAGTACTCTGTTGCCTATGTATTCTGCTGACAAGCTCAAGGGGATTAGGGAGTGAGGGGTTTAACAGAACTGGCTCAAGGTTTTGTAAAATGCATCTTGGAGCTTGAGCTCTGAACGAGCCATAAAATTCCTCCCACGAGGTCGAAGTAAAGTTTCTGCAAGACTGGATCAGAAGTTAATAATGTTTTTTTAGGTTATTTTTTTCTTGCTTTCTTAAAGGTGCTACAAAAACATCTGATTTTTGGAGATGCTGCAAGACTAACAATGACTTAATGTAACCATTGTGTAAAAAATCACAAATGTGTTTTACCACCAGCAAAAAGAACTGCTTCCTGGCCTGCACGCAAACCATTTGGAGCAATTAGCATGTAATTTAATTTGCATTAATCAGCACAAGGTCAGGAAGAAATTAACTTTGGGTGTAGATTTTACATATAACAGCATATAAGAAGAAGAGAGGAACTGTTTTTACAGGGTGTTAATTTGGAGTTCAGTGCATTCAGCAAGTTTTGTAGGGTTTGGCTTTGCAGAAAAGAGATGAATGATGTGGATCTGGGAACACTGAAAGCACAAAATGATGTGGCGATTTACCAAGCATTTAATGTTGCAATATGTAAAGGGTTTAACAGATTTCTTGGCACTTGTAAAGATCAGAGCGCAGGTTTGGCTTTTTTTTTTTTTTTTTTTTAGCATTGAACACAGTGCTGGCACTGAAGGGCTGTGTCTGGCTGAGCAGGGATGGGGTCCCCCAGGGCTCTGTACACTGACCACGTGTGAAGCCAAATGATTCAACAACACAGACAGATATCCCAAAAGTCCAGATCTCTGTGCAGCTCCACAGCATTAATCTTAGTGAGCTCTGAAGTGGGGGGAATTTAGGCAGATTACTTATTTCCTTGTGCAACCCTTTGGCCCTCTTCTCTCCTCTGTCATTTCATTTCACAAAGGCTCCATGAGCCTTTGGTACTAGCAACATGATAAGGATTGGGATAAACCCACCAGTAGAAAGAAAGAAATTGTTTTTGACAAGTGGCATCTGAGTATCTGGTTATGGCAGATTAGTTGCTGAGGGGTCTGGTGTATTTTAGCTATAGTAAGGGGGTAGGTGAAATATGGCTGCTCTTACACTTTTTTCTTTGAATAAAGAACTTTCATCTGTTTTGGGGCATGGAAGGTGTCTGGAAGTGAGTCTCTTTTTTTGCACCTGTGTTTTTTTGTTTGTTTGTTTTGTTTTGTTTTATTTTGGGTTTTTTGTGGTGGTTTTTTTTTTCCCAGAGGATAATCTCAAGACACTTTGGAACTCCCACATGCCCCTCTGTAGTCCCCATACATCTTTGTCATACCAGGGATGGAAAGAACCATGGGCAGCATTGCACATCCCATTTCAAGAGGGAATACCATTGCCAGGCCTGAACTCTCTGCCTAAATATTCTTCTAGAACAGGATTTGGGGACAAAATAGGCATGGAGACCTCTCATCCAGTTATTTAGGCTTAACTAAGCTGCTGAGGTTGACCCTGGTTCATTTATGCTTCTTGCCTAGTCAAAGGGAGATCCATGATGGGTTGAATTGGAATTGATTTGGAAGCCAAAGGTGATTATGGTCTTGAACTTCTGTTAGGTGGTCAAAGCACAATAGCCAGGCCAAAGTTTGTCTGAGAGAAACAAAGAGTTTTGTCAGGTGAAGTGCAGTCACTTCAAGACTCAAAATTAGGATCCAGTTTGTTCACAAACTGGTATCACATCTTGATCAGATAGCTCAGTTTTGCACGAGCCTTCATCCTTCTGTGGCTTAAATGGTTTGATCATCCACTAGTGGGAACTTAGTGCTTACATCATCCACTAAAACTAAAACTGGTGGGAGCAGTGTACCTGCCATGGTAAAGAGCTATTTGCAAATGGAGTTCCCTTCTCCACATGCTGCTTTCATTGCATCAGTAAGATTTAGGCAATCCTAAGTTTTCCTTAGCTCACTGTTAAAAAAAAAAGATATTTTAAAATGTTAACCTACATGCCAGAATAATAAAAGCAAATTTGAGACTGATACGTTTCAAAAATACTTGCTCTGTGATGTTTTAAGGGGCCCCTTAGCCTAGTAGTTCTTTATGGCCAGGGGTTTTGTCATGGTTTTTCAACTGCCTCCATCTTCTGGGTGTTTTTACAGGATCTGATTTATTCCTTCCTTTCCACAAATCAACATCCTAACTGAACCACAGGCCCAATGACACTGGTCCTGTGAATTTGGGCACTAGAATTGCCAAAAATCACTATTTTTTAACATTTTATACAAAACCATCAAGTGTTAGATTACACAAGAAAGGTCAGAGAAAAATGTATTGTGCAGTAAATCCACCTGAAGATTTATATCTCAGTTCTTTCTTTTTAATAAATGCTAATAGATTTCTAAAGACAAAAATAGGAAGAGTGGAAGGAAGGGTATCCTTTGGATAACAACTGTTAGGTAGAGATTTTAAAGTATCAAAAAAGTGAGGTGATTTTTCTTCTTTTCTATCATGCAATAAAATTGATCAGGGAGGCTGAAAGCTGCTTAAGCAAGTGTTTGTACTAATTTGTTTATCAAAAAATAATAATTATTTTGTAGGTATTAGTTTTATTTTTATGGCAGCTGTATAGAAAATGATCGACTTCCTCCCCTTCAGAACATATATAAAAGGAAACACATATTCTGTAAATAATCCTTTTTTCAAAAATTTGACTCCGTATTACCAGTTAACGAATCAGGGACTCTCAGCAACAGAAAATCACTTTATGTGATTTGAATTGTACAACTTCCAGTTTGTTTCCCTTCCATATGGGATAATGCTACTTTACCTACCTTTTCAGGCAATCTGTGGGATCATGAGTTGTTCTAACAAGCTCACATGTCACACTGAACAGTGTAGGGTAAGCTCCACTTACCACATCATGTTCATTGCTGAAGTTTCTCTTGGTGGATGTGTCTGCTCATCTAGACACGAGATCCAGGAAATTGAACTCCTACCTCATTTCCACTTGTACATGAGTTTCTGTTGAACATCACTTTCTTTGGTAATATCTTGTTTTTAAATATCCATCTTATTCCCTAATGTTGGACACATTTCAAGGATGTGTGAAATGAACCTTCTGTGGTGTAGAGTACCATCAGATCATTTAAAAACAGGTTGATAGAACTGTTAACTGTGATAGTGTTTTGGGGTTTTTTTTTTTTCCTAATTTTAACTTAGGCGGATGACTAGCCACTAAATTCTCATCTGTAATGATTAACATTGTTCATGTTCATTCTCAGCTGTTGATACACAGTTTATAAAATATTTGTATATATTGGGCAAGTTCTCTTTCTTTAGACTGTGCTCATAAGAACCCAAAGTCTTTGATATTGCACACGGAACATCTAAGAGTGATGATCTTGGCATTACTACAAGTGTAAAAAAACCATATTCCTGTTTAGGCAGAGCAGGTTCTACTTGTACCTTAAATAGACTTTAAATTAAAGCAGAAAATAAATTGTTTTATAACCAGCTGTGTTTGCTCTCTCCCTTCTTTTCTCTCAGTCTTTTAGATCTGGTTCTCCATGGCCTCCTCTGTTTCTCTTTGCTCTTTTGATCAGTTTTCTCCTCCTTCCCTTTGGTTGCAGGCCAGATGTTCTTATGACATGTAGATCTTTCCAAATGCATTATTTGCTTTGTAGAGTAGCCATGTCTGCAATCCAAATCTGGCCAGTTGTAAGCTGTTTCCAGTGATATATTGTCTTTAAAAAACGTACTGATGTGTGTTTGTGTGTTAAAATTTGTAACTTGCATAAGCTGCAATTTTTCCCCCTTCCCTGTTGAAGCAGAGGGAAGCACCAGAGCACATTTTTTAAGTAAATAGGGGAGGTTTCTTTCTTCTGGTGCCTCTCTCTTCCAGATCCTGAGATGCACTGAGACAGCTCTGCCGAATGCGGGAGGGAGGCAGTGGACACCTTTTCTAACAGAGAGAAGCAGTGGGTACCAATCCTGCTGTATGCTTTAAATACAAAACTTTTTTATTCCCCCTCTGCCCAAATGTTAATCTTCAGGATTTTGTGCTTTTTTTTTTTTTTTTTTTTTTTTTTTTTTTTTCCTTCTTTGGGATTTTGTACGTTTTGTACTTCTGTGTTTTCTGCCTCTGCTATTTAATTTTTGTGATGCTCCTCAGATGCTTCCAAGTGAAAAAGTGGAGCTGGAAAAGAACTCTTGCATTATTCACACTGACCTGTAGGTCTGTAAGTAATTGCTGCCCCCATGACTCAGACAGGAAAGCTAGGCATAACATCTAAGAGATTTACCAAAATAGACAAAAGGAAATGTGGACAAATGTTAGACTGGTAGGAAAGCTGCTTAAAAAAGACAGCCTACAACTTGTTGCTTCTCTACTGCAGAAGCTTGAAAAGAATTGCAAAATGCAGCTGCCTCTACAACTGATAGATATGGTTTTACCATGAAATTATGTTATGATACATACTGGTGAGGAGCTATGTCTCTGTTTCTTGTGTTTCATAGAGAAACTTCTCCAACTCCATGTACATGCGTAATAAAAATATCAAATGCAGGAAAGTCAGTCTTACACCATGTGGTTACTGCTCTCCTGATAAAAGTAGTATATTAGATGTCAGATTGCTGTAGTTTGGGACCAAATTTGGTCTTCCATGTACTGCTGTATTAGAGGCTGCAAAAATAAAAAATAAATCAACAGAGGAAACAGAGACAAACATGCAATAATTTGTTCTAGATAAAAATTTTTTTAAAACCCTCAGGAAGAGCAGAGGTGAAGCCTAATGAGATACCACTTTTCAGATTAACCAGTGAAGTGGTCCAGAGTACTCTGGTTCTAGCAACATCTGGTCTCATGCTCCACAATTTCATAAAAGTGTAGGATCACGGAATGGTTTGGGCTGGAATGGACCTTAAAGATCATCTAGTTCCAATTCCTCTGCCGTTAGCAGAGACACCTCCCACTAGACAGGTTGCTCCAAGCCCCAGGGTTGGACTTGATGATCTCTGAGGTCCCTTCCAACCCAAACAATTCTATGATTCTATGATTCTATGCTTCCATCCAACCTGGCCTTAAACAATTCCAGGGGTGGGGCATCCACAATTCCGTTGGACAACCTGTGCCAGTGTCTCACCACACTTGCACTGAAGAATTTCTTTCTAAGGTCTAACCTCTTCCAATTTAAAGCCATTACCCCTCATAAACCCTCCATCCCCTGCTTTCCAGTAGCCCTTTCAGGTACTGGAAGGTTACTACAAGATCTCCCTGGAGCCTTCTCTTCTCCAGGCTGAACAACCCTAACTCTCTCAGCCTGTCTTCATAGGAGAGGTGCTCCATCCCTCTGATCGTCTTTGTAGCCCTAATTATGTAAGAGTTGCAGGTGATGTGTTGCTCATTTTTCTAGCATATTTTAGGAGGAGACACCTAAGTCAACTCTCTGCTTTCTCAAAGCATGCTGGAAAGTCATTACATGCACCAGTTCTGAAGCTGAGACCGTTTTCCTTTCTATTTCCAACTTTCCATGGGCGTAACTGCTTCAGACCTGATAGTCTTGCCTCAGCTACAGCATGATTGCTGTTGATGTCCTGCAGGCAGGTGACAGCTCCATCTGGAAGTGCCAGACATGCTCCAGGTATCTGGGCTGCACTGGCACAGCGGTCACAGCGTGCTGGCTTGCTGGCAATGCTGAAACAGAAATATGGGATTTCTCACCTTAGCTTTAGGCACGTAGGTGGGATTCATCATTCCTAATATATGTATCTAAAAGTTAGGGATCTAATCCCTTTGAAGTCAATGGCGAGAGGTGGTAATGCTCTTTTAGTATAACTAATCTCTCCTCTGTGACAATAGAGAAACCCTAGATGACTAGCTTAGACTAATTGCTCAACTTCAAAGGCAGGATTTAGCCATCTAAAACAGTAAAATGCTATCAGATTAAAGAGTAGCTTTTCACACCTATGCAAAACAAATGTGATTTGAGCCTAAATAACTGTACAGAACAGCAGATAACTGAGACTTAGGCTGCAAGCCCCTCTTGCGAGGAGAAGACGTATTTTAAGTGCTTGTGTGACTACAATAACACACTGTTTGATACAGTTTTTAATCTTCTGTATCTTTGTCACACTGCTCTGGAGTTTACTGGGTTTTTCCATTTTAAAGATGGTGATGTGAGCAAGAGGTTAATTGGCTTCCATGAGACGTGACATGGGGATGTGTGGTGAAATGGGGAAATGAATCAGGGCTCTATTCCTCTTGTGATCGCACATGTGATTTTTGGGCTGTTTTCCTGGATATTTGTCCACCATTTTGCTATCATAAAATGTAGTTCATTGCATGGCTGGGTAGTACTGCTTTAGTGTAGAAAAATGTCATTGTATTTTGAGCTTCTGAGTATTTCTAAAATAGTGTAAGCAAATGGAGTGGTCAAAGAATAAACAGAAGTAGAAGCAGAGAGAAGGCAGTATATTTTTCATCAATATAAATTACTTATTGTTGCTGGTTTGCCACAGAAATTTTGATCCTTTTGCCTCTGTAAATTACTGGTATTCCTGTGGCCTTTCAAGGATATGCAACACCACATAATTAGTTTAGCAAACTCAGGCCATACGTAGAAGACTTGGGTTTACATTAACTACTGAGTAATCAAAAAAACTATTAAACTTCCACTATGTCTAATTTGTGCAGTCTATACGTATCAGATATGAATTTACAAAATTTTCATGCTAAATACTGAATTTAAGCCTCACAGCTGGACTTTCATCTTGGAAGGTGCCAGATAGCCCTGTGCATCTGTTTTAATCTTCCCTTTAGCCATATTATTTTAAAGGCACTCCTGCTTAGTGCATCTTACAATTGAAAATAAAACTCATGTTCCCTCTCATCCTCAGCAGCTGTGATCCTGCTGCAGATGTTCTTCTGTCAGATGTTTCATTATGTGTCAGTAAAAAGCTTAGGGTTTTTTTGTCTGTTTTTCCACTTTGGGGATTTTATTTTCAATTTTTAAAAAAATTTTATTTATTCCTTTGGCTGTAGATGAGTCCTTCCATAATACTCCACTTTATGTCCTGTTGCTGCTCCTTCGCCTTTTTTCTAAGTAGAGAAATGATCAAGAACTTGCAACTGCGCGGAGCCGCCCGACAGAAGCCCATTGATTCCCACCAAAGGGCTCTGTATGAGCCATTCTACTCCTGCTTGAAAAGAAAGCTTTGTTCCCTCAGCTGGTAGTGTCTTAAGATGCTGATCCTTGCCATATTTTTGGAAAACTGTAGCAGTTTATCAGACTGTTTGACACTTCCCGTTCAGCTGTATATTCTGTAGCATACTCTGGCATTTGCCTCTTCATACATCAAGTCTCACAAGCATGAGACTGGTCTGGAGCGTCACAGTGAGTTATGCTGGGCAAAAGTCACTTGGAGGTGAAGAGTGAAGGAGAAGGAGGAATCTGGAGAGCTGGCGGCCATGCCTGAAATGGTAGTAATGGATTTAGTATTTAGGGCAGGAGGAATGGGATTTGTCATGTTGGATGAGTATTTTCCTGGCTGCCTTCTATGACTGCTCAGATATTTTTAGCATGGAGTACCTGCTATGTCATCTCGGTTGACCTTGGAGCGTGACATTTTAACATGGAATTGGTTTGAATTGCTAATCATTAAAATGATTTATTATTTTTTATTGCAAGAGCAACTAGAATTCCAGCCATGTTTTGCAGATGTAAAGGGAAGCAAACTGAAACCTGTTTTCTCTTGACTTGCAGTCCTTCATGATATCTATGTCCCCCAAACTACTGTATTCAGCTCTTTCTCGGTACATCATTAAAAGTAGATTATGCCTAAGTTTGGTTTTAAACTTGTCTTTTGGTCATTTGACAAATACTGTATCAGAATGACAGAAAGTAATCCCAGAGTCTCACAGTGCTCAATGAGAAGTGTAGAACAAAAGGATCATTTCTGTTGCAAACAATTTATGACCTTAATAGAAGTTTACAGCTGCTATCAGAAAGGCACGATCTCGCTGTCAGTATATTTATATTGGTGATTGCTCCCTTTGCCTTCATTCCCAGACTCAAGTTTACCATAAAGATTAAGCCCTTAAATGCCAGCTTCTGTTAAGGAATTAGAAGCAGTAGCACTGCATCAGGATATTGTAGCAGTATATTTTAAGGCAGTAATATATAATGTAGGAAAAGAAGTTCAGACCAACCACAGGCATAACTAGAAGTCTACAAAAGTTTGAAGTCAATTTTTGGGGTCAAGATCTATTTTTAGCTCAGTGGATTTGAAACCTACTGGCCTTTTTGACTAGTTAGCAATTTTTGACAATTCATGTTTTTTGAGTTTTGCATGTTACTCAATTAACAGAACATCAGAGGAAATGACAACCATTTTTTGAGATGCATTTTACTGTGACAGTGATATAAGAATGGCTTTGTCTGAAAAAAGCATTAAGGTCTTGTTGAATTTTCAGTGTCTCCTAAATAAACATGTACTTAAATATCATCTGATGTAGATTTAAAAAAAAAAAAAAATTAAGCCAAAAAACCCCAACCATCCTCCTGGTGCAAAAGTAGCTGCATGGTTTAAATATTTAGCCAGCAAAAGTTGAAACTGAAATGTGAAAATAAACCTCACGTTGAATACCTTGGCAAGTGGGAAGACCACAACCTCTTTCTACAAATTACACAGCAGATCTCCTAAGCAGGGCCAAAAAGGCCTTGTTCCTCTGAAGTCAGTGTCCCACTATAGTTCTTTTCATACATAGGAAGTGAGTAAATCATTGAATAATGCAACACCCTTTCCTGTCTGTGAGAACTCTGCCAAAGCCAAGACTTAAGGATCTGGGTTAAAGCAAACTCAGTTACTTGGTAACAGAGTTTTCTTATCAAAGGGGTTATAAAAAAAAGAGGGATTTTGTATTTGTGTTTTGGAGGGGTTAAAATTGCCAAGAAAAACTGAAAACGTGAGGAAGATCCCCAGATGCCTGAGTTAATACTCTCCGGTCTCTCTGATTTGAGCTGGCAGGTCCCATAAAGCCACTCAGCCCTCAACAGGGAAGGGAAGAAGGGTGAGAGCAAGAGCTCCAGCTGTGACTCCGGAGCCCCAGAAAGAGCTTCTAACCCAATTCCCTTAAAGTGCACAAGCCTCTCGAGCTACAGCATCTCTTTACCACTGTATTCACTGAGTTTGCAGGGCAAACAAAAGATCCATATCAAGCATGAATCCTTTCAGTGCGAGCAAACCTGTCCTCATTCGCCCATAGATTTCGCTCTACTTATCTTTCAGCTATATATGTATATATATTTATATATTTAAAATTTTTTTAGGGGAGAGGTGAAAGGGCTGTTGCTATTTTTTTTTTTTTTTTTTAATGGTAATTAAGAGAGCTAACACCAGCTAGGCTAACGTGAATGCAAACAAGACCCCTATAGGCAGCACAGTGCATTAATGTAAAATATGCCCAGACAACATAACTTGTCAGAGAGGATTATTTCTGCTTAGTGAATCTGCAGGGGCCCCTTTGCTCCACCACTCAGCGTCTGACTAGAGAGAGAAAGAGAGAAAGAGTAGCCATTAGTGAGTAGCTACTGTGGCATTGATGTTTGAGCGCACTTCTGAACTGGCTTTTGTTGAGAATATCGGTGCAGAAAGCATGCGCTGTCCCAAATCCGCTGTTACTATGAGAAATGAGGAGCTGCTTTTAAGGTATGTTGTCTCCTTTGTTTTAACGCGTGCTTTCGAGTTGCCTGGGCCCGCTGCAACTATAACCGTGCTGGGTATTGAGTAGTTTCCCTATTTAAAGGAAAAGACAGACAGGCATTGCTGGGTGCAAGTAGCATTTTCCACCTAGTTAGAATCGCACATTTCATGTATGACGACAAATGTACGGAGAGGCAAGGAGGGAAAAAAATAAATATATAGTGCTTTTTCTCCCCCCCCCCCTCCCCCACCCGAATGAGAGCTGGTATTTCTTTTATCACCTCCTTTGCAATATTTCTGCCTGCTTCATTATTATGCACTGAGCATGGAATAAGCATAGAAAAAGCTCAGGGAGACTCCATATTAGAGCTAGTGCCCTAAATACCACTTTAATTTTCACTTAGCCTATGTAAATAGTTAGTAATGCTCCATCTAGTCTTTTCCACTTGAAGATGTTTTTAAAATATCTAAATACTCCTTTATGTGGGGTTACACATACATTCTTCATGTTCCAAGGTTTAGAGGGGGGCCAGCATCGACTACTCTTTTCAGGCACACACACACACACACACACACGCAGACACACACAGACACGCACATACACACCGAATTATGCTAGAATTGGCACCCCGCTTTGAAAAATGTAGTCTTTTGTTTATTTGCTAGCAGACATCGTAGCACTGAATACATCTTTTGGTCTGACAATGGGACAGCTGAACAATGGTGCTGTCAAACTAGCTTAATGTATGTCTGGCGATGGGGTGGGTTGTGTTTTGTTTTGGTTTTTTTTTTTCCCATTCCTTTTCTCGTCCCCTTTTTCATTTTCCTTAATCTTTTTGTATATACGATAGAATACAAAGTGTATTGCCTATTTTGTGACGGTTGTTTCGTTTGATATCTGCTGCTAATAGTGCAGGGAGGGGGAGGTTTGCATCTTATAAATTATGCCCATTGCATTAAGTTGGAGATTTATTACTAACCTCGCCTTTAACTGTGGCGAGAAAACTTATTGATTCAGAAAGCTTACAATACTGCTGTCAGTCTGGCAAATACACAGTTGCCAAATGTGCCCTTGCCTGATTTTATGCCTGATCATATCAACTTTAACTGCTATTTTGCAGATACTGTTTCTAATTTTGTTTAGGTAGTGAAAATGCAATAAAAATGATAAATCAGATCTCAAAGTGGGAACCCATGCTACTTTCCATTTTTATAATCCAACTATTAGCATACGTTAGAATTAATTAGCATACACAGAATAATTTACCTAGAGGACTCCTATCTCAAAATCTAACAAATTATTCATATGGCATTTCATGAATTATCTTTCTGGTTAGACAGCCATAGTTCAGCATGAGAACAGTTAACAGTTTGGGGTTTGAATTTGGCAAAATGCTCATGTACCTTATGCATAATGAAAAGAAATTGTTATAAAGCTTCTGAAAAAATGTTGAGTTACTATTTGGACAGCAGCTTGTGTCTCAAATAAAACATATTGTCACCAGTCTGTGGAGTTTCTGAAACTATTTAAAGTCTTTAAATACTTTGCATGTTAAGCAAATGTAATGTATTACTTTTAGTGATAATTGTAACCATTTTCTGAGGAAAAAGAGAGAAATTTACCAGTGGTTTGTATTTATTTCTTAGATCACTTAATTGTAGGGGCTTCGTTCCTTTTTTTTAACCTAGTTTCTAGTACATGATTTGTATGTGGGATCCCTTGGACCCCTTAATTAAAAAAAATTAAAAATTTTAAAAAAGATTTATTGGTATCAGTCAGGTCTCTAAAGCATGTCTTTTCAACAAAAATAATGTTTTATGAGGAGACTGTGAGTACTTGCTCTGTTTTCTTACCTTTTTAAAATTGTTATTGCATTTTGTTCCTTTCTGTGTTGAGATGGTATAAATCAACTGGAAGGAGTTTATGTGTAAAAAAAAAAAAAGGACATATTGCATAAAATACATTAGGAGCCTAGAGGTTATGGATTCTCAGGTAGTTCTTGCATGCTGTGTTTTGTGCATAAACATGAAGAAAGCAAGGATGTTGTTGAGTGTATAGTAGGACCGTGTTATAATTCACTTTCTTGGAAGAACTTCTTTTGAGATAAACATTAACTCATTCACGACTGCTCTGCTCTGCCAGAACTAGAGGGAGGGTATTTTTTTTAGCAAGTTCTCCTTTAGCATGGGTTTTTGAGCAGCTGCTGCCCTTTGTCAGTGGCAATAAAGTGAAACCCTCATTCTGGGTCGCTTGGAAATGCCCCTGTAGTGTGGGGCGAGTGCCAGTTTTGTAGCAGACACTACCAGACACCTGGGCAGCATCCCCAGCCGCCACTTTTAAGGACCATTCAATACTAAAACAGTTTCCTAAGCGCTCTTCTCACAGGTGAGTTCATACTAAACTTACAGTAGTTCCTATGTTTTCAGATAAAATGCTGTCTAAAAGACATGTACTACAGATTTCTGTCTTAGATTGACAATTACTTTGTTCTTTTCTAAGGGTATTTTCTGACATTGCATTCACATGGAAGAATAATTTTTGAATTGTTCTTTGTGAACCCTACTTCTCAAAAGTTCTTTCTATGCATACTTATTAAATGCTGCTTTTTTTGAGCCAGAACAATTACTATTAACATAGAAGCAGGTGAAGCAACTCTGTAACACAAGCCGGTTCTTAGCATGCTCTAACAAAAGTGTTGTCTTCTAAGAGACTATGTAGGTTTAGAGATCTTATGCATGAACATCACAGGTGTCCTCAGTGTTACCTGTTTCAAATCTCACCCATTCACAAAGCAATGTGGTGCCTTGTAGTTGTCAAACTTGGCAACATCTGTTTCCACAACAGCACTAGGAGAGCTAATTCAGATGCTGCATGAGTTGTTATTTTTCTTGCAATGACCAAGTGTAATGGCAAAAAGAAAGACTGTCCTTGCTCCTACCTCTCAGAGCAGGACAGCTCTTAACCTGGGAACTGGCTTTCCATGCTGCCATAGGAAATACAAGTGAATTTTTATTTATGTATTTATTTATTTATTTATTTATTGACTTATAGGCTTTGTCTACTTTTTTTTTTTCCCCCAGATTCATGAACCACAATCTCTAACATCAACATGTTAATATTCTCTTTGTTAAATGCAAATAAAACTGAAGTGTTTCTGTTATCAAATTTAAGTATATAAGATTGCAAACTATACCTTTGGGGCTGAAAAACAAAGGAGAGAATTCAATTAATATTCATATCTAGAAGTTTTACTGCAAGTGTAGATTGTGCTTGAATACTTAAGAAGTCATTCAGGAGTGAATCAATACTAATTATTGTAATCAGGAGGGTTAATTAGCTGAAGATGCTGCTGATGGAAAGTTCACTGCTTACAGCCCTGAAAACACCTAAGTTGATGAAATCTGAAAGCAAGATGTCTAAGAGGACTTGGTGTGGAGAGAAAAGCTTGGCTTTCCTTTGGCATTTCAAGAGCCAATTGTTCCAAAGGGGAAATGTAGCTTGTACTTTGTGTTTTGCATGGTATTAATTCAGGGGGTATTAGAGGATGCAGCTAAATCTGTCTTGAAGATATTTGTGGTAGTTTCTCATTAAATGCAAGTACCATTTTGGATAACCTGTACTGTCTCTGCAGCGTTCATTTGTAGATTACCATAAATAAATATGGATAATCTTATGCATTTGAAATCTGGAAACAGTTATTTTATTGATTACTTTTTTTTTTTTTTTTACCACTTGTATGCAGACAAAGGGTCTTTACATGGCATGTGTACATAAATTACTCATGCTCTGTACCTAAGAGGTGTACATCTGTGTGCATATGTACACACATCCACATAAGCTTGAACATGTTTTTATTGAGGGTGTTTATTTCTATAGTCCTGTGCCCTCAAAACTCCCACTCTGTTTCCATCTGCATAAAAAGTAATCAACTACATATAATTCAGAGGACAGTTATTGAACAAGTAGCTCATGAATTTTAAGTTAGATGTTAAGGAGTAAAGACTGAAAAGAATCGACTGGAGATAATCCTTTTCTCTTAATTAGAGCAGTTGTGTTTCTAAAAGTGAGCATTACTGAATTCAAGCAAAATCCAGCTATACAAAATCTTTCTCGCACTAAGTTGCAAGATTTTTTTCTTAAACACTGGGTATATTGAGGGTTTTTTTTTCCCCTTTTTCTCTAGTTATATCTATTAAGTTTATAACCAAGACAACTGTCTGAATGTTTATTCAAGTGAAAAAAAAAAAACAACCCAAAACCAAACCACAAAAAATCCCTCTCAGTCACACACACTCACATAAACCCCCTGAAGTCAAGTAATGCTTTCAGAAGAAAAAAAATCAGTTTCAAAACACATCCTTCTTTCCCCTTTAATGACATTAGAGATTATCACGTGCAGGTGCTATTTATCTTTGCAACTGCTTCCCTATGACTGTTTTACTGCTTCCAACACATTTACTTGTATGTCAGCCATAGAAAAGGTAACTGAAAATGGCAGCTGTTGAGAAAGCATGTCTCCATGCCTGGAATGACATGCATTATCAGGGCAGCAGGAGTTGCTGGCTCTACAGCCCATTTCTACTTGACCTGCCGAATGATTGGCTGCCTGGGATGGGGATGAATCACTGGAGTTTATGAAACAGGACTGCTGGCATTCTCACAGAGGAAATAAAGAAAATTTTTTTATTTTTTTTCCCCCTCTGTAGCAAAAGCTTTTTAAATTTGTTTTGTTTTGCTTTAGTGTAATTCCACCCTGCAGCAGAAGCAAATGTGTCACTTAGAGTCACTTTAATAGTGTGCTTGGCAAGTTAATGATGCGCTGAAGGTTAACTACATTGGAGGGAAAGGAGCAGGAATTTTTTCAAATTTGGGGTAAATCTTGATCTGGACCCTAATTTTCTGATCTCTCACTCTGGCCTTGAGACTGAGATAGCACAGATAGTAATCATCTTGAGCATGATGTAAAAAATGGATTTTAACTTTTCTTACACATAAATGTATTTTCTCTGATAGTCTAAAGACCAGTGACCACTTTGTGGGCTAACAGCAGATAGATCCATCTTCAGGGTTTCTGAACCTAATGGCTAAACTGGCATTTCCGGGAAGCACTGACTACCAGATTTGTACTCAATTTCTAGGTGGTTTGTAAAATTATATTATGCATTAAGCCCACGTTACCAGATTAGGCTCTTATGACTTGGTGCTCGTAGGAAAGTATCACAGGTCTGTAAACCTGCCAGTGCACTGACAAGGCTGACACAGTGTGGATCACAAGCAGCCCTGCAAAAAGCAGCCAAGTAAAAATGATCCTTCTATTTCAATTAAAATACCCAAAATTGTGTTAGGGAGTGGGAAAAGGAGAGAATTACTTGCTTGTGTCTCCATGTAGCACGCTGGGTGGATGATGTGTCAGCCTGCGACCCTTAATCAGGTAAAATAACCTAATTTTAAGTTAACTCTCTCTGATTCAAAGGAACAAAGTTACCAGTAAAATTGCTGTGGAAGTTTTAAATATGGCACTTCTATGAAGATAATGCTTTCTGCCATGACATTAGAGAGGTGTTTTTTTTTCCTCAAGTCTTATGCTTTGCTGCCTAAGCCTTTTCTCCACTAGTTTTGAAAAGCAATTTGCATGCTCACATCTGCTATTAGACTTCTTCACCTTCCTCCGAATAATTGAGCAGTGGCTGCTGCTGGATGCTGGAGAGGCTGCAGAACTCATGTTACTTAAGGCTCAGCCTTCCCGTGTCCCTTGCAAGGCTTCTGAAAAAGAGGAGAGTGAACTTTTGCTGGCGAGAAGGGTGGGATGGGGAACTGTTGCTTGTGCCCTTCGGTGTGCGAGGCGTAAACGCTGCCCTTGCTCTGGAGTTCCCATGGCAGCAAATCATCAGGTCATCTTCAAGAGCAGCCTTTGAGGATGCCAGACAACAGTCTGTCACTGGGAAGAAGATGGAGCACAGGGTTGGAGGGGGTGAAAAACCTGATGGAAAATCAGTGAGAAGATACAGGCATTTACTATCCCTTTGAGACAAATAGAGGAGTGAAGTGAAATAGCAAGGGCTCCCAAACGTAGATCATCTGGAAATTGAACCTTGCAAGTGTAGATAGCTGTGGGTGATACAATAGCTGTGCTATGGAGCAAATTTGAGATTCAAATCCAGCACCTGCTCTCCCTAAAAGCTGCAGGTCACCATCTGAAGAATTAAGGCCCTCTAGAAAGGAAACAGTGCATTATCAGAGAAGTTAAATTTGTACGACACGATTTTCAACTGTAACAACTTGGTTTCGTTTTCCTTCTCTTCTGCCTAAAAATGATCTATTTTCAGCTATACTGTGAGGAAGAAGCTCACTCCAAAGCTTGAGAATTTGCCTGCATCATTTCAGCCCACATTTAATTTTAATGAGGGAGTTACATAACCCCTTTTAAAAATAACAAAACACTAACAGAACTGCATCAGCAACATCAGGTGTTCTGCAGTGCTGCTCCAATGAATCATATGGAGATTTGTCTGTGCACGGCTGATGAACATACATTTGACTCAGATAACCCCCGTCCCCCCAATATAGCAATCCAAAGTGATTACACTTTCTCCTAAGCAGCCTTTCTCTCAAAAGGATGTCAAACTATTTTCCTGCCCTATGAACCCCGTGCTTCTAGCATTTTTCCCTTATAAAATTGTGTGATCATTGAGTTGAGTTTCTTTTCAAAAGTTGCAGATGAATTATTTGGGCTCTACCAAAGCAAAACATTTTGTTATACACTAAGCTGGGTTTAATGTTTTGCTTCAGAAAAGAAAGCCAATGTTTCTGTTTGTTGTACTGAGCCCCAAAGCTCTGAAATTGTTAAGAACAGCTTGTTTAACAGGCACCTCTGGGAGTAATAAACATATGACTTCATCAATATTCCTTTCAGAGAGATAATTTTGGGAAAAAAATTGAATCAGAGATTTTGATGCTGGTAAACATCTTGGTTGGGCTGCAGTTCTTGACTTTAGGAAGGCTCTCATCCACTGGATGCTGGAAGGAGGGAAGGATCACAATGCATTTGCCATGTCCGTGTTCTTTCTATTTGCATGCATTAAAGCCATTATCTGAGGTAGGATCATGGACTAGGTGGACCTTTGCCCCACGTGTCAGTTCTTACACTGTTCGTTTAGGAGGGGGAAAAAAAAAACCAAACCAAAAACCAGGTACACTGCAGTTTTGTGCACGTCTGAATGCCATACATTTACTGCACGGTCCTTTTCTTTCTTTCCTTCATGTCTGACATTTAATAATTCTGTCTGTGCAAAATAATGATGTCAAACCAAGGTAGTTACTTTACATGTTATCAGAGTGATTGTTTGTTATTTTTGAGGACTGACATGTATGCTAGGCACTTCACGAACAAATGAAGAACTGTGAAATTTCCTACCTCAAAGGTATCACAATTTGAGCATAAGGTGAGGTGAAAAAGAAAGAAAAACGTGGCAGAAGAGGACGAGAAGGGGAGGTGGAGTTTAACATTATAAGGATTCTGCTGTTAGAAATGGAGTGCAGTGAGTTAATTTAGATACTGTAATAAACCCCTCAGATTTTTTTTTTTTTTAAATAAGTCTACTTTTGAATTCTTGTTTCTTTTGATGTCTCTTACCCAACCTCTAGTCTTGCTAATGCCACATTGGAACTTCACACTTGCCTGTTGCTTTTGGAATTGGAGCTGCCCTCCAGCATCACCAGTAACCCATTGTGTTTAAGCACATCCTCACCATCTTCTCCCCAGATCCTACATCTCTCCTAATAACCAGCCCCCTCCATCTGGGCAAAAAATCTTTAGAAATCTTGAATAAATATAAATTGAAGGAGATTTTTTGTGCCTTCTAGTAGTTGTTCCTGTGGGTTTGGATGGAGGGAAGAAGGTTTTTTGGTTATAGAGGGCCTTTTCCCCTGCCCTGCAGAGGCATAAGAGGGGCTCTTGCATATTGTGGGGATGGAGCAACAAAGACAGGAGCACCAGATGTGTGGTTTCTCCTATCCTAAGTAATACAATTACACTCTTTTTTTATGTGGAGATAATATAACAGCCAAATCCAACCGTACTAAGTTCCTTCTTCCAGGGCTGTTTGGAAAGATGCCCTTTTTAACCATAAATAATGTGTCTGCTGACTAAGCAGGAAATCAAATCTGCCCAGTGCACACAGTGCCCCAGTTTGTCTCCCGGTTGAGTAGTGGTTGGTGATGGAATCAGTCAGTGGGTGAAGAGATAAGGTAGTTTATTAAAAAAACAAAAGGGGAAAAAGAAAGGGGAAAAGAAAAAAAAGAAAAAAGCAGAAAAAAGAGACAATGTCTGTTGTCAAGTTGAGATAAGACTGGGTTGACAAAAGTCTTGGTCTTGTGTCTATATGCACAAGGCACGACACAAAGGCAAGACCTCCAGATCAATAGTGATGCTCTTCAGTAGGGTAAAAAATAAATAACAGGACGGTAGGACTCGGTCTTGCAAATATTTACTTGTTACTACTTTACTTTGGTATTTGCTAAATCCAGTGCTGAGCACCAGGGATAGCCCAACTGGAGCAAATGGTACTGGCCAGGTCCTGCTGAGCACTTTAATTATGCAGGATTGGGCCTTGGGGTCATGATTGACTATCCAAGTATTTCCATGCTATTAGCAAAAGTAGGGTTTCCCTCCAAATTAGCTTTTCATCAAAGCCTTCCAGCATATGTAGTGTCTGCCTTGTGCCATGAAATTTTGCCTAATTGTTTTTGGAAAGATCGAGTTATTACCCACAAAACAGAACAAAGGCCTGATACCCACACTGGGATGAAATCACCTCATAAGTGATATAAAATAGGAAGGAAAAAAAAAAGTAGTGAGTGGGAAGTTTTACTATAGCAACCAAGTTTACATAATATCAATGTGCTTCAAGTGAAAGCTCTAGAAATGTTTAATTTGAGGTACCTTTTCACAGGAATAATTTTAAATGACGTTTATTTCTGAAAATTTCTGATTTGCTACAACAGCCTACAGAAGGGGGGAGGGGGGGTCTCACAAGCAGGTCACAATCTTAGATTTGAATATTAAAAATTCATTGATCAGTTTTAACCAATGATTAATTTTATTTTTAAAAGGGTTTTGGTCATATGGATTTTTTTTAGTTCTTAAAATATGATGAAGGGCAGAACTGTTGTATGTTTTAGTAACTGCAGCAGTAGTGGATCAAGGGTTGGACTTGATGATCTCTGAGGTCCCTTCCAACCCAGCCGATTCTATGTTTGGTTTCATTAATAAAAACACCTTATTGAAAGGTTAAGGTTTTATAACGCAAAACTTTAGTCCAATGTTAGATCTAACTGGCAGAAGTAGATTTGTACAAATAATCAGAATATTCATAAATGGTAAAACAGTGCAGAATTTGGTCCATTACTTTTTGTCACGCAGAGAAATGCACTACTTTTTGTTTTAATTGTTTGCAGCGCGTACACCATTCATTAGCTCTGCCCAAATGCTTTGTGTAACTTGTGCTTGCGTAGTATTTTTTTTTTTCTTTTATTTTTTCTGCCCCCCTCCTTTTCTTGTCCCCCTAGAAGTCTGCTTGTAAGAGTCATGCCTTCCTCCCTTCCTTACATGCAGGTAGGCTCACATCCCACCGCACAAACCAAAATGCTCTGTTTTCTGCTATTAGCTAAGCTACTACTTTCAAGCTCATGGTGTGCCTGGAAGGTTATTTCTTTGTGAGAGATAGCGAACACCTCATTTGCATTCGCTGGCACTATCTGGACCAGATTTCTTTTTCCTCTTGCATTAGTGGAAGATCCTGAGTGAAGTCATTTGAGCCTGCTCCAAATTTACACCGCTGTCGCTGAGCTCTGCTTCTGCCGCCTCTGTTAGAAACTTGCTTTGATGCCAGAGATAAGCTGAATCCTGAGCATGTTCATTGGCTTAGGGAGGAATAAAGGAGAGGATTTGAACTCTCTTCATGCTGCCTTGCAGGATTGGGAGAGAGTGAAGTCATTCGCAAACTTTCCTTGAAGCGCTTCCAACAGTAGCATTTCCTTGGCTTGATACTGGGGGAGCAAGTTGGTTAAAAGAATTGGCAATTAAGGAAAGGGCGAGGAGGGGTCTGGAGGGGGGATATGATGTGAACTCCATGATGGATTTGGCTGAGGGATCTGGAAGGGAAGGGGGTGCCTGCTCACTGAATGCCTGAAACCACAGGCAGTGACATCAGAGTGAGCTCATACTCCACCGCGCAAACCCTGTTTTTCTCCAGCTGAACTTTGGGCAGGTTTTGGTGTTTTGGTGTTTTTGTTGTTTTTTTCTTGGAGGACGTATTCGCTTTTCAGAGGTTGAGTTGCCTGGAGAAATTGCATATAGCTCTGTGCTTGAAAAGCCACTTGAGCAGTGACTACTTTGCAAACGTGAGGTGGAATTCCTTCAGATGCCCTGCTTTGATGTGTGGAGAAACTGAGGCACAAGGAGTAAATCATGCAGCTGTGGCAGCAAGCAGGGTCTGGGCCTCTGAAATGAGGGGAGGCAACATTTATAGCTGGATAGGATTAAAGCCTGAGAATTGCTGATTCCAAATTCCATATTCCTTCCTCAAAAGTGCCATATGCTCCACCAGCTGAAAAAGCTTAATATCGGCGGGCAGCGATAGCACAGCAATAATGCAGCTCCTCTAAGCCCGTGTTTACATCCAGTGTCTGATTTATGCTATGAAAATTAATGCAGCTTCGTTTGCCATTCCTTCTCCCCATTTCTCTATAGCAATGGAGCAAAGATTACATTTTTTCCCTTCATTTTTAATAAAAGTTGCTGTTTTGTGCCCATGTGCCGGTCAAGAAACTGGTATTAATGTTATAAATATCAGAGCTGAGCCTGTAACAGTGTGAAACATTTGGGGGGTTTTTTGTTGCTGTTGTTTTCACCACTTACCCTCTGTGTTCGAGAGTTGATTCATACACAGACACTACATAATTTATGTTCAAGAGCCAAATTCTTAGAATGCAGTTTCTCCCTTTAAGCTCTCTTTGACTCATATCTTGGTATCTTTTATAGAAAGGGTTTCTTTTTGCATTTGACCCTGTTCCTGCCTCTAACTTTTAAATGGCAAAAGCAAATGTGCTTTGAAAAGTGTGTTACACTGGAGTTGTTAAATAAAGCAATAACCTATGCACTTGTAATGCTTTCTCTATGACCTACTTACATACTACTTCACCCTCCTTATAGTATGATTAAAAGCTGCTTTGAATCCACTATTCCCTCAAGGGATTTGAGGCTAGAATTTAACAAACTGCTGAGAAGGCTTAAGTCAGTAAGAGGGCTTCCCTACAGCTTCTTCCAGCTAATTCATATGTAATTAAAAGGAAAATAAATATTTCAAAAGAACATACGTTTTAATGAAGCATTTTTAAGCACTTATACCTTGTGAAATATGGCAAATTTATAAAGATTTTACTGTTCCATGTGTAGATTTGAAGCAAAATTATTTGTGATTCTCTCCTCCTCCCCACTTTGCATCCTGTGCAAAGTGTGGATTTACTTTTCAGTCAGCAGCAGTGGGACTGTGGTCCTTAAGAGACAGGCTGATGTGGTTGAAGTCCCTTCAATTTAACATGCACCTCAAAAAAAAAAAAAAAAAAAAGGATTATGAAGAGGTCCAGAACCAGCTGCACAGGGTGAAGTGGGGGTGGAGACTTCTTACTTAAAAGAATATACTCATCCTCACTGAGCTGCCCCTATTTCTTCCAAGCTAAAACCTGCCCCTTCTGCAGTGGCAAGATTTTGAAATTGAAAGTTAATCCAACACTGCTCTGGGCTGGATTAACCACCATGGAGGCCTCAGATCAAAACCCAGGTGGCTGCATCCAGCTGGAGAAAGTTGTACTGGTTTCTCCTTTTATTGCAACTTTGCACTTAATTTCTTATCTGCTGCATAGAGGGGCAGCATAGAGGAATTGCCACTAATTTAGTAAAGAGGTACAGCTTTGTTTTTAGCATTTCTACATAGATGTTTAGGTGCCATGATGATGAGGACAGTATGTGAACATATAGAACAGAGCAGATTAATGACACTATAGATATCTGTTGAGGATTGCAGCTGTCCTACGGGGATTATGCTGCGGGCCAAGTGAACCTTTTCTTTCTTTAGACTTGCAAAGTAGGCAAAAATTTTAGCAGCCTGAGGGGTTTTTCTTCCTGTTTAAAATGGAAAAATCTCTTACTGCAATAAACTGAACTCTGAAAATTTGCCTGGTCTGTATTTTTATTATCAAATCAACATGGGTCAAAATTTAAAGCAAACTTGGCCTGACTGGTAGCATTATGTATCAGTCAATTTTATTTTACAATACTCTTTGAGGAAGTTTCCATGTAGTAGTTTTTCATTTGTGTTTGTTACTTTTTCCAAGCATTGATTATCCAGAACAAATGAAATTATAAAACCTTGAGAGAGATTCCGAAGGAGAAGCATACACAATGCAGAGAAACATTTTGTCTGTCTAGACTGCTCAGATCATCCAGTAATCTTCGTAAATATGTTAATATTCTTTTGCCTGGAGCTGCTTTTGTATTGCAGCAAGTGAGTTTTGGAGATGCAAAGGCGAATTTGTACAGGTTTTCAGGGGGCGGTAGCGTGGGGAGGGTGGCTCCAGCTATTTGTGTGTGGAATTTTGTGTGTCTTGGTGGTGTCACTTCTGTGTTCCGGCTGCGGCCAACTCTGGAGTGCAGCAGGGTTGGGCACAGACTTTTTGGCAGGTTACAGACATGAGGAAGGATTTATCGTCGTTACTTATTTAAATCCCTATTTTTGATCAGTGAGGAGGGAGTTACTACACAAGCCAGTAGCATCGTTTGGAGCGTTCCACGGGTGCCAAGGTCTGAATGGCAGGAATGTTGAGCAGACAGAGCCTGTTAGTGAGCAACCTGCCGAAACGTTCCCAGTGCTCCCAGTTCGGCGGTGGCAACTGTACTGGGGAAGAACTCGCCCTGTGCAACCACTCAGAAATGTCAGCAGGCTCCGCGGAGGCGAGGCTCGCCCCTTATAACGCGGGGCGTGTGTGTGTGTGTGTGTGTGTACACCCAAAATACGAGCGTGGGGCTGGGGAGAGGGGGGTGAAGAGCAGCTGAGATGG